>CAKKXW010000004.1:71002913-71015123 GCA_920937365.1 Sphaerophoria rueppellii | reverse complement strand
GTCCGGCTCATTATTATTACACGAACAAAAAATCAAATTTCCTTTACCACGGGATTATGTAAATGCTCTCAAAAACCATATTTCTGTCACACCAGAAATACAAAAAATAAGAAATGTTACCTCCATCAAAATCATCTGACAGAAATGAAAAATATTCACTCACAATTCAGGAAGGTTTTTTTTCGAATTTTTTGTTGCACTTAGAAAATTCTAAATATTTCAAAAAACCAACTATACCACGATCAAAAAACACCAGGATTAAAGCTGTGTCATGCCGCCGTTACCGCCGCCGCCACCGCCATCATCATAATAATATTACACAGTGGCTGGATATTGTACTGTGTGGATTTGGTGCATTCGAATGTCACCTAAATAACTATTTTTCGTGCAGTGCGATGGTCCTTGAATTATATTTTTCGAAAAAAAAAAGTTGTCCGCATACATTTTTTGTGCCAACCTGCGGACGACTTACCATCACCATTTTTTCATCCAATGGCAAACGAAAATACACAAAAAACAAAAAGGAGTTATTTTTCTGCTATGTTCGCAACCCATATCCGGTTGGGAATATTGATAGGATTTTTATGAACTTGTAGTGTGTGCTCTGTGTCCTGGCAGCAAACAAACGCAAATAACTCATCTGCCAGGAATGAATATTTTCTGTAAACACACACACGTTCATATGACTGAGGCCGAGAGTGCAGTTGTCCGGTGCAGAGATTAATTAAAAGAAAAAAAATATCGCCGGACTGCATCCCGGACGGAACTCACGACTAGGAAAAAAAAAAGAAGAAAAATAACATAAAAACCCATATTCAGGAACAGAATAGATTTTTTTGTACTCTCCCACGGATAAAGCCACAGGGTAACGCAGAGACTGAGCTACAAAAGCTGGACAATTAAATTTATGAGCAGACTAGCTAGCTAGCTAACTAACTATTTGCAAAAAGTAAGGGGCGGCGTTGGTGGCGGGGCAGGCAGGTGTTTTTCGCTATTTTTACTGTGTGTTGTGTGTTTTGTTGCAATGTCCTTAAACCGGACAGCATCAGGTCCTGCAAACGAATGGAAAAACATTTGAATGCACTTTCCACCAGAAATTGAGTTCTGTTTGTGGACGGACACGACTATATAAGTTTTGGTGTGGTAAAGGTGGTGAAAAATAAAACAGGAATTTATGCAGGAGGACCTTGGACCTTCAGGCAGCGATGATGGGGAAAAATAATTTCGAAAAATCACACCGGATGCAGTGAAACAAGGGCGCCTGAAACGTGTTTAAAAATCAGACAAAACCTTGGTCTGTGAACAGTTTTTGCGGCAATGTATGGATTCATACGAAATTTCCTCTAAAAATTCATCAAATTGGCCAAGTATTTCTCAAGACATGTTGCGTTCAGGCCGTCAGAACACTGAACTTGCCAAATCCGCCCCCATAAAGTTTCATGCACTCCGTAAATTGAAAAAATGGCTGCATCAAGGACACATCCGCCTGAAGGATGCAAACAAATAATTCCATGCAATAATAAAGGACTATCTTTTTTTCTGTTTTACTGAACTCGAGGCGCGCGCTTGGGATTGCTAGTTTGTTGCATGCTCGAGACTCTTACTTATAGGTACCTACAATTTTTTCATTGAAATTTGTTATGCTATTATATCGTTGTAGTGTCGTATGTCGGTCGTGTCATCCTGTGTTGTTTCTGTATTCTGTATTTTTATAACATGCATAGAAAAGTTTTGTCTGAAGGTTATTTAATATTTTGTGTCTGCATTTCTAACGCTCTCTATGAACAAATAAACATACCAAATCCCCCAAAGGAAAAGGCAGAGTGCAGAGGTAGGGATGTGTTGCAACTAGAATTATTATACTCTCCACTCGTATTCTACACTCTATAGGAAAATATATTGTGTTCATGAATACTTGAATTGATTTTTTTTGTGTTTCATAGAGTGTTTGTGTGTCCATTTTTTTATTGTTCATTTTGAATTCTAGAAATAACTGTTTAATTCAAAAGGATGTGCATAAATAAATGTTATGTTATTGGAGAAAAATATCGATATTCTGAATGTCCGTTTTTGGCTGGTATTCCGGTTTATCTGTTTTTCTATTGACGATGGTTAAATAAACAAATAAGAATCAGGAAATGCACTTTCCATTTTTCGTATTGGAAATAGAAAAGGAAATCGGGTTTTATGCAATAAATTGCATTCTCAATAGACAATGTTCCTGTTATTTGTAAACCCATATCGGTGCAGTTTCATTCAATTTTGAAACAGAAAAAGGAGCCAGGGGCTTGAACAAAAAATTTCTTCATTGCCTTCAAATTGAATCCGAAATATTTGCTTGAACAATTTCTATTTCAAAGCTGCCATCCAAGAAATGCGATGGGATGGTCCGGGCCTACGTAAAATGAAAAGCTGTGATATGTACTACGGCGACCGTTACCGGGAACAAAATCAGCGTATATTTGGATGTGGATTTGTAGTTGGTACTCGACTCAGGAGGAAGGTCAGTGGATGAGCTCAATCCGCAATCAAGGATAAATTCAGGAAAAGGATGAAGACACCAAAGACAGGTTCTACGAGCAGACAAGACAAGACCTATGAGCAATTCCTTAGCTATGACATTAAAATCGTCCTTGGTGATTTAAATACTAAGCTGGGTAGAGAAGAAATCTTAGGTGGAATAATCGGACGACAATTACACGATTCGCACATCTCGATATCCACAAGGGGATATGCAAATCTCCTGACCAATCAACTGTCAACCAGATTGATCACATTTGCGATCGACGCACGACACTTCTCTATAGCATGCAAGATGTCCGCACATTGCGAGGTGCCAACATCGACTCAGACCACACTACCTTGTTGTAGCCAAGGTCCGAATGCGGATATCCCGGTCAAGGCCAACACGTGAAAATGCTAGGAGGAAATTCGACGTCCAACGGCTACAATCGCAAGAGATTGCTAGATCCTTTTCCGGTAGTGTCTCTGAAAATCTACTCAGTCCTTTGCTGCCAGCACAAAGTGTAGAGAACCAGTGGCAACACAGCCAGGCAGCCATCAGAGATGCCGCCTCTGAAGTGATAGGGTTTACACGGCCAAAACACCGAAACCCCTGGTTTGACGAAGAGTGCCGGCGAGCACAAGCAGCTAAACAAGAGGAATACAAAGCGGCGCTGCAAAGAAGGAAACGAGCAGCTCGTGAGCTCTACGAGCAGAAAAGCAGAGAGGAGCATAAACTTCTCAGAAAGAAAAAAAGGGAGCATGAGAACCACGCGATCGAGGATATAATTTTACAAAAAATTGAAACAAACCTCCAGAGCTTATACACCCCGAAACGAAGCCTGTTGATACTTTCATGGGAACATGGAACCGCAGCCAGTGCTGAGGATATGGAAGTACCACTTTTCCAAGCTGTATAATGTCGATGACGAGCAAAATTCCATCAGCAGTACAGAACCGTTCAATTTGGATGCGGAAGGCCAACAATTCCACCCACTCAACCTTGACGAAGCGGTATCTTAATCTAAGTCGCACAAAGGCGCTGAAGCAGACAGCCTAGCCGCCAAACTGTTCAAAGCTGCTGGAGATGATTTAGTTAGGAGCATGCAACAGCTCATCTGCAAAACTTGGTCGGAGGAAAGCATGCCTGATGAGTGGAACCTCAGCAAGGTATGTCCGATCTTCAAAAAAAGAGATTTCCTGAACAGCACGAATTACAGAGGTATAAGTCTCCTTAACAACGCTTTCAAGATCTTGTCTGCCGTGTTGTGTGAACGTTTGAAGCCTTTCGTCAACAATCTGATAGCTTCTAATCAGTGTGGCTTCAGACCCGGAAAATCCACCATCGATCAAATATTCAACCTACGGCAGATCTTGGAGAAGACCCAGGAACTTCAAATCAATACCTCCCACCTTTTCATCGACTTCAAGGCCACGCATGACAGCGTCTATGGAGACCAATTGTATAGAGCAATGTCTAGTTTTGGCATCCCAGAGAAACTCGTCCGTCTGTGTAAGATGACATTGGAAAACTCACGCTGTTCCATCATGGTCGGAAAAAATCTAACGGATGCTTTTGATGTCAAAAAAAGTTTTACATAAGGCGATGTGTTGTCATGCGATTTCTTCAACGTCATTCTTGAAAAGATTGTACAAAGCTCCAACGTCAACACCAGAGGCACAATCTTTCAAAAGTCCGTCCAGCTACTAGGATACGCAGACGACATTGACATAGTTGGAAGAACACAGCGTGATGTCATTGGAGCGTTTGTGAGTTTTGAGACGGAGGCCAGGAAGATGGCTTAAGGCGTGAACGAGGGCAAGACCAAGTTAATGCTGTCGACAAGAAAGGACTACCAACATCGACGTCTTGGAGCAAACGTCAACATAGACAGGGTAGTTAAGGACTGTGTCTACCTGGGATCCGCTATCAACTCAGACAATAACACCAGCGCTGAAATCAAACGAACAATCACTCTTGCCAATCGCTGCTTCTTTGGACTTAGGAGGCAATTGAGTAGTAAAGTCCTCTCCCGAGCAACTAAAGTGAAACTCTACAAACCTCTCATCATCCCGGTCCTCATGTATGGTGCAGAGACATGGACCATGACAACATCTGATGAAAACGGTTTGGGCTGCTTTGAGAGAAACATTCTTCGAGTGATTTTTGGCCCTGTCTGCGTTAATGGAGAATGGGACGAAGATTCAACCAAGAGAGCTGTACAACGGTACTGACCTAGCCAGAAAAGTAAAGGTCCAACGACTTAGATGGTTGGGTCATGTTGAGCGAATGGAAAATAATGCTCCGGCTCGTAGAGTCTTCGTATTCAACCGAGAAGGACGTCGCAGAAGAGGAAGACCTCGACTCAGGTGGAGCACACAGGTGGTAGAGGACCTGAACCAACTTGGCGTACGAAACTGGAGACAGCTAGCTAGGGACCGAGCTGGTTGGAGCCGTTTGTTGGATGAGGCCCTGGTCCGACCTGGACTGTAGCGCCACCATAAGTAAGTATTTTCAATTCTGTGTTGCATTAAACACACATTCCAAGCCAAAAATATAATTTATGACTTCAATCAGAAAGGCTTTGTTTTTTTCTAATCAACAATTCGCTCGAACTACTGCTTTCTCTTTTTTTTTTTGGCAGCACAACCATAACTCCGCATTATTAATTTTACTATGAGAAGGTAATAGAATATAGAAATAGATTCTGCAAAAAAAATCCAATTAAACTAGGAATAAATGAAAATCCAGGAATCAACAATCCAAAGTGCCATGTTTTTGTTCTGTAATAACAAAAACCAAAATGGAATTGGGATTTGTTGCTTTTTCATATTTGCATTCAATAAAAATTATCTACACTACCTGCACAATTTTTATTCAGAGAAATATGTAAAGGTAGTGTCCGGTTGTGTGGATAAACCAATCAAATATGAATTGCAATTTGTAAGTTAAAAAAAAAAAAAGAAAATGTTACACAAAAATTAAATAAGGACGAAAAATGGTTTCTAGTTGTGTTTGGCATGCAATACCCTATAGCAGAGTTGAGGTTTTTATTGTTGTTGCAGTTACAGTGGATGATTGGAAGCAAAGGGGAATAATTTACATACGAGAATTGAAGTCAAATAAGACAAGATAAAGAAGAAATTGACAAGTTTTCACAATTCAAAGAATCAAAAGACAAAATTGGGAGTTCCTGAAAGTATGTTCCGTTGAGGATGTTTGGCACCAAATTTTGAGGAAATGTTTGGGTAATGGTGAAGATGATAATCGACCAAGTCGTTCATGAGGTATGGCCAAAAACGTGGAAATCCCAATTTGCCTATAGAAAGTAAACGGAGCAATTGATCATATGAAGATTTTTAGCAACTTTGAATTAGCCCTTAAAGGTTTCTGAGTTGGTACGACGTTACTAGCTGAGCCAGCAAACGTTTTCCTATTTAAATAAAAATCTCACGCAAATCCGCTGAGAACTCACTTTTTCTATAACCGGGTGGTGGTGTACAAAATCGACCAAGCTGTTCGTGAGATTTGAACATACCATTTTATACCTTTGGTTCAGGATTTCTACTCCATTTTAAGTAGAAGATACACAATTTAAATGGGAGCGTGTTGTTCAAGTGATGCTGTAAAAACGCGACTTCAATTTTTTAATAGTTTTCTGAATTGTTTGGTCAGGGTAGCGGGTAAAGGGAAGCAGATAGAAGGATATATGCTCAGCGCGTACCGAGGAGAGGGTAGTGTGGTACAAAGGTTTAGGTCTTTTACTTATCGATTAAGGCAGTACGAAGTCTATCCATGTCCTCATCAAGAATACAATTAAGAATATCTTAAATTCGTGTTTAGAGTTAATAACAAATAAACAGAACACTTACCCCTGTTCGGTCTTTTTGGTAATAGACTGTGATCTTTCCTAATCCAGGTTGTCACTTAAAACCTGAAAAAAAAATAAGTGTGAGCTGTGTTGAATTTTTAAAAATAAACACAATTAAAAGGTGTATTTTATATGAACTCCAAATCGATTCCCACCATCTTTTCATCGATTTTAAGGCCGCGTATGACAGCCTCTACAGAGACGAACTGTATAGAGCTATGTCTAGTTTTGGCATCCCTACCAAGCTCATTCGCTTGTGCAAAATGACGATGGAGAACTCACGCTGTTCCACCAAGGTTGGCAACGAGCTTACGGAATCTTTCGACGTCAAAAAAGGATTCAGACAAGGCATCGTTCTTGAGAAGATAGTGAAGAACTGCACCGTCAACACCAGAGGCACTTCTACCAAAAATCTGTTCAACTTTTTACGTACGCCGATGCTATGGATATGGGAAGAACACAGCGTGATGTCAATGGCGCCTTTGTGAGAATTGAGAGAAGCGGCAAAAAAGGGTTTAGCGGTTAATGAGGGAAAAACGAAGTATATGCTGTCTTCGAGGAAGGACACCCAACACCGACGGCTCGGACAAAACGTCACAATAGACGCATACAACTTCGTGGCAGTAGAGGAGTTTGTCTACCTATGCTCCGCTATAAACACGGGTAACAACACCAGCGCCGAGATCAGACGAAGAATAACTCTTGATAATCGCTTTTTCTTTGGGCCAAGAAAGTAATTGAGTGGAAAAGCCCTCTCTCGAGCAACTAAGGTAAAATTGTACAACACCCTCATCATCCCAGTCCTGCAGAAGTGCAGAAGCATGGATAAAATCGGATGAATGTGCCTTATGATGTTTCGAGAGGAAAGTTATTCGGGTCATCTTTGGCCCCGTGTGTATTGAAGGGAAATGGCGAAGAAGATACAACAGCGAACTTTACTGGTTGTAAAACGACATGGACTTAGCCAGAAGGGTCAAGGTCCCAGGACCCAGATGGCTCGGTCATTTAGAGCGAATGGACGCCAACGCTGCGGCCCGGCAAGAATTCGATACTATTCCCGAGGGACGTAGTAGGAGAGGAAGACCGCGACTCAGGTCGCGCACTCAATTTGAAGAGGACCTAAATCAACTTAGAGGGCAAAACTGGAGACAGCTAGCTAGGGACCGAGCTGGCTGCCGGAGACTGTTGATTGAGGCCTAAGTCCACAACGGACTGTAGTGCCACCGTAAGCAAGTATTGTATAGTCTGTAATGATGCATTAGTTGCATATCTCAAAAATTCCGAAACAAGAATATAATTCGTATCTACTACAAACACAGAAAGTACCAGGAAGAGTTTCTGTATAAACTTTTACAACTCGACTAAATATAATTCACAACCAGTTTTTGTAAGAAATGTGCACAAGAAAGCGAATCGTGTCGACGACAAAATCAGGTTGAAGGGCCTGTTAAGATACGGAAACCGATCAGTTGGTAAAAATATAGTCCAGGACCTATCTGTTGAAACACCGGTTAATCGCCGTTAAAAGGCGGAGGAAACTCCGTTGGCAAACCGGTTCACAGCCGTTGATGAGCCAAGGGAAACCTTATTCATAGCCGATCGAAGGATTGGTGATAGACGGAGGAAACTCCGTCGATAGCCAAGGGAAACCTTTTTGAAGGATCGTTGATAGCCGGAGGAAATTCCGTCGGCGTCGATAATTTAGGCCAAGAAAAGTAAACAAAGAATCTATCAGCTAAGATTATTTCCACATGGGACCTATATTATCAAATGGCTTGATCAAAAAATTAGGTTTTATATTTTTTTTTTTTTGTAAGCCAATGGGATGTCCATTAAAATAATCTCTGTACTCAAGATTACTGGAAGGAAAGAGAAGACTATATTACACTGTTTCAGCACTTAGTTCAATGAAACAGAATGTGAATCGTAAGGCAAGGTCTAAAAGATCATACAAGGAGTCGTGTCAGGTCCGCGAAGAGTGAAAGGAGTACGACGAGAAAAAAGTACCATGAGTATGAGGTTGTTCGTTAAGAAGTTGTACGACGCTAATTTACTGTTGAATTTATGAATTTTCTTATTTAATTTTTAAAAGAACTGTCGATGAAGAATTTGTCAAAAGTTTCACAAGCGGTTATATTTTAATTTCATACGAAAAAATTTTGGAGAGACTAAGACGGAACTCAAAAAATGGAGACATTATCAATTTACCCTATGATAAGTGAAAAGAAAAACAGAAACATTGTTCTTCCACTCAAAAATATGTTGTAAAAATGTTGTTAATTTATTAAAACATTTCAAAGGATTGTTTGTATGATTGATTGATATTTTTGTTACGCGGGTATAAAATAAGACTTCTGGCCGAATAGACCCGACTCCAGTTTTTAATACTAAAACAACACAGGAATTTGTTAACCGTTTTTGTGGCTTCTCGTGAATTTTTAAACAAAACACAAAATAATTCTCATGAGCAGTGCTGTGGCAGCTGCTCTAGATCTAAAATCATTCCAGGAAATGTTCGAATCATAAATTTCTTCGTTCGACTTTAAACATCGATGATATACGAGATCACAAAACTCCTATAAAATGTCTTCAGTCAACCTTATGTTCAATTATTAGGAAGAAAAGTCCTTCGACCATAAACATGTAAGCGACTGTTAACACCTAAGAACCCATTTCGTCGTTATTTCAACTATCATCTGCTGTTTTATTTCTATCACCAAAAAAAGAAAAAAAACGAGACAAGCCTGTCGTAGGTGGACATAAAAACCACAAAGAGAAAAAAAAAATAGCCAAATGATTGATGAGCTCGAATAAGAAGCCAGTTAACTAAATGCGGTCATTTGTACCGACACAATAGCACAAAAACCAAACCGATAATATTATAGCTGCACAGTTGTTGTCCAAAGACGAGAAACGACTGAAGACAACCAATATTTCCAACAAAAGACAAGATTCCCATTCAATTGAATTGTTATGGTTTGTTCTTTTAGCAGAAACGCGCGCCAGCCAACGCTCCAATGAAAGAAGTACAAGAAGTGTCGAAAAATTCAACTCCTTACAACTCAATTCGGTTGCACCCTCCTTCAAGGTTCTTTTTTTATATTATATTTTTGTACGAGTAGTTTCCCGCAGTCACTGTCGATTTACTTATTGATGCGGTTTTCTCTCCTTTGTCAAAAGACAACACGGAATTCAAGGAACTAGGAAAAGAACAGTAGGAGGATACTTCTGTGTCTTTGAATGTTTGTTGTTTCCTTGGTATGCATCCTAGCGAGATTTACAGGAGTTGGTGATATGTTAATCAATCAATTTGCGGTTTGAATAGGAAGATGACACTCCTTTCTGACAAGCAGTATAAAGACTGAAATGGAGATAACGGCAACTTTTTGTCTAGGAAAACCGAGGAAGTACATGCCCACTTTAGACATTCAATTAAAAACTGTATTTTAACGGTGAAAAAAGGCTTTGAATGCTTTCGTGACTAAAGAAGGTACAGACATTTTAAGAAACCGACTATCTGACGTCACTATGTGAAAAATATCGGTGTTAGTTTTCCTGATATCATGGGTTATGCGTAGTGATGGGTCAACTCGGTTCACTCACTCGAGTTAGCCCTAACACCAGTTACCTCGGTTTGTTGTTTTTTTTTTTTCAACTCGAGTTAGCTAACTCGGTTTGCCAACTCTAAACTAAAAAAATGTTGGGTCGTCGTGAAGCACCTTGTCGGACCGCAATACAGAAATTGGTGGACAAATTCGAGATGTTGGGACAAGTTAGTGATGTGAAGAATAAAACCCGTGCAGTCGCTCAAGAACAACTGAGAATATTGCTGTTGTAGCCCAAAGTGTTGAAGAAAACCCAGGTTTGTCCATTCCTCAAACGTCATTACACCGTATTTTGCATAAAGACTTGGGTCTTAAGGCTTATAAAGTTCAGTTAACACAAGAACTCAAGCCGACTGACCACCAACAACGTCGTGTCTTTGCTGATTGGGTCCTTGAAATGCATTAAAATGATCCGGAATTTCTTTGAAAAATCATCTTGACTGATGAGGCCCATTTCCACATCGGAGGCTTCGTCAACAAGCAAAACTGTAGCATCTGGGACTCGGAAAACCCAAGAGTTATTGTTATTAACTGAGGAAATGGTTATCGCCAAAATTGAAAGCCTTAAAGAAAATTTTAGCCCTGGTCCTGATGGTGTCCCATCAGTTGTATTAAAAAAATGCATTCATTTTCTTTCTAAGCCCTTAATTGCGCTCTTCCAACTATCTCTTCCCCATGGCATGTTTCCACTTATTTTGAAAGATTCATTCATTTTTCCGATCCATAAACAAGGTAATAAAACTGAAATCATTAATTATAGACCAATTGCTAAGCTTTCATGCATCCCTAAACTTTTTGAGAGCCTAGTCTATGATGCCGTCTATTTTTACTGTAAGCCCTTGTTTTCTCCCGCTCAACACGGGTTCCTTAAAGGAAGATCTACTACTACAAATTTAGTAGAATTCGTTTCCAAAGTCCTTACAGCCCTTGAAAATGGCAACGAAGTTGATGTCATCTACACTGATTACACCAAAGCATTCGACAAAATCTCACATAAAATCATTTACCTCAAACTCACTGCCCTTGGTTTCCCACCTAGTCTCATTAAATGGATAAGCTCCTACCTTGAGGACAGAACGTATAGAGTCCTTTTTCGCAATACAGTTTCTGATCCTATTCATGCCACGTCCGGTGTTCCTCAAGGAAGTCATCTTGGTCCCCTTCTTTTTGTCCTATCCGTAAACGATGTCAGTCTTATATTAAAGAATGCCGATATCCTTATGTTTGCGGACGACAAGAAAATTTTTAAAGTTATCTCATCTCAATCTGATTCCTCGCTTTTGCAGGACGAGCTAAATACATTTTTTGCTTGGTGTCTGCATAACTTGCTAGAGTTAAATGTAACAAAGTGCAAACAAATAACTTTCTCACGCAAGCATAATCCATCTCAAAGAATTTACTATCTGGATGCTCACGCCGTTAATGTGGTTGATTCTATAAATGATCTTGGTATTATGTGTGATAAACACTTAAATTTCTACTCCCACTTCGATCATATAATTAATAAAGCTAACAGATCACTCGGTTTTATTAAGAGATGGTCTAAGGAATTTTCCAATCCTCACGTAACAAAGTGTCTCTATATTTCTTTGGTCCGACCCATTCTTGAATATGCTTGCCAAGTCTGGTCTCCTTTCTATGAAAACCATACAAATAGAATTGAAAGTGTTCAAAAACGATTCTTACAGTTTGCCTTACGAAGTCTCCCCTGGGACGACAGCTCCAACTTACCTCCCTACGCTGATCGGATTAAACTCATAGGCTTGCAACCTTTGGCTGTTAGACGCAAAAACGCTGATATTCTTTTCGCTCATCAGTTACTTACAGGTAACATAGATTCCCCGGCTCTTTTAAGTGAAATTCAATTTAACACTAACCCTCGTAACCTTCGATCTGTCAATCTTTTCTACATTCCCAATCATCGTACCAACTATGGCCACTTTGTCAAGAATTCTTCGCAATTCTAATAATGCGATGTTTATGTTAGATTTCCATCGTAATAAAACACATCTTAAAAATACCCTTTACTTTTCTCCACCTTCGTTATAAATGTATCACCAGTCACCACCCATTTTCAATGCAGTACGTTGTCCGTTTAATTTTAACATTAGAATGTAAGCATGTTTGGTTCTTTTGTATTAAAGAATCTTATGTGGGCCCTAGGGCCCACAGGCATTAAAGTTGTTAAAGATAACAAGAACAAAAAAAAAAAAAAAAAAGATCCCGGGTGT
>CAKKXW010000004.1:70969144-71002903 GCA_920937365.1 Sphaerophoria rueppellii | reverse complement strand
GTGGGCCCTAGGGCCCACAGGCATTAAAGTTGTTAAAGATAACAAGATTAAAAAAAAAAAAAAAAAAAAAAAAAAAAAAAAAAAAACAAAAAAAAATGTTAAGTTAAGTTAATTTTAAATATATAAATATATAGCTAATAAAATAAAATAAAAAAAAATAAAAAACCTCTCCATCCTCAACAAGTGACTGTTTGGTGCGGTTTATGGTCCGGCGGGGCAACAGTTACGGTCAATGGATTGTGCTATCGAGAGATGATTAATAATTTTTTATGCCCGGAATTGGATGATATTGATCTGGACAACGTTTACTTTCAACAAGACAGCTCTACTCGCCACACAAGCAATGAAACCATCGATCTTTTACGGGAAAAGTTTCCGGACCATGTTATTTCTCGAAGCGGTGATCAAAATTGGCCACCGAGATTTTGTGATTTAACACCTTGTGACTTCTTCTTTTGGAGCCACGTGAAAGATAAGGTCTACGCCAATAGCCCAGCATCGCGGTCGATTCAAGACCTCAAAGACGGAATTCGTGAGGCTATCGAAGACATAGGGCAGCCACTTTGCGATTTGGCTATGGAATATTTCATGAAAAGGATAGGGTCCTGTAAGCGTGGTCGTGGCGGCCATTTTGCTGATGTTGTGTTCCATTATTAACGGCATACCTTCCTTTTTATAATGAAATAAACATCCGATCATTTATCTCAAAAAATGCCATTTTTCTTTGAATGTCAAAATAACACCTCTTATTGGAAAACCCTTTATATATATAAAGCGACCTAGATTCGAACCTTATCTCCCTATTGAGCCATTAACATAAAAACTTCATCAGCGGATGGCAGAGATTTTGACGGATTAAAAATCTAATAATTTTGGTATTTTTTAAGTTTTTTTTTCGATTTGGCAAACCGAGTTAGCGAACCCACTTGGTGGACCACATTGCCAATGGCAAACCGAGTTGGCAAACTTAGTTGGCGAACCGAGTTGGCAAACCGGGTTGGAAAACCGAGTTGGCAAACCGATTTGGCGAACCGAGTTGGCGAACCGAGTTGGCAAACCGATTTGGCGAACCAAGTTGGCGAACCGAGTTTGCAAACTGAGTTAGCAAACCTAGTTGGCAAACCGAGTTGGCAAACCGGGTTGGAAAACCGATTTGGCGAACCGAGTGAGCGAACCGATTTGGCGAACCGAGTGGGCGAACCGAGTTGGGGAACCGAGTTGGCGAACCGAGTTGGTGAACCGAGTTGGCGAACGGAGTTTGCAAACCGAGTTGGCAAACCGAATTAGCAAACCTAGTTGGCAAATTGAGTTGGCGAACCGAGTTGGCAAACCGGGTTGGAAAACCGATTTGGCGAACCGAGTTGGCGAACCGAGTTGGCAAACCAATTTGGCGAACCAAGTTGGCGAACTGAGTTTGCAAACCGAGTTGGCGAACCAAGTTGGCAAACCGAGTTGGCAAACTGAGTTGGCGAACCGAGTTGGAAAACCGATTTGGCGAACCGAGTGAGCGAACCGATTTGGCGAACCGAGTGGGCGAACCGAGTTTGTAAACCGAGTTGGGGAACCGAGTTGACGAACCGAGTTGGTGAACCGAGTTGGCGAACGGAGTTTGCAAACCGAGTTGGCAAACCGAATTAGCAAACCTAGTTGGCAAATTGAGTTGGCGAACCGAGTTGCCTTGTTCAACTAGAGTTGCAACTCGGTTTGCAAAAAAAAACCAACTCGAGTTCACTCGGTTTACAAAATTGACAGTTCGACACATCACTTGCGACAAAGCCGTTTCTCAGGTTCAAGACATATAAAACGGGACTAAGGCTAGAAATGGGTCTTTAACGAAATAGAAAAATTAGACAGCCTCGGGGGTGATAAATTGTTCGAAACAACTTCACGGCTAATCATTCAACAACACCCCCCAAACTACTGCTATCGGTACACTTCTGCAATGAAATTGCCTGAAGAAGATTCAATAACCCTTTTATGATCTTAAACGACCTGGTTAGTCGTTTCTTTGATTAAATAGACAGGTGTTGAAATAATACGCCATCACCTCACTAACTTAATATTGAAATGTAATCTTCCTAGAGATTCCACTCATTTAATTTATTGCCGCTCTTAACAATCAATAACTTTAATAATACCCAATCTAATCGAACCTCAAAGTGACACTCCCAACACTTCCGTCCACCATTTTTTCCCCGGCAATAAATTGTTGAAATATAATTCCCTCTAATACAATCACATTTTAAGCCCTCAGGACATTTAAGGGATAGATATTATGCAATGCTCGTTTTTAGCGTGTAATTTTATCGATTATCCGTAATTTATATTTTTATAGTGTCTCATCAATTTCTCATAAAATTTGTGTATGCCCTCGAGGCGGCTAAATATAATGAGAGCGTCCATCAAATATCACTCATTCCTTTGAAGAAGAAAAAACAACACAACACAAGAAATTCCCTTACTTTGTAAGGACACGCTGCTTAAGGGCAGGCACTAGGATTTTGCAACTACACAAAACTAATCCCTTTTAATAACCATTCGCTGTCGAACCACACCATCCGTCCGGTCCGCCCGTACCGTCATCAATATAGCTGATAGAGAAGATTATGAATGTGTCAAAAAATATTATCTCAACACCATAAACAGAAAAGGGTAATAAACCCCCTCTAATAATAATGCCAAGATGATCTAAAGGAGAGGGATTATAATTTTTGCGTACACGATGACATCATCTAGCTTCGGGAAATTTATCTAGATAAATATTGTCTTTGAGAGAAGGGAAAGGTTTCTCTCTTGCATTTCTTTAATCTCTAATCAAAATTCAAATCGAATCCTTGCCCTTAAGGATTTTGGATTGGAAAAAGAAAACTATGAAGAAAGTTTACAGACCGATATGTATAAAAAAGTGGACTCCTAGCAAAATCCGGTTTTGAATAAAGAGTCAAAACCCTACCATATGAATGCCAAAATCTATCATCTCACACCCAAAAAAAAAAAACTTTTCTTATGAACTTTCACTCAGTCAAGCACAAA
This sequence comes from Sphaerophoria rueppellii, assembly GCA_920937365.1. Classification (NCBI taxonomy): domain Eukaryota; kingdom Metazoa; phylum Arthropoda; class Insecta; order Diptera; family Syrphidae; genus Sphaerophoria; species Sphaerophoria rueppellii. The sequence goes on along the minus strand of CAKKXW010000004.1, from coordinate 70,999,870 downwards.
ATCGAAAGTTTAGAAAAAAAAATTACATTACAACTCACTAGAGACAAAGGTGCGCAAAGGTTAAAGGTATCGAACAACAACAACAACAAGGTATCCTTTTTTGGAAAACCCAACTGTATGTATGTAGTTTCACTCTCGAAAGAACAAAATAACTTTTTCTTGGTTTCCTTGTCTTCTTGACAACACTTTAAACTCTCATCTCGGTTGTAAATGGCAAACCCAAAACAAAAGTAATGAAATTTGAAATTTTTTGAGAAGGGTGGTGTCGTTTTGGGACTTTTTCTAACCCTTATTTTCTGAGTCAAGCACTAGGACATGTGTGTTCGTTCCTGCTTTGGTACCCTTTTGTCATTCTATTTTGCGTTTAGAGTGCGCCGCAACTATTGTGTTTTAGATTACTATTTGGTTTGGTGTGGCGCGCACATCAGAGTGTCAAGTGTGTCCGATGGACCGTTAAAACATTGACATTGACATTTCTTGCAAAAAAAGGGTGATGGGTGCTTGGAGAAATAAACAAAATATGACATTACTCCAGGGGATGCTCGAGCACAATCGAACGTTCTAGTTACCGAATGAAAGACTGATGGTAATAAGTTGGGTCTATTTTCACATTTCAGGGATTCCCCCGAGGATTTTCGGGTTGTGTTAAAGTTTTGTTGCAAAATGAATGGAACTAAAAATAGAATCGAAATGGAAATGTGAATACAAATGTGTCAGAATGTCTGTCAATCAGAATTACACGCAAGTGTTTAATAGTTGTTGTTGTTCTGTTCTTTGGGTTTGGTGAAGGGAGAATAAAAAAAAAGCGAGTGCTAAAGAGATGTCAAATTGACAGAATGGCTGTCAGAGTGAAACTTTTGGTTAAAACTTTAAGTGATTTTTGGCATTTCTGATAAAGCTTCTTAGTTTTTCTTTTTTTCGACACAATTTTGATTGAATACTGCTGCTGGTATTAATTTTGTTAATTACAAAGGATGGATCTAGTTTTGAGGGTTGATTTAAACAAAAAAAAAAAGTGTGTAAGTACTTTTGGGAATTTCTAATCTGTTTCCTCCATTGAAGGGGGAAATTTGAATTTCCCACCGGAGTACTTAAAAGGATTTCTGAATTGGGGTGGCAAGTTAAGTTGATAATTTAGATAAATTTTAATGAATTTTGACGTGAAAATTAACACGAAGACAGTTCATGTGAAAAATAAAAAATAAAAAAAAAAAAAAAAAAAATAGGGGTTGGGGATAAATATGTAAGCTTCAAATTAAGGGCTGAACATAAGGCTTACGATAGGACAAAGCTGAAGAAGTATGCAGTAGGTTTGACAGAATTTGAAGTTCACTTCGCAATAAATTTCACCCGAAATAGGAGTAGAGTTTATTTTTCACCTAAGTTTTCACGTTGTTGAATTTCGCTTGAAGTGAGGAAACAATTAAAAGTGGATTTTTACCGAACATTTTTGCCTTTCAATGTTTTAGAACTCTTCAGTATAGAATACGATCCATATTTGTTCGCAGGACAACTAGGTGGAGTTCTATTTTCAAAAAAAAAAAAAAAAACAAAAGGGTTGGGGCTAAAAATGTAAGCCTCAAGGGCTGTACAGACGGCTTACGAGTGAACAAAGCTTTAAGAAGAAATATGCAGTAGGCAAAAAGACAAAATTTGAATTTTACTTAGAAATAAATCTCCCCCGAAATAAAAATCGTGTGAATTTTTCACCTTAGTTTTCACACGTGGTTAAATTTTGTTTGAAGTGGGGAAACAATTTGAAGTAGATTTTAACCGAACACAATTGTCTTTCAATATTTTGGAACTCTTCAGAAAACATGTATAGAATACGTTCCACATTTGTTCGCATGACAACTAGGTAGAGTTTTATTTTCAAAAAGGGGATTGGGACTAAAAATTGTAAGCCTCAAATTAAGAGCTGAACAGAAGGCTTACGAGTGGACAAAGCTTTAAGAAGAAATATGCAGTAGGCAAAATTACAAAATTTTAATTTTACTTCGAAATAAATTTTACTCGAAATAAAAGTCGTGTGAATTTTTCACCTAAGTTTTCTGTGGGGTAACAATTTGAAGTGGATTTTTATTGAACATTATTTTCTTTAAATATTTTGAAAATTATGCGTGAACATGCTAACAAATGTGGAACGTATTCTATACATATTTTCGTATAGAATACGTTCCACATTTCTTCGCATGACATCTGTAATCTTATATTCAGTAGTAAATAAGAAATGAATAGATATTCGAAATAAAAACGAAACTCCAAAAGTTCATTAATGCCTCAAAAACCATCTGCTTTAATGAAAAATATGTGACTTTTTCAAGGAATATGATATTGCTTAGTTGAGTAAACTTTGAAACAGGATGATTCGCCCACTCAAAATGTTCTCATTTCAGGTAACGAAAACAGGGAATTCCAGTGGGAGTTGGTAAACGAAAACTGAGAAAATTTGAATTATTGATTTTGTGTGGGATGGCACCCAAAACTTTTAATACAAATGTTGTTCTTCATTTTTATTTGTTGCCACCATCGTCTTATCGATGGATTCGAAGGATAAGAGAAACAACGCAATGATTGAAGGAACAGGAGAAGCAATGGGTAGCGAGAGTCCCTGAAAGCGGAACCGCCTAATTAAATAAAATTACTATGGGACGATGAGTCTCCTACTGCATTAGCAGGCAGAGGCAATCAGCCGTCATCGTCGTCGTGGGCTCTTATCCAGACTTGTTATCTTTCTGCACCTTGTTTGTCACACCAGCAGTAAGAGGGAGAGAGTTCAGCAACTATGAAAGAAAAATATCAATGCAGAACCCTTTTCATTCGTTCTCGGATTCCAAATGGAATATGAATTGATTAGTTGATTAGTGGCAAGAAGACGAAAAAGGTAACGAAGCGAGAACATTTGCTTAACCCAGTCTCCTCAAAAAGTCACCCAGAAGTGTTAATATTGCAAGAAGATGCTGACGATGATAATGATGATGTTCTTCACTTCATATCATCAGAAAAATTGGATTGTGTTTATGTGGGAATTCTTATCGGCGGAATTCCAAACATGAAAATGTAATTTGATCGTCGGAATGATAAGTGCTTCTTCGTCGTCTTCGTCGCGTCGCATCGTGGTTCGAAACATTTTGAATATGGCAATTCAATTCGATGAATGGCGCGCGTAAAGGTAGGTGAAGTCGTCTTGGCGGATGTGTCATAAATATTCGATACTCAGGAAGAGACACAACAAAAAAAAAATACGTTCCGAAACGACGACGATACGATATGAGCATAATCTGATGATGGGTCTCGGGTGTGTGCTAATCTTATTGATGGTAATATCCATGAGATATGTTAAGGTGAGATATAAATTTTTGAAGTGGATCAGTGGAAGAGCAGATAAAATCTGCGTAGGAGCTATTTGGATGAATATTTTTATTCATCCAAAGATATGGAATGATTTTTTTGTTTCCATTGTTTAACCATAAGACAATAAATTTTGATTAGTGAAAGAGAGATTCATATGAGAGTGTGGGGAGAAGAGATGGTGTCAGAAGATAGCTCTTAAGAACATCTTCTCAAATTTGATAAGGTCTTGAGTTTCATGCTGTTCAGAGCGATAGGAGGGAATTAATTTTAATGGGGTGACAAATGTAACGACTTTGGTTTTATTTTATGCTGCATAAAAGTTTTCGGGCGAGTTTTAATAGAGGAAGTGGTGATTGCTGCAATACATCAACAAAGTTTCTGATTTCGTCTATGGGCTTGCTCAAGCTCGTCTTGGTAAAATTAGAAGAAAGAAGAAAAATGCTTATCGTATTGTTTGTGTTCTTATAATCAAGGTTCTCGAAAGTATTTAATATTTTGAAAGACCCAATAGTGTAGCTTAATGGAGTACCACAAGGCTCCCTATTTACACCGATTTTTGTTTTATAAATGAAAAGGAATGTAAACGTTCAATTTTTAACTGCGTTGATAGGTAACAGAAGATTTTGAGACTAAACTCGCATATGAGTGGTGATAAATCGTGATGCAAGAATCCAATTGTGAAGTTTAATGGAGTACCACAAGACTCCCTATTTACACCTTTTTTGTTTCATAAATTTGAAGGAATGTAAAGCGTTCAATTTTTAACTGCTTTGATGGCTTACAGAAGATTTTGACACTATAAGCGGTGCAAGAACACACAAGACAGAGTTGGATGGCAGACACACTTTTGGTATTTAAAGAAGGCAATCCATTTCCTAAATGGCTTAATTTTACTCTCCCAAAAAATCGAGACAGACACAAAACAATTAACCGGAAGCAAGGCACTCCCAAAAATATTCCTGTTGATTAAATAATCCCCCAAACAAACAATTTTATCTTGAAATCCTCGCCTCTATACGTAATTGATTTGCTCGCCAAAGTCCCAAATGACCAAATGGGATTTATCTCTCCCAAACAAAGTCATTTGATTCTGTTACATCGTTGTTTCTCATTTATTTATGGTCAAAATATAATTGTATCCCGCCCATTCTTAACTTGAAAAGCCAAAAGGTTCCTCCTTCTAGCCCCTCTTCCGTACAAATTCCCTACTTTGAGTGTTCACTCTTTGTCTCTTGACTTTTGTTTATGGAATTTTCGGTCTTGTTATTCGCGTTTTACAAAATAATAATTTTCCATATTTGGTTTAATGAATTCATCATAAACCGCAATTATGGCTTCTCTCTGCCTCTGGTCCGGTCTGTTGAATTCACCAGAGTGCATCTGGGTGTAAGGGGGTAGCCGTGCTACACTTTGACGATTATACATATTTTACTTCCCCGAGCCCGACCCTGGATGACTGCTTGCCTGCTTCCTTGCCATGCTTAAAAGTAATCAAAGAGCATGATGATGTCTTCATTTTGAAATTCGGTCGACTGTAGCAAATTGGATTGGGAGTAATTTTCTTCATTCCCGAAATTATTAAATTGCTTCAAAATAAAACAAAATAAAATTGAGTCAGTCGCGCTCACAGTTTTTGTTGGTCTTTTTCGGACTTGGCCTAATTATAGGGTTTCGAAACCAGAAACAAGAACAGTTTTTTTTTTTTTGTGTTTGCTGCACTGCGGCTTGCACAGGAGGCGGGTTCCAAATGTTTTTTTTCCTCTACGTTTTTTCTAAATTAAGACATCAAGCAAAACTCTTAATTTTTCAAAGGCGTTATCCTTGTAGTAGTCCGTTCGTTGGGTCGGTCGTTAGGTCAGTTTGATCTGTCTGTAAAAATTAGGGCAGGTGTGGAGCACTTAATTCAAGGTTTCGCGATCGATCCTTTCCTGTTTTGTTTTTAGATATTTTTCGGGTTTTATTTTCTGTTTGTGATATTTGAAGGTCAAAATTGAGTTTTTTGGCTGTTGGGTAATTTGACAGACACCAGATGTAGATTTATCAGGTGATAGAGAGAAATAAAATGCAAATTAGTGTCTGGAGGTGTGTTATTAGGTTTCCATCTTATTTTTTTGTGGAATGCCGGAAGGACAAGTTTGGTAGTTTATGAAAACGATTAGTTCCTAATATGAAGGCCTTTGGCATCGATCAAGGAATGCTGAACTTTTGAAGGATATTTTTGTAGAGGATTTCTTGATTACCGTAAACCATTTCCAGGAGCACATTACTATAGTTCTCAAAAGGAAATCTATTCCCCACATATCTTGATTTACATTTCCAATCGTTACCATAAACAAGATTGGAGTAAGTTAAAGCGGAAATGCAATTTCTATTTTACCGCTCGTTACTCTCTTTCGATTTTATTTCCGATTTTTGTCGTAAAAACCACAAGAAGGTGTTCCGAGTACAGGTGATGTTGAATTACTGGACCTAAATGAATATAAACATTTCCCTAAACAGAGTCAATACCGCAACACAAAAACTCATTGCAATAAAAGAGGGAAAACAAAAATTCAACAACAAGAAAAAGGATCACAAAACAACCAAGTTGTCGTGACATAAAATTGAGAGCCTCTTTTCGTCCACCATGAAGAAGGCAAATGAGAACTCTAAGGGAACCTCCTCCTCCTCCTCCTCCTGGTAGTCGTGCCTCGTTCAAACAACAAGCCATCAGTTCCGCACTCTAAAAGCATTCCTTATCAAAGGCAAAATTGTGTGACATAAAAGTTCCCAGAATGACCCATTCTTCGAACATCAACATAACCTGTCCACTTAACAGACACCCTACTCCTCTCGAAAACCCCATCAAACCGAGTTCGGAACAATAACACTCATAGAAAATGAAACATGACAACGTAAACTACTCAACTTGCTGTCCCAAGGACCTTGTGTCCTTGCTACTCGAACTCAACACACAAAACAAAGAAACAAAATTTTTGTAATTCAGGGCGGCCGACAACATGACGATGACGACGACCGACGCTGCTCGACTCGTCGTTGTCGTTGAATGGAAATGGAAATCACTTAAGCGCACTAAATCATCATTGATGCAACATCAACGCAACAATCATAAAACCAAGCCGCAAGTAACATTAAAGTTTTCCCGGTGTTTTACCATTCTCTTGAGCCTAGGCCCCTAAAAACGTATGGTTCGAGCGCCATTCACCAATAAAATGTCCCTAATAAACTTGAGTTCCATGGGTTGGAACTTTAGTGTTGTAAAAACCCTCTCTCGAGCGAGTAAGAACCTACCCGAAACTCTCTCTCTCTCTCTCTCTTTATAGAGCCAGAGTCAAAGTTACAACAAGGACAAAAATGGAGATTGAAATTTGCATAAATGTAGGAACACGTATGGAAGAGATTATCTGATCTTCTGACGTCTGCTGCCTCGGCCCATAGTTCGAATGAGTTAAAGTTGTACAAGAAAAAAGGCCGGATTGAATTTCACCCAGCTGTTTGGAGAATAAGTTTAATCTGTAAGGAAGGAAAATCTTGTACATTTCCGGTGGTGAAATTCACCCGATAAATCGGCCTTTTCTAAAAGTCAAAATGCAAAAAAAAACTGCTATTATACCAAGTTCAAAACTCACTAGAAGAGACCTAAAAAGGATTCCACACTTGGTTGTGTCTTGTTTTTGTTTCATAGTTTTTGAAATAGTTCTGCATATTTCAAAAACGAAAAAAAAAACACAAAGTACCTACACCATGACGTCCTTTTCGGCTGGGGATATCCATCTACTCCCTGAGACCTTTAGATGAAGGAATAAAGGAAGTTCATCACGGTCCTACCTACTCCCTTTGGACGGTTTGGTTTCGGTTTCAACATAGCAGCTCTGGATATAAGGATATGGAGCATACATGATGGTCGGTCATAGGTTGAATATGAAAAATGATTTGAATTTTTATTTTTGCAGATTTTGAAGTATTCATGGATCAAAGGCTTACGGGGGTTCAGTTAGATTACAGCCACGGGATATTGGTGTTACGGGTTGCGAGGTTTTTCTTTTGGTCTCGCTCTGTTTTTTTTTTAGAGGAGAAAATTTCATATTTTTGTTTCAATAAAATACATATTTTCGTTTTATGAACTTTCGTGATCTCTATGGAGTTTTATTTTTGTAAACTTGTATCATTCCAAGTGGAAATAAGAGGGTACTCCTCTCTTATTTCCACTTGGAATGATACAAGTTTACAGGGTTAAAGTTATCTTGGTCGTTATATTTCCTTTTATAGTGGGAAGCTATTGAATATTCAATGGCAAAGGTGTTATGGTTTTTATAATGATTATTTTTGTGAGAGGATTTTTGTTTTGTTGGATTCAATGCGTTTTTGAGGTCTTGAAGTGGTATTTGATTGGCAATGTTGCATCGTTACCGAAACGGCCGAATTTTTTAAGGAATGGCTTTTATAGAAAAGCTAACGAGATTTTCATCCACATAACCATGACTATCGCAAAGCAAACAAAATTAGACAGACAAACCTAATTAGCCTCCCAAGGGGGCGTTTACTCCATTTCGTGATGAAAGATTGCCTCAATCATTTCAATATTTTACACAAATGACAAGTAGTGATATACACCAAGCCAAGGGGCGTCAACACTCCACTCGGCGACACAGAAAAAAAAAATCCCACCAAATCAAACAAAAAAAACTACGTTGATGTATTTTGGGGGACAAATATGATTCAGTAACAAAAGAGAAAAAAGACAATATTAAGTATTGCAATAGACCGTAACGCTGGGAGGTCGAAACGATGGAGTTTCATGTTCCCAACTGACTTTTAAATCAGCAGCAATTTCAGTCCGTTTTTGCTTTTAAGTAAACAAAAAATGTGGATAAAAATTCTGATTTTAATTATTTTCCTCGTAATTTCACACATTCAACAGAGAGTAAGCTGTCAGATGTATGATATGGGAATTTGACTTTCTGGAATTCGGGAATAGCCTGAAAAAATGTAAATAAAAGTGTTGTTGAATTTTTGAAGCTGGCAGGCTCTTCATGGGAACTGTGAGGAATTCTTTTGGTACTTATTTTTTTGTAAACTGCAGGAGTAGGTACATGATTAAAAAAAAAAGCAAAACAAATTTAAGAAGAAAAATAGGAAAAAGAGTTAAAATAATTGGAAAAAAGGGAAAATATCACCTTTTTGGAATACCTACTATCTTTATGACTACTACTTTGTGATGGGCATAATTGAATAGTTATCCTGAAAAAGGGAGATCATCTAAACTGCGACAACTACAAAGGAATCAGTCTACTTAACATCGCTTACAAGATCCTCTCTGCCGTAATATGTGAACGTCTGAAGCCTTTCGTCAACAATCTGATTGGTCCTTATCAATGTGACTTCAGGCCAGGAAAGTCAACCATCGACCAAATTTTCACGTTGCGGCAGATCCTGGAAAAGAAGACCTATGAATTCCAAATCGATACACACCACCTTTTCATCGATTTTAAGGCCGCGTATGGCAGCATGTACAGAGACGAACTGTATAAAGCTATGTCTAGATCACTGCCAAGCTTGTTCGCTTGTGCAAAATAACGATGGAGAACTCACGCTGCTCCATCAAGATTGGCAACGAGCTAACGGAATCGTTCCGACGTCAAAAAAGGATTCAGACAAGGCGATGCACTGTCGTGCGATTTCTTTAACATCCTTCTTGAGAAGATAGTGCAGTACTCCAACGTCAACACCAGAGGCACTATCTTCCAAAAATCTGTTCAACTTCTCACGAACGCCGATGATATTGATAAAATGGGAAGACCATAGCGTGATGACAATGGCGCCTTTGTGAGAATTGAGACAGAAGCGGCAAAAAATGGATTTAGCCGTAAATGAGGGCAAAACGAAGTATGTATTTGCTGTCTTCGAGGAAGGACACCCAACACCGAGGGCTCGTACAGAACGTCACAACTTCGAGATAGTAGAGAATTTTGTCTACCTAGGCTCCGGTCTAAACACGGGCAATAATACCAGCGCCGAGATCAGACGATCTAATCGCTGTTTCTTTGGGCTAAGAAAGCAATTGATTGGAAAAGCCCTCTCTCGAGCAACTAAGGCAAAATTGTACAACACCCTCATCATCCGAGTTCTGCTGTATGGTGCAGAAGCATGGACCTTGACAAAATCGGATTAAAGTGCCTTAGGTTGTTTCGAGAGGAAAGTTCTTCGGGTCATCTAAGGCCCCGTGTACATTGAAGAGGACAGGCGAAGAAGATATAACAGCGAACTTTACGGGTTACACAACGGCATGGACCTTGCCAGAAGGGTCAAGGTCCAGAGACTCAGATGGCTCTATCATTTAGAGCTAATGGACACCAATGCTCCGGCCCGGAAAATCTTCGACACTATTCCCGAGGGACGTAGGAGGAGAGAAAGACCGCGACTCAGGTGGCGCACTCAAGTGGAAGAGGACCTTAATCAACTTGGAGTGCAAAACTGGAGACGACTAGCTAAGGACCGAGCTAGCTGGCGGAGACTGTTGATTGAGGCCCAAGTCCACAACGGACTGTAGCGCCACCTTAAGTAAGTAAGTAAGGATACTAATGCCCGGAAAGCCTTCAAAACTATTCCTGTAGGACGTAGGAGGAGAGGAAGACCAAAACTCAGGTGGCGCGCTCAAATGGAAGAGAACCTCCATCAAATTGAGGTGCAAAACTGGAGGCAGCTAGCTAGGGACCGAGCTGGATGGTGGAGACTGAGACCCAAGGCCACAACGGACTGTAACGGCACCTTAAGTAAGTAGGTAAGTAATAAATAAGTAATAATCGTCATTCCGGTATTTTCTTTCGAATCAAAAGAATCGTCATTCGAGTTCCTTTCATTCGAATAAAAAAAAAAAAAAATTCGAATTCCAATGCTAATAATCGCAATTCGAGTTCTTTTCATTCGAATAACACTCGTAATTCCATTTATTTTCATTCGAATATTAATACCTAATCGTCATTCGAGTTATTTTCATTCGAATCCATCCATTCGTCATTCGAGTTTTTTTTTTTTTTTATTTGAATACTAATAATCACTATTCGAGTTATTTCCATTCGAAAAATAATAATTGTCATTCGAGTTCTTTTCGTTTGAATGGTCATTGGAGTTATTTTCATTCGAAGTAAAATAATCGGCATTCGAGTACTTTTCATTCGAACACTAGTTATCGTCATCCGAGTTATTTGCATTCGAATACAAAAACCGTCGTTCGAGTTCTTTTAGTTCGAATACTAATAATCTTCATCCGAGTTTTTTTTTTCATTCGAAGTAAAATAATCTCGTCATTCGAGTTTTTTCATTCGAATACTTATAATCTTCACTCGAGTTTTTTTGTTTTTTTTTTCATTCAAAATAAAATAGTCGTCTTTCGAGTTCTTCTTCATCGAGCTTCCATCATCGTCACTGATTCCGTCAACCGAGCAGTAGTGACAGTTGGAGGTTGGAGATATCAGTCAATTGATTTAACAGTGCATAATCGAATGATTTCGAATAGTTGCCTGAATCGATTATAACCGATTTAATCATTCGAATGCGCTCATCGCTAGTCTACTACTATTACTAGATACAAAAGGAACTATCTGGTACGCAAGAAAATTGTAGATTTTGACAAGAGAACTTTGATAAGATTGAAACCCTTGAGGTCCTTAAGCGAACATTAACAATAAACGAATTAACCTTAATATGACATTTAAAATTCTTGTTCAATTAGCGGAGGACAGATTAGCCAAAATCCTCTAACCTAATCGTATTAAGGAAAAACAACAGATTTTGTCATGGGCCACAAAAGATTTTCGCATAACTGCGTGTTTTTTTGATAGTTTTCATTACCCTGCATTTTCGGTGATATAAAAAATCTAGGAAAACAAAATTTAAGAAGAAGAAAAGATGTTGGCAGTTCTTGCTCAACGCACTAAAAAGAAACGAATAGAGAAAAGTTCTAAGAATTATGAAAACCAAACTTTGAAGACTCCAATATTCTACCCTTAAACCATTCTCAACATAGGAGCGACACTCAATCATGAATGAAAAGCGGATTTTCTCTTCCCGTTGTTTTTGTTATCCTTCAGTCTTCACGTCACGAATTTGTATTGTTAAAGAACATTTCTGTTATTTTTTTCTTTCCAATCAGCAAGCAACGCACTTCTTTCGTATAGCTATACAAATTCGGCGACATTAATGCAGAGCATATGTGCGTGTGATGACTGGGCTTCTGCGGACTGCTTAAGTACTTAATCCTATTTCGCGGTAAAATGCGTGACTAACATTGAAATGTTTTACGAGCATCTATAAACATTTTTTCCTTTCAGCAGTACAGTAAGTAGCAACGAGGGTCGGTCGTGAAAAAACGTTCTTGAAGCCATTGAATGATTTGCAACGCATATGTTGCAACTTCATCGAAGGGAATTAAATTAATTCGAATGACAAAAAAGTAACATTGATCAGATTTAATGCAATCGCAATGTATCCTTATCGCAAGGACCTTTTTCTGCAAAAAAAAGTATGTTAAAAAATCGATAACAAAAGGTTAAACGCCGAGGCAAATGCATTTTCGATGTCAAAGTTCCTCTTTTTTCTGTCTGTCATGTCGTGTTTTGTTTGTATCCTTATTTGTAAGTTTATCGAGTGGAAATGATGCGCGTCAGGAAATTTAATATTGGTTAACCGGATTAGAGGTTCCAATTCAATGTCATGAAAAAGTATCACGCAACAACGAAAAAAAGAAAAACCAAGGTTCGTGTGCGTTAGGTCATTCAAAAAAGTAGAAAAGGACATTTGTGTGTTAAAAATGCAAATTTTTGTTTAATTCCATTTTATGAGCAGCATATGTTTGACGCTCTTTCCTCGACTGAAAAACTGACCACCAATACATAGAGAAATAAAAAAAAAATCTGACCATAAGGTACACCATTATCGTGAATGTCCTTTTCGCTGAAATTTTCTTTCCTTGTTTGAACCTTCATGGCAAAAAAAAAAGAAATGATTTTCCATTAGTTCCGATATTTCCAATTGCCATGGTGATAATATGGTGGTGTGGACTTTGCTTTGCGGGGGTTCATCGGTCGTTCGTCCCGAAGAAATGTCTTTCTAATTTTGCTTTAATATCCTTTTTCGCCTTTTGTCATCCGCTTAACGGTCAGTGTAATTGTAATTAATTTTTGTGTACAGTTCCTCTGCCACATCGATATGATTTTTCTATTTAATACGATTAGAAGGACATTAAGTGAAGATAGATTTCGCACAGCAGATACAACAATCTCCTTCAGTTATTTTCGAACGATGCGATGGACAAAATAGAAATCCTACTTTAATACTGGGAGAAAGAAACACAAGTGTTTTGACTGCATTTCGCTAATGGAATAACATTAAATCGCTTTTTTTTCCTGGAATACATCATATTGCTGGGTTAAACTAGAAGCACAGCAGTTCAGTGTGGGTTCTCCAAAGCACTTAAACAACAACATTGACCTTCTCTTTATTTAATGTCCTTTAGTCCATCGTGTTTTGTTCGAGCGAGGAAATTAATTTTTCCGCCCGCAAAGTGTGGATTTTATTAACTGACATAAAGAATGTAGGCGGGAGGGCAAGAACAAAAAAAATATATAAAGTGATGGGAGTCTTTCTTAATGGGCGAAAAGAGGTGGTGGTGGACATTAAATTAGTGCGGTCCAATGGAGTTCTTGAGTAGAGGAATTACTCATCCTTGGGTTTGTAAATTGAAACTGAGGGATAACGATATGGGTTTTAATTGATTGAAGCATATGGGAACAAGTGGTTGGGTTTCTATTTTTTGTTCGTTCAGATAATGTCAACGAGATGTGTAAGTCGTTTCTATGAAAAGGAGGAACGTATTCTACGTTTTTCTATGTTTGATATAAATCTCAAAATGCTAACTATTATATGCCAATGAATTTGCTGCAAAAACATTGCAGTTTTTTTACATCGACAGAATATACATTTTCTATGTTTCTATGTTCTATGTTTTCTATGTTTTCGTTATGAGTCTGTATTTTTCAGATTTCCGGTGAAATTGGTTAATATCAAAAGTGAAAGTCTATAAAAATGTAGAAAATTGTTTATTTTCATCGCATTCCGCTAGGTTCTTTTCTATGTTTTTATCTTCTCGGCTAACCTTTTTTTAATTTCACTCAATTCGAAGTCATATTCGATGTCAATAGTGGTAATATGTTGTTATGTTGAATTCTACGTTTTCTATTTTTTTCTTCCGATATTTTGATATATTTTTTAATAATAAGGGAGTGCCTCCCTTTCAAAAGATTTATTTTCTTAATTACAAGTTGTCAAAAACGACCAGCAAGCTGTCACAACCAATCCGTCACACCCCAACAGATTCGAAATCTCCTTCTTCTCTCCAACACCGTTCAATCATAATTTAACAAATATTTCAGAATGCCATAGCTATGACTTCTCCAACTCAAAGATCTGATGATCGACAAATCACAGAAGGACCTGTTATTCCAATTACTCATATTCTCTTCAAATTAAGTTCAAATTTAGCTTGTGTCGAGACGACAAATGAAGAAATTCCCCTCGAAAGCCCAAACAAAATCAAATCGATCAAAATCGCGAATAATACAACATAACCACTTTGTGAGCCACGTGTCAAAAAAAAAGGCGAAACGGATGTTGTTGTTGCTGCTGCTGCTGCAAAAACATGGATATCATTTCTGTAAATTGGCTAAAATTATTATCATGTTCCTGACATCCCCTTTTGCTCAGCGAATAAGTATTCGAAAATTGGAAATACGTATACTTGTCTCAAGAGGATGTTCTAATCTTCATCATTCATTCGCAGGATATGAGAAGTTATTCAAGCTTGAATCTTGATGGTTAACTTAATTACAATTATTCCTGACACACTCAGTTCTTTACCGCACCGTCGCCGTCGGTCGGTCGTCGTCATCGTCGTCGCCAATCACAAGTGACGGATGATTGAATATGAAAGCGGCAATTAATAATCCTTAGAAGGAAGACAAGCAAAACACCACTCGAAGGGGTCTAACAATTAGTCCTTCGGCGACGTCGACGAGCAATGGTTTAAAATAATATAATCAGACCATCCAGGCAACTGCAAATGGAATATATCAAGAGTCCTTTTAAAATGGTATTCCATTCTATTGCCTGAACTATATCGACTTAAGTACTTAAAATTCGAACAATTCCAATAACGGAAAATGTCCTATTTCGAATAGAAACGGAGAAGCTTGGCCGTATCCGTGAAAGTGGAAAGCATAAAGGCGAGTACTAAATTTTTAAGGGGAGATAATAATTAATCCTTGGTGGAAAAAAAGTTTTGCCCTTCCTCGACCGACAGAGCAGAGGCATCTTAGTTGTTGCTCTGTTGTTGTGTTTTAAACTTTTGTTGTTGTTGGTGTTTTTTTTCTGTAAGCTTTGTTTAAAATAATTGAAAAGTATTTTACGCTCGAGGAAATTTGGTCCTGGCAGCAGACTAATTAAATAAACAAGACAGAGGAGGGGTTTGATTTTTTTTGTTTTTTGCTTACGTTCGTTCCGAAAGGTGAAAAAGTTTAAACTGTTTGCTGATTAGGCAAATCAATGGAAGAAATTTGAATTTACGACTTGTGTCCTTTTATTTGCCTAAATACCTATTTAATGTATGTTTAGCTCTGGAGAGGATTTATTTGCTTTTAGCAAAAAACACTGGAATGGGAGAGGACCATTTAAATATTAATTGCCCAGTGTTTGTCGACCTTCAAAAGACAGACAAGCAAGTAGCAGAGACTAGAGACACACAAAGTTGTTGTTGATTGTGTGAATAGAAGATTAAAGGAATTTATCATCGGTTTCGACAGAATCGGGTTTTTGTGACTGATGAAATGCTTAAGTCAAAAACAACTTCTAGAAGGGTCAATGTCATGGAGGAGGAGCGAATGGAGGGGAAGGTAAGTTGTCTTTGAAGACTTAAGATGACATAGACCATTAAATATTGAAAAGTTGTTGTTGACTCGGTTCGTAAGTTTTTGGAAAGGATAAGTGATCTGACGACTTGTTAAGAGCTTTTAAGAAAGACTCTTTGATTTTTTAATTGGCATATAAAATAGTGGTTACACAGAGTGAGTGACGGAGAGACATCGCCAAAAAGACTTTTCAATAGAAGTGGTTCGGAAGTATTTTTTAAAAATACCTACTGAAATATATTAGAAAACTATTTTTAGTTAGACTGTAAGAGGTTGCTGTGGACGATTGTGTTCAATCTTATCTTTTACATTGAAGCCCTGAAGATGAAGACTACCTTAAACTACAGTACAGCCTCGCTGGTCCGGACACTCGCTAGCCCAGACACTTCAGTAGTTCGGACACCTCTATGTTTCGGACACTCCCAAAATGTTACCTCTGCAGTCCGGAGAGCGTATTAAAATGCGTATGTTGAATGTATTTACATAAATAATTTGACTCTGTGCCTTGGAAAAACGTTTATTCATTCGATTGATCATAGTCGGCTCTGGAATTTAAGACATTTTAACCGCTTTAAATTTACTGATTTGAAGTTGTTGTCGTTGATTGTTCATGCTCTATTTCATTTCATTGTGACTTTCTTTTTTATTCTGTCATTAAATTTCTCATTGAAAATTTAAAACATAATTTACTATTTGCAATGGCTTGTTTAAAGAAAAGGAAGCATGTTACGTTGACACTTACTGAGAAATGTAAGATATTGGATGCTATTGAAACTGGCAAATCAATAAGGCAAGTAGCAGAAATTTTCAAAGTCTCGAAGTCAACTGTTTCTGATATAAAAATGAATAAGATGCAAATTCGGAAATTTGTGTCTAACACATTCCAAGGATCAGGTAAGGTATTAAATCTGAGGTCTAAGAATATTTAACAATTGCTTCAAGGACAGAGAAAAATTATCATTATTATTCATCCAACAAAGAAATCATCATGTGCCAATTTCAACAGATATGATTCAAACCAAAGCCAAATTCTTTTACAAAGAGATGACAGGTAAGGAAGATTTTGCAGCAAGTTCTGGATGGTTGGAAAAATTTAAATTGCGACATTGGATTCGATGTCTTAAGATTTGTGGCGAAAAAGTATCCAGTGACGTTGCTGATGTTAAGCCTTTTCAAGAAAATTTTTTAAAATTGATTCATGAAATGAACCTAAGTGATGAACAGGTTTATAATGCTGATGAGTCAGCTGCCTTTTGGAGGGTTCTCCTGGAACGACATGGGTTCATGCAAATGAAAAATCTGCTCCCGGTAGAAAAATATCGAAAGATCGCGTTACCTTTATGCCATGTTCTAACGCTGCAGGAACTCATAAGTTACCCCTCTTAGCTATCGGAAAATCAGTCAATCCGAGAGCTTTTAAGAACGTTAATCTTCCAGAATCTAGCATATAAAGCTACCAAGAAAGGCTGGATGTCTACAACAATTGTTTTTGATTGGTTCAAGAATAATTTTTTTCCAAGTGTGAAAAAGTTTTTGACAGAGAATAACATGCCGTTGAAAGCACTTTTGGTTTTGGATAGTGCCCCATTTCATCCTAAAGAAACGAAATAAACTTTGATCCCAACTTCAGAGTCTTATTCTTACCACCTAATTGTACAGCAATATTGCAGCCAATGGATCAAAATTTAATTCAGAATATAAAGGTAGCATATAGAAAACAGCTTTTGGCCCACATTCTACTGGAAGATGATAAAAACATTGCAGCAGTCTTAAAAAAAAAAATTTGCGGGATGCTGTGTATCTTTTAGATTCAGCCTTAAGTTATCGGAGAGAAAAATAATAAAAAGAGTTCGTCAATATTATGGCCAGAACAGGCATCCCAATGGGATAGTGAAGACCTTATACCACTTTCACAGTTACGCCAACAAATTGACTCGGATTCTTCGCTTGCTGATTTGAATAGAATTCATAGCATGATAAGAATAATATTGATCCAAATGGTGATACATCCACAGATGAAATCAATAAATGGGCAACTGGTCAAAATGAAGTCTTCTGCGACTTTTCTGATAACAACATTATTCAGTCCGCTTTGCACATCCAAGAAAATGTTAATGAAGATGAAGAAGAAGACAGTGAAGATGAAAATGTAAGCGAAAGAGATTCGAAAACTTCAAGCAATGAAGCAAGGAAGATATTTGTCAAGTGCATTCAGTGGGTCGAACAAAATAATGCTTCTCAAATGGATATCCTTCTCCGAAAGAGGCTACGCGAAAAGGCTGAAAAGATGTATTTAGATAAAGCGCTCCAACCAAAAATTAAAATGTTCTTTCCTACTCTTTAAACAAATTAAAATGCGTTCATGTTGCTTACATACGTACATATGTGTATGAAATAAAAATGTTTTGAAAAGTTTTCCTTTGCATTTTTTTTTCTCTATAGTCCGGACATTGCACTCCGGACACGCTTGAAACTTTATGTGTCCCGATTAGCGAGGCTGTACTGTACAACCATCCTCATTTTTCAGTTTTTCACAATATTCAAAATGTAATACTGATATTGCTTTGGAGAAGGTACAGTAAGAGCAATGAAAGGTTTGTTCCGGGAACCGTACACAAACTATATCCTGTCAAATTCTAATGCATCCAAAAATTAGCAATCATTAAATTCATTTGGGTTTCTTAAGACGGTGCAAGAAATTTTTCTCCCCGTCTGATCTGGCTATTATCTATTAAACTTATATCCGTCCAAAGCTTGAGTACAATTCACATCTCTGGACTGGTGCTCCAACTACATACTTAAGCCTCTTGGATGGAATACAAAAAAGAGCTGTAAGAATGATTGGTGATAGAGAGATCACTGATCACTGAGATCACCCCTTTAGACCACCGTCGTAACGAAGCGTGTTTCGCCTTGTTCTATCGCTACTTTAACGGTAATTGCTCTAGTGAAATAGCCAGTTGCATTCCTCCCCTTAAAAAATTCGCCCGTAATACTCGCGCTTCTAGGAATGCCCATCAGTTTATCTTCGAGCCCAACTTCATCATTCTTTAGCCGTACAACGCGAATGTGGAACTCTCTTCCACACTCTGTCTTTTCCAGTCATAACAATGTTCAAGAATTTAAGACCAATGTACACCGACACCTCCTTTCCAACCCCTTCCCTTCTTGCTAATGCACACACAGTGTCTCTGGCATAAAGAGGGTATAAAAATTCCTTGAGTGGGTGCGCATTATAAAAAAAAACACTCCGATTTTATTGAAAAAGTATGGTCGTCTTGTTACATTGCTTACAGAGACTGAATGTGAATTTTAAAATAGCAAATAATCAATTGATGTGAAAGTATACCTTGCGTTGAGAGAGCTCGTGAGCTCTACGAGCAGAAAAGGGGAGAAGAGCATAAACTCCTCAGAAAGAAAAAAAAGGTAGCATGAGAGGCGCACGATCGAGTAGATAGAGGGATGTCACAACAGAAACGAGGTTCGAAAGTTCTACAAACAAGTGAAACAAACCTCCAAGGCTTATACACGCCGAACTGAAGCCTGTAGAGACCATCATGGGAATATCGTAGTTGAACCGCAGTCAGTGCTGAGGATATGGAAAGACCACTTTTCCAAACTGTATAATGGCGATGACGACCAAAACTCCGTCAGCAATACAGAACCATTCAATTTGGGTGCAGAAGGCCAACAATTCCACCCACCCGACATGGACGAAGTGAAGATAGCGATATCTAAACTTAATCCGTCCAAAGCTTGAGTACAATTCACATCTCTGGGCTGGTGCTCCAGCTGCTTACTTAAGCCTCTTGGATGGAATTCAAAAAAGAGCTGTAAGAATGATTGGTGATAGAGAGATCACTGATGCATTCACCACTTTAGACCACCGTCGTAACGTTTCGTGTCTCTCTCTGTTTTATCGTTACTTCTACGGTAAGTGCTCTAGAGAAATAGCCAGTTGCATTCCACCCCTTAAACAATTCATCCGTAATACCCGCGCTTCCAGGAATGCCCATCAGTTTACACTCGAGCCCAATTTCGGTTGTACGCTCAAGTATAGAGAATCGTTCTTTAGCTGTACTACGCGAATGTGGAACTCTCTTCCACACTCTGTTTTTCCCGATCATTGCAATGTTCAGGAATTTAAAACCAATGTACACCGGCACCTCCTCTCTCGCCCCTTCCTTCTTTCCTAAAGTACTCACTGTGTCTATGGCATAAAAAGGGTATAAAAACCCCTTGAGTGTATGCTCATTATATAAAAAAAAAAGTCGAATAAAGCCGATGGAGCAGACGGGCTAGCCGCCGAACTGTACAAAGCAGCCGGAGATGATTTGGTTAGGAGCATGCACCAGCTCATCAGCAAAATTTGGTCGGAGGAAAGCATGCCCGATGAATGGAACATCAGCATCGTATGCCCGATCCTCAAAAAAGGAGATCCCCTGAACTGCACCAACTACAGAGGTATAAGTCTCCTTAACATCGCCTATAAGATCCTGTGTGCCATGCTCTGTGAACGTTTGAAGCCCTTCGTCAACAACCTGATAGGTCCTTATCAGTGTGGCTTCAGCCCGGAAAATCCACCATCGATCAAATATTCACCCTACGGCATATCTTGGAGAAGACCCAGGAACTTCAAATCGATACCTACCCTCTTTTCATCGATTTCAAGGCCGCGTATGACAGCGTCTATAGAGACCAACTATATAGAGCGTCTAGTTCTGGCATCCCAGAAAAACTCATCCGTCTGTGTAAGATAACAATGGAAAATTCACGCTGTTCCATCATGGTCGGAAAAAACCTAACGGACGCTTTTGATGTCAAAAAAGGATTTAGACAAGGCGATGCGTTGTCATGCGATTTCTTCAACATCATTCTTGAAAAGATTGTGCTAAGCTCCAATGTCAACACCAGAGGCACAATCTTTTAAAAGTCCGTCCGGCTACTAGGATACGTAGACGACATTGGCATAATTAGAAGAACACAGCCTGATGTCAGTGAAGCGTTTGTGAGCCTTGAGACGGAGGCCAGGAAGATGAGTCTACCAGTTAACGAGGGCAAGACCAAGTTAATGCTGTCCACAAGAAAGGACTACCAACATCGACGTCTTGAAGCGAAAATCAACATACCTGATTTAACTTCGAGGTAGTTAAGTACTTTGTCTACCTGGGATCCGCTATCAACTCAGACAATAACACCAGCGCTGAAATCAAACGAAGAATCACTCTTGTCAATCGCTGCTTCTTTGGACTTAGAAGGCAATTGAGTAGTAAAGTCCTCTCCCGTGCAACTAAAGTGACACTCTACAAAACCCTCATCATCCCGGTCTCATGTATGGTGCAGAGACATGGACCATGACAACATCTGATGGAAACGCTTTGCGCTGTTTTGAGAGAAAAATTCTTCGATTGATTTTTGGTCCTGTCTGCGTTGATGGAGAATGGAGACGAAGATTCAACCAAAAACTGTACGAGCTGTACACATTGACCTAGCCAGAAAAGTTAAGGTCCAACGACTTAGATGGTTGGGTCATGTCGAGCCAATGGAAAATAATGCTCCGGCTCTTCGAGTCTTCGGAAGACCGCGACTCAGGTGGAGCACACTGGTGGTAGAGGACCTGAACCAACTTGGTGTGCGAAACTGGAGACAGCTAGCCAGGGACCGAACTGGGTGGAGAAGTTTGTTGGGTGAGGCCCTGGTCCGACCTGGACTGTAGCGCCACCATAAGTAAGTAAGTAGGCTATTACATATTTCACGACAAAAGTACGCTTTAAAATATTTTCATAATTTTAAAATTTTGCTTCGAAATTATGTCGTTAATTGAAATTAATTTGAAAAGTATTAAATATTTCATCCTTACAAAAATGTTTTACGGCACTGTCTCTATAAGACCCCTCCTCACCCATTAATTATATACGTTTACATATTAAACAAATTGACTAAAATGTTACTTAATTATAACTAACTGCAAACTGGGAAATTAAATATTTTACAACAGAAAGGTCTAGACGCTGTTTTTCATTGAAAAATTTGCCCAATATATTATGTTAGAAATAATCTACAAAATGTTCCTAATTTTTCTCTCCACAAAATTGTGTTTTTTGACTTAATTTGATTTCGTGTTTCAAAAAAACCAAAGAAAAATTGTCATAAATCATGTTTTTAATGGAAATGGAAATAAAAATGACACCCGGACTGGCGTGACTTCGTTTGCTTGTCTACGTGACGTGTTGACAGCAGGTGATGAGGTGACCCAAACTTGATGTTTGTTCACCCTCCCATCGGACGGTTTTGGTTATCCTAGGGGAGCAATCAGTTTGTTTTTTACTTTATAATCGCCTTTTCGGCTATTTCATGTGTCTCGTAAGGAGAGCAACAAAAACGGATTACATATTTCGGAAAGCAACGGCTTCAAGTTTTTCTTCATGATTAACATTTAACTTAACATCAGGAGCGCATTACTTTCAAAAACCAGATGTGTTGAAACTTTGCATGTGGTAACCCGGTTACCGGAGAAATCAATTCTGAAAGTGTCGACAGGTTTTGAACAAGAACCAAGTATTGAAAAAAGCTATCGAAAAATTTATTAAGAAATAAATTTTAGAAAACCTTTTTTTCGACAAAAGTAGGCAAAAATATTTACGATCGGACAAATAGCAAGCGAGAAAATTGAAAAACTATAGTTTTCAAAATGGCGGCGTCATTTTTTTTGAGACGAAATTTATATTTTTAGTTACTATCTTTTGCTATGGAAATTTGATCGTTTTTTTTTTTAACTTTGAGAACTGTGGTTAATACTAAAGAACAATCATCATTAGCTTCAGTTTCCAGATCCCATTTCCACTGAAAGAGTTATTCCGTCCCTGACAGCATTTTATGAGGAGAAAACGAAAACCTTAACCAGCTTAACAGCCACGCCCCTAGCAGACTAATTTATTGCGTTTAATTTACCCAAATTTAGCCCAATAAACAGCCAAAAATAATTATTGCTTCGTTGTTTTCTTGATGCAGCCAAATACAGTCCAACAGAGGAATCACTTGATTGTGTTTGCTGTCACTTTTCGGTCGCAGTCATTCTTTATCATTGCCAGAGCTCCAAGGAATGTGGATCAGCCGAAAAAAGCTAGAGCAGTTGGCGTATGACGACATCTGGCATCGCCTTCAATTTAAAATGCTCATTTCAGAGTTGGTTCAGAGCAAAAGAACTGAAAAAAACCGCCCACTTTTGTCGATTTTCGAAATGTTTCCCATTTAATTTTTTTGTTTAATCTGTAAATTATTGTTTTTTAATTAAAAGAAAAAGAAAGACAACATAAAACAAAGCCCAAATTGATGGCTGCGTAAACATGTGGAGCAAATGATTTTCATATAGACACACTGAGAGAAAGTGGTGATATGTCGGCTATTCACACATTTAACATATTATTTCGGATTGAAAGGAAGTCTATTTTTGAATTTGGAAGGCTGTGCGAATGGCAGGAGGCGTTCCCATGGGGCAATGCTACAACATGGCACCCAATGAAACATAAATTGTTTTCGCTGACAGAGAATTTCGAAATGAGATGAAAATAGATGAAGAATTAACAACGAATAGGTTGTCTGAGATGATGATTTAAATTGGAAAAAAAAAGAGAAGAAAATACCGACCTATTTTCAACAAGGACCTTCAGTCCATTAAAAATTTGTAACCAGAAAGCGAACCTTATTAATGCAAGAAAATATTTATTACCTTTGTTCGCAGTTCGCGAAACATGGTTTTCCAATTAACCATCATCATCCATGTATGACCTGACCATGGACCCAATAATGGATATCCTTACCGTTCATCAATTTTTATACTCGGGACAACTTTCGCCTCTTAAACCAATCAAATAACTCTTCATTGTTAAATAAATGTTTCTTTTACTCAAAATCAGAATCGATAAGACCGCTAGGGGCAACAACAACAACAAGGAGAAAAAAATTATTTCCAATTACCTCCTCACACATAATCTCAAGGGTAAAATAAACAGCGAAATTTACTTCGCTTATATATTACGAAAGTTAATTAAATGCATCCTGCTGATGCGTTTTTCTACCCATAGCATTATAGAAGCGTTGCGTTGTTGTGCGTTGTAGTCGTCGTCGCCGCATGTCCTTGGATAAATGAGATGGTTTGAATATTTGTAACAAGTCCTTGGTGTATGGGGATTTTTTTTATGACTATTAAACTTTAAAGTGCTAGTATACATCAAATCAAGGACGAAAATGTCCTTAAATCACAATTATTGCGAACACAAATTTCTTTGTTCTCCATTGGGAACAAAATAAAATAAAGAGGCATATAATGCATCTTTAATAAAATGTAGGGCTCCATTTTTCAATCCTGAAGGCAATTCTAGTCCTTTCTATAAGAAGAATGACTCCCTTTGTATGCACGCATTTTAATTCACATTGCATTCATAATCGTTTCGGAGGATGAGAATGATATTTCCATGCGAGCTTATTGTGTCGGGTGAGGTCCTTGGAGATACACTAGCAAGCCTCTCGCGCGACTTATATTTTATGTGTCAAACCGAACTAAAAAAAACACGTTCTTAGTTGTTGGTAGCCACAGGCCAGTATAACTTTATTATTCCCGATAAGTAATTACAACTATGCATATAATACTTAATCTAGAGTAACCCGCCGTCTTCAGCGTCGCTGCAGTTACCTTTCGACTAATATCGTATTACTGGGCGCCGATCGTTTAGCGGTGCCCTTCCTATATAGTCTCTTTCTGCTGATGTTGCTAATTTGGGTTCGATTAAATGACCTACTTGTGAAGGTGTTGTCATCAGTTGTTTGTTGCATGTTGTTATTGCTGATGTTGCTATTGTTGGTTCGATTACCTGACCTATTTGTGTAGGTGTTGTCATCAGTTGTTTGTTGTATGTTGTTATTGCTGATGTTGCTATTGTTGGTTGGTTGGTCGATGCACTTGCATATGTTACTCGCGCTTCGGCTGGCTGATGGCACACTTTTGCTATAAATTATCATCCGGTTGACAATATGGATTCCCAAGGAGCAACAATTGTAGATACAACAATGTGTCCGTTATTATTATTCTATGGTATTCTCGGTTGGCTGGTGAAGGAATTGAGAGCACTTGCAGCCAATTTCTGGCCATTTAATCAACTAAAAAGGATATGCCAGAATTTTTTCTTTCCATAACTTTATCCAAGCCAAACGAAAAGCAACCCCAGGAATGATTGTGACGCGTGTCATTACCACGACAACGACGACGCTGACGATGACGCCACCGACCTATTACCGATGTCGTAACGCAGGATGTTTGCCAAATTCGGAATATCTGCGTGTGGTAAAGGAAGTGGATTTTGTGACTCAATGAACGCCTGGGCGCCTTTTGACTGGCAGCCACCTTGCAATGTAAACCAAACCGAGTCGACTGTACACACGGACGAAAAAAAATCGCACAATTTTGCAAAAAAGAGGGTTGAGTCCTTTGGCATGGGAATACAATTTATGTATAAACAACAACTGCAGTTACTTTCATTAAAAATTCTGAACAGGTTCATGCGGGGTTCGATAATGTTGTTGGGTTGAAGAAGGCTGGTCGATAGGTCTGTCAGTGGTTGCCGGTCGTGTCGGTCGGTAGGAATAAAGAAATGAATAATGTCGCAGATGAAATGTTTCCATTTTTGTTAATCAAAAATAAGTTGATTGCGACTCACTGTCAAAGAATGAAGAGAGGGATGTCGGAGAACGTGGCAGTGTACACGCATCAAGGATTTCATTATTTCCGAGAATTTATAACGCCAAGGAAGGGTGGTCGATGATAAACAAAGAAACAGGATTGTTCAATTTTATTGAATTACCTTGCGATAGGAGGAATTCCAAAAGAGATTGCTTCTTGTTTGATAAAGCTTGTAAGTCCAATTCGGTTGGAATGAAAATGATATATTTGAAAGGGCTGGGCATGAAATCAGCGGATCACAACACATTTCTAGTTCATGCAACAAACAAAAATCTTTCATTTCATTCTTTAATTTTAAGCTCTTTGAAAGTGTAGGCAGTTTTTTGACTGTAACTTTTTATGTGGAACAGCTATCCAAAAATTTGTGAAGAAGAAAAATTTAGAAAACATTTTCTTCTTAAAAAGTAAACAAAAATAATTTCCGTACGACTGATAGCAAACGAGAAAATCACGAAAACGGCTTTTTCAAAATGGCGGACAGCGTACAAGATTGTTTATCTTTGTTCGCATCTAGCAGTCATGATTACAAATCCTTTTTAAAATAAAACAATGAAGTGCCTTTCACTAACTCGATATGTAGAATACAAAAAAAACATCCGGCGCTTACAGAAACGATTTGGAAAGTCTCAGGAATGATAAGAATGACCCATTAAACGATTTCAAGAAGTCAATAAAGGACTGTCATAGAATACTTCTTCATATTTCATATCCCAAATCTTCCATTAAAAAGTAAATGATATCGCTCACCAATATGTGATCCAAATCCATAACCACTTTGATCCACACTCAAACGACCATTTATGAGATAATTAAAAGATAAATATAAATATTTCCAGAGACAATTCAATCATTTTGTTTTTATCAATGCCCATAAAAGAAATCGCATTCAGCATACAAATATCCACATTATATAAATAGTCTATGGGCTCGCCCTGGGAAAAATTTGTGATGCCAAACCGATGGTCAAAAAATGACAAAAATTAATTATCTCTCCACTTCCTTTATATCAATTTAATTACGTTCCACACCCTCTTGAGACTCCAGTTCAACATTTATATTGACTGGACTTAAATACCCACACACACAGAATTCTGGCAATTCTTCAGATTGTATGTCCTTGCAAAAACCAAGTCAACTGGAATCCAAAAACAACAAAACCTATTTTTAGATTCAAGACGTTCGAATTCGATCGACAAAGGAAGGTGAACTGAACAACACCCACAGTTCCAACATTGTACAGTTGAAACACAAACCTTACCACAAGCTTCAACTCCTGATTGTGTGTATCCTTATAAATCAATTCAGCCGTCACACAAGGACCACGAGCGAAGTGAAGAGAGAATCGAGAATATCCTTTTAGTTTCACATCATGTGCTCTGAATTAAAAATTAGTCCACAAAAGAATGATGATTCCTTGTTGCTGATGCTTTTTGGTTCTGGCTTCGAATTTGAAATTGGAGCCACAGAAAGTTGACTGCTGAGATATGCCTTAGAATTCTCCTTCTGTCTGAGACGGATACCGAAATTTATTGTGCAGCCAAGGAAAAGCATTAGGATGGTATTATCCTTAGAGGAGAAAATTTATACAATGTGTGTTGTTGTTTCGGTGTTTTTTTTTATGTTCTCCTTTCGTCCTGAAGGAAATCTGCCGAAAATCTTTTGTGGTGTGTTTGGATCCTTCTATTATCCTTTAAATTATATGGTTTTTGAAATAAAATTACAATACAACACACACTTAAAAAAAAGTGATATAAAACCTATAGGGACAAAGGGAAGAATTGAATTGTACACTGAAACAAAAACTGAGGAAGTGACATATGGGGATTTAGGTTCCACATCGCATGGTTAAAAGTGGAACGCATTTTAAGCCAAATTTCTAAAATCAAAAGAACTTTATTATCTTTCCGCATGACTTCAAGAAAAGTGTCACGAAAACCATAAAATGAATTTTGTGGATCGTAGCGTCCTATCACGACCCAAAGTACCATGATGAAATTTTCCGTGCCGACTTTCTAAATAAGACACATTCTACTAAAAGCTTCAACTGTTTCTATCAAAATTGTAAGTAACTAAAGAGCTGCCAACCATTGTGGAACGTATTCATCTAAGTTTTCTCAGAGTGTACAAGTTAATTCAAACGTAAAGAAGTAAAAATTTGCCTTTGAATATTTGAAGATTGAGACGTTTATTTCGGCTTTCGAATAAATTCCTATTTTAGGCATCTGTTGCACAATAATATTATCCTTTTTTGCCGACGTATCAATGTGTGGTATTTTCTGTAATAGAATTAGCACAACATTTATACAAAAACAAACAAAGACAACGAAAAATCCATCTCATCCTTGTGCACATGAAGTTTCAAGTAAAGTCGATATTTGATCCTATTTTATCGATGCGCTCTGGTTCAAGGACGAATGAAAACATCAGAGTTTTCACACACGAGTGCAAAGAGTAAAATTATAGTTAATGTGTTCATATCCTTGTTGATGGTAATTCGAGATGAATAAAGTGTCTAAGGTTACTATCTGTCTGGCAAAATAAATGGAAAAGGACATGAAGCAAAAGGAAAAATAACAAGAACCACCATTAGGACATTATTTGCTATTTAAGAACGATGCGATATAACATTTTTCCTCGGTTCAGGATGAAATTGTAACCTATTTGAAAAGGAATCTAGGATTTGGTTGGTTTTTCGTTTTGTTGTTTTATTTCGAAAACATAAATACAGGATCAGATTTCATCCTGTTGAAAACAGGCGGAGTTTTCTTAGAGTATCTCGTATTCCTTGTTATAATAAATTATCGTTATTTGGAAATAATGAGGATGTCGACAGGCATACGTGCGTTGTTGAGTAGGCCGCCACCAGTGAGGAAGTCGTAAATCGACAGAAATGTTAAAGGTCATGAAGTGAGAGACATGTTTGTTGTAAGACGCGCTGTCGTTGGATTTTGTTTCAAGAAAACACCGGTTTGTATTTGGAGCATTCAGGAAATACTGTCTTATTCCAATGGAGGTTGATGGTTGTTATAAAATGTTTGGTCGATAAAAATCGGATGACAGATGTTTTTAAAAACAAAGTGTCCACACGGACATTAGCGATATTTCGAATGGCGACCCCTACTTAAAAACAAAACAAAATCGACACGTAAAACGATTTGAAATGAATTAAAAACCAAATAACACTCCTAATGACTTCCGCTAACACCAAACGTGCTTTAGAGTCCGAAATTCAATCTTCTAAAACTTACTTACAATTCAGCCAACGTCCGTTCCGTTGGTTAAATTAATTTTGAAATTCTAATTGCAAAATCACAAAACAAGAGAAAAAAAATATAGCAACAAGGCACATATCCCCATCATCGTCATCGTTTTGGTCCACTCGGCCGGGCGCCATCCTTTTACTAATGACTTAACAGTAGTTAGA
This sequence comes from Sphaerophoria rueppellii, assembly GCA_920937365.1. Taxonomy (NCBI): domain Eukaryota; kingdom Metazoa; phylum Arthropoda; class Insecta; order Diptera; family Syrphidae; genus Sphaerophoria; species Sphaerophoria rueppellii. The sequence goes on along the minus strand of CAKKXW010000004.1, from coordinate 70,971,396 downwards.
GCTACAGGCACACTAACAAGACACTTGGATAGAAACCAAGTTGGGAGGCTAAAAAAAAAACAAAAATATAGAAAGAGGCAGTTTGGATTTTCATTTCGTATGGAAACTGTGAGTTCGGTAATGAAATTAAAAACAACTTTTGTGGAGATTTCTTTTGCCTTTTTCGATTTTTTTTTCTGTGTTTAACGTCAAGCGAAAAGCGATGAGGCAACAGATGGCCAGGGCAAAGCTCTATGGTTGTTGGCCTGCTAGTGTGGCGAAAAGTTTCGTTCATGTCCCGGTCAAGCGTCACGTTCACGTTTTCCACACAAAAGTGGACAAAACACTATTTTGAGGATGTGGTGATTGCAATTTTTTTTTTTTTTTTTGTTAATTAAAAGCACCATTTTACAAGGATTCAGTGATGAGTAAAAACGCTTCATAATGAATGCAAAGGGGTCACTTGAGGTCTCTGCAACAAAAATAAAAGCGAAAAAAGGCCATGAAGCTTAAAATGTGGTTAAATAGATTTGAGGACCAAACAAAAAAAAAGGCATCCAATGTTTGCTTAGGAAAGGAGCACAAAAAATATTTGATTGACTCACTGACACGAGCGATTGTTTGCATTAGTCGATGGAAATATTTCATATTCACCCTTTTCTAGGGAGTTTTATTCGATCTGTCTTAACAAATAAAACCGAATATACTTCCTGGCAAATTGCAAGGATTAATTTCAGTTCAAAGATAGGTGTATCGAGATGAAGGCAAGGAAACTTTGCAAATAAAAACGTCACGCACTCGATTATTGTGGAACGTGCGTGTGCAGGTCTTTTTCCATCCCAAAGATGATATATCTACGAAGTCTAGAAAACACAACATTGTGGATTGATTGGAAATGCAGAGAGGCATACACATGAAGGGAGACAAAAAAAATGTCCTTTTGTTTGATTTAATTATTTGAAAGAAAAAGAAAGTTGGAAAAAGTTTTATTGGCTTTCCTTTTTTTGTTTTTGTTTTGCGAAAGGATTACTGTTGCTGGTGTAGGCTTACAAGTCCTTTTGTTTGTTTGTATTTGTTTTTGTTATTAGGGAAGTTTTAAGATTCAAAACAAACAAGCCCACAAATGAGAATTGCCGTGGAATATCAAAAAGGCTATAATAAAATGACGTCCTGAATTTATTAGACACGGAGAAAAGTTGAAATTAGAGAAATAATTATAGAATCTTTGAGACAGACACTTGCACTTATTTCAGCTTCTTTAAAAGTTGTATTTATATTACATAAAACTGTTTAAAGCAATTGGTAGTAGATGGAGAACATGGTCCTTAATTAAAAAGAGCCTCCTTACATCCTGTCAAAAGGACCAACTTGGACAGCAATGTGAAGTGGATGATCTTTTTCCAATTACGCTTTAAAGCAGCTAATAGAAGTCGGCAGGTACTGAGTATCCGGTAAAATGTGAATTTCGTTTTGAGAGAAAAGTTCTTCGGGTCATCTTTGGCCCCGTGTGCATTGAAGGGGAATGGGGAAGAAGATACAACAGCGAACTTTACGGGTTGTACAACGACATGGACCTAGCCAGAAGGGTCAAGGTCCAGAGACTCAGATGGTTCGGTCATTTAGAGCGGCCCGGAAAGCCTTCGACCCTATTCCCGAAGTACGTAGGAGGAGCGGAAGACTGGGACTCAGGTGGCGCACATAAGTAGAAGAGGACCTCAATCAACTTGAAGCGCAAAACTGGAAACAGCTCGCTAAGGACCCGAGCTACCTACCGGAGACTGTTGATTGTGGCCCAAGTCCAAGTAAGTAAGTAATTACCGTAGAAGTGACGGTAAGACAAAGAGAGACACAAAACGTTACGACGCGACGATGGTTGAAAAGAGTGAATTAATCAGTGATCTCTCTATCACCAATCATTCTTACAGCTCTTTTTTGTATACCATCCAAGAGGCTTAAGGATAGGTTAGGTTACTGATGGACCCGAATCAAGAAGAGACTACGCTGAAGTCTGCTGCATCCCTCAAAGCTTCGAGGCAACGCAGTAACTACAGATCCTCTAAAAGATTCGTGAGAACCACCGAGTTGAAAGACCCTGCAACGCTCAGTTCGAGAGAAAAGGCTCTCCTAAAAAAGCACAGAAAGCTAGTTAGGAACTTCGAGCGGCAGCTGGCAGAGACTGCCACTGAATCTTCTGAGAAAGCGAACACGAAAAAGTCGGAGAGCGAAAGAGTAGATGCTGCCAAATCTAGGTCTGTCCCTAAAAAGACATACCG
>CAKKXW010000004.1:70943324-70957031 GCA_920937365.1 Sphaerophoria rueppellii | reverse complement strand
CCACTTAGGGCCCGGGTAATGGCATTGTGCGGGACGGAGTCAAAAGCGGCTGCCAGATCAAGGGAGATTAGAGTCAATGGCTTACCTCTTAAACGGTGGTGTTTTATGAGGCTCTCGACGGACCATGTGTTGGCAAAGCATCCGTCGATTTGCGTAAAGCCTCGTTGGTTCTCATGCAGTTGGATGGTGTTCAGTCTTTTTGCTATGACACGGTTGAATATTCTCAAGATGATCGATGAGACGGTAATTGGCCTCCAACTTTTAGGATTATTTAGCTGCGTAGTCGTCTTTGGAATCAGAGTTGTGGTGTTCTTCTTTAAGGCGTCGGGAATATTTTCGGCGAGTAGTATAGTGTTGAATAGGAGAGCGAGTTTCTGGCTGGGTATTTTCTTACATCCATCTTTGTGCTGCCATCGGGACCGGGGGTATTAGATTTTAGGGAGCGTATGTTCGCATCGACCTCTTCTCTAGTGATTGGATTAGATATTGTTGTACAAACATGTCTTGAGTTATTTGCATCTAGTAGACGGATCTCGGCATTGTATCCAAAAGTGCTCGCAAATTGCGCTAAGTTTTCGCAATCCGTTGGTGTCGTTTCGATGACCGTCCAAGGCTTGTTGTCTAAGATACGTTCAGCGTAGGCGGATTTGTTTGAAGTGTATTCTCTCTGCGTGAACTTATAAAGCATACGTTTGCACTTCCTGTAGAGCGTTTATCAGGTTGGCATTCGATTCTCGAGAAGTAGAGCGGTTGGTTCCAAAACGTGAGACGATGTGCTCGTAATACCGTATGTTGGCGTCATGCATTGTTGAGGCATCGCCGGTTGCGGCTGACAAAAGAGCGGAGTCGTCATAGTCCCAGATGTTGCGGGGCAATGGATTCATGTAGGATAGAATATACAGATTCAATCTGAGTACATCCTCGTTGCCGTACGGAGCTGGAGGTGGTGTCGGTTCCGTAGGCTAAGCTTAGTAGGAGAAGACAAGAGCTTTGTATGACTCCAAACGTGTCCTACTTCCTTTGTTTATCCCGTTCTTTGTGCTAGAGCCACAGTGATGGCAGTTGAGGTTATACCAACCATTTCTGCTTCAGCTTTCACCCTATCCTTTAGTTCATCGTCTGTCCATCTTTTCTATTCACTACTACTGCCTCATCACTTCACTTCACTTACCGTGAATAATCGCAGTCCAATGATTCAATCGCCGCCTAAACGGGTTATCGCTGTATAAACATGTTAATCGCCACTTAGGGCCCGGGTAATGGCATTGTGCGGGACGGAGTCAAAAGCGGCTGCCAGATCAAGGGAGATTAGAGTCAATGGCTTGCCTCTTAAACGGTGGTGTTTTATGAGGCTCTCGACGGACCATGTGTTGGCAAAGCATCCGTCGATTTGCGTAAAGCCTCGTTGGTTCTCATGCAGTTGGATGGTTTTCAGTCTTTTTGCTATGACACGGTTGAATATTCTCAAGATGATCGATGAGACGGTAATTGGCCTCCTATTGGCTGCGTAGTCGTCTTTGGAATCAGAGTTGTGGTGTTGTTCTTTAAGGCGTCGGGGATATTTTCGGCGAGTAGTATAGTGTTGAATAGGAGAGCGAGTTTCTGGCTGGGAATTTTCTTACATCCATCTTTGTGCTGCCATCGGGACCGGGGGTATTAGATTTTAGGGAGCGTATGTTCGCATCGACCTCTTCTCTAGTGATTGGATTAGATATTGTTGTACAAACATGTCTTGAGTTATTTGCATCTAGTAGACGGATCTCGGCATTGTATCCAAAAGTGCTCGCAAATTGCGCTAAGTTTGCGCAATCCGTTGGTGTCGTTTCGATGACCGTCCAAGGCTTGATGTCTGAGATACGTTCAGCGTAGGCGGATTTGTTTGAAGCGTATTCTCTCTACGTCAACTTATAAAGCATACGTTTGCACTTCCTGTTGGTCGGTGCGTTGTGTAGAGCGCTTATCAGGTTGGCATTCGATTCTCGAGAAGCAGAGCGGTTGGTTCCAAAACGTGAGACGATGTGCTCGTAATACCGTACGTTGGCGTCATGCATTGTTGAGGCATCGCCCATTGCGACTGACAAAAGAGCGGAGTCGTCATAGTCCCAGATGTTGCGGGGCAATGGATTCATGTAGGATAGAATATTCAGATTCAATCTGAGTACATCCCCGTTGCCGTACGGAGCTGGAGATGGTGCTGGTTCCGTAGGCTAAGCTTAGTAGGAGAAGACAAGAGCTTTGTATGACTCCAAACGTGTCCTACTTCCTTTGTTCGTCCCGTTCTTTGTGCTAGAGCCACAGTGATGGCAGTTCAGGTTATACCAACCATTTCTGCTTCAGTTTTCACCATATCTTTTAGTTCATCTCATCACTTCACTTCACTTACCGTGAATAATCGCAGTCCAATGGTTCAATCGCCGCCTAAACGGGTTATCGCTGTATAAACATGTTAATCGCCACTTAGGGCCCGGGTAATGGCATTGTGCGGGACGGAGTCAAAAGCGGCTGTCAGATCAAGGGAGATTAGAGTCAATGGCTTACCTCTTAAACGGTGGTGTTTTATGAGGCTCTCGACGGACCATGTGTTGGCAAAGCATCCGTCGATTTGCGTAAAGCCTCGAGCCTGGTTCTCATGCAGTTGGATGGTGTTCAGTCTTTTTGCTATGACACGGTTGAATATTCTCAAGATGATCGATGAGACGGTAATTGGCCTCCAACTTTTAGGATTATTTAGCTGCGTAGTCGTCTTTGGAATCAGAGTTGTTGCGTTCTTCTTTAAGGCGTCTGGGAGATTTTCAGCGAGCAGTATAGTGTTGAATAGGAGAGCGAGTTTCTGGCTGGGAATTTTTCTTACATCCATCTTTGTGCTGCCATCGGGACCGGTGGTATTAGATTTAAGGAGCGTATGTTCGCATCGACTTCTTCTCTAGTGATTGGATTAGATATTGTTGTAAACTTATATCTTGAGTTATTTGCATCTGGTGGACGGGTCTCGGCATAGCATCAGAAAGTGCTCGCAAGTTGTGCTAAGTTTTCGCAGTCCGTTGGTGTCGTTTCGATGACTGTCCAAGGCTTGTTGTCTAAGATACGTTCAGCGTAGGCGAATTTGTTTGAAGCGTATTCTCTCTGCGCCAACTTATAAAGGATACGTTTGCGCTTCCTGTTGGTGGAAAACGTGATACGATGTGCTCGTAATATCGTATGTTGGCGTCATGGATTGTGGAGGCATCGCCCGTTGCGGCTGACAAAAGAGCGGAGTCGTCCTTGTCCCAGATGTTTCGGGGCAATGGATTCTTGTAGGATAGAATATTCAGATTCAATCTGAGTACATCCTCGTTGCCGTACGGAGCTGGAGGTGGTGTTGGTTCCGTAGCCTAAGCTTAGTAGGAGAAGACAAGAGTGTTTCGTAGCCCAGAACTCAAAACAACACACAACACAAAACCACTTGGAAATAAAAACATTAGATTTTATAGTGGTAAAAGTATTAATAAAAAGCTACTTGAAAACACTTTATTCTTTCCGTAAAAAACTCTCCATGTCTTTCCATGGCTACAATTCGTTTGCAACTGACTCTTTCTTCTTATTTCTTAGATTTATACGAAGCTTTTCGAAATCGAAAAGCTTCTCTTTCGCTACAGTTCAATATTTTTTGCAATCATCGAACCCGAGAGTTGCCATCTCTCGGTGTTCGATACAGTCCCGGCGAAAACCTACGGTTTTCCACCCTTTCGCATTTTATTGAAAATCTCTCCTATGTTTCTAAACTAGTAAATATTCACACATCTTACAATCATACAATTTCTATTCTGTTGGAAGGATGCAGATCTTCTGCACTGGTCTTGTCAGCTGGTTGGTTGCGGTATTCACCACCACGTTTCTCACCAGTCCGTCTTTACTCCGAATCAACTTGGAAATACGCCCCAACGCCCATGCCGATGGCGGGAAAGTTTCACTCTTCATTATGCAGAGCTGTCCCTCTTTCAAACCATACTTCTCTTTCCGCCACTTCTTTCTTTCCAATAGAGTGGTTAAATACTCCTCTTTCCATCTTGTCCAAAAATGGGCAAGCATTGTCTTTCGCTCTTTCCATAGTTTTACTCCATGCGTATTTGGCAACTCACCAGTAGCAAATGGCAGGGGAAGCACCAACGGCTCGCCAACCAGAAAGTGTCCCGGCGTTAGCGCCTGCACCGTGAACCCTTGGGCACGATTGCTGGATGTCGTCTTTCATATTTCATGTTTGCTCTTTCCAGTCGTCCTCCAACCCTTAGTATGCCTTTGTCATCTAGCATGGGCTTTAAGGGCTCCATGTCGCTTCTTTCAGGTAAACACCTGTCTTTCTTTAAATATGTAATGTCTTTCGCTAGATGTCTTTCCTGCTCTTTCCTTAATATGTAATCAATTGCCTGCCTCTTCTCAAAGGATGTCAGCTGAATACATGTCTTTCCAGTTCTTTCCTTCTGACGCTTGGAGCGCCTATATTTCTTTCCATATCTTCTTTCCTCTTCCTCTTGTCGCTTCGCCTTTGCTCTCAATGAATTAACATACCGGAAGATGAAGCCTATTATGTTTATTGCTTTTTCTAATGTGTGTGCGTATTCAACCACTGATACACTCTCCGTCTTTCATACGTATTGATAATGGTTCTGTGAATTTCATTATCGCAAGCACTCTCATCTCATCCCTCTCCCCATCTGCAACATTTGGCACAAAATGTTCAGATTTCCAAGAGGATCGGACATGCTGCAGCCAATCTGGTCCGTACAGCCAAAGCTTGTTATCAACTAGAGCCGAAGACTTCAGTCCTCTGCTTAGGAGATCGGCTGGATTGTCTTTCGTGTTTACGTGCCTCCACTGTCTTATCTCTGTATTCGTTTGTATGGATGAAACCCTGTTCGCTACAAACGTCTGAAAGCTACAAGGTAACTTGTTGATCCAATGTAGTGTTACTAGAGAATCTGTCCACAAGTTGTATTCAACGTCTTTCCAATCCATTGCGGTGATCACATTGAGGATCAATCTTCCTAAAAGCTCCGCTGCGGACAATTCCAACCTAGGAATTGTCACCGTCTTCAATGGGGCCACTCTTGTCTTTGCTACGAGAATATTCGTAGTGATCTTTCCATTAGGACTCTCCGTCCTGACATAAATGACAGCACCGTATGCTTTCTCTGAAGCATCGGAGAAGCCATGTAATTCTTTCCGATCACAAGGAGATGTACTTAGCCATCGATCGATTCTAATATTCTCCAAGTGTATTATGTCTTTCCAAAAGTCTTTCCATCTTTTCTGTAGCTCTCCTGTCAATTCCTCATCCCAATCAATGTTCAAACGCCATATATCTTGGATGATGATCTTTCCTATTATCGTTGTTGGCGCTATGAATCCATTCGGATCATAACATAATTGCGCAATACAACCGACAATTTTTCTCTTTGTCATTTGCTCTATCGCCGGTGCCTTTACTACAATTGAAGTGAATTGATCTCTTTCCAGGAGCCATTTAAGCCCCAAAATCGTAGTCTTTCCGTCATCTTGAAATAACACCGATAATTCCTCTCCATTGTTCATGTTCTTCATTAGAAATCTGGAATTGGATTTCCACTTTCTCAATTCAAATCCTGCACCCTTGAGTACAAGATCGATCTCTTTCGACAGTGTTGTTGCTTCTTCTACGGAATCTGCACCGGTTGTACAGTCATCCATGTAAAAGTCTTCCATTATTGCCTTTGCGGCTTTTGGAAACTCTCTTTCCGCGTCTTTCGCACATTGTACAAGCGCTCTTACTGCATTGTATGCCGACGAAGTCATTCCGTAGGTTACGACTGTCAGCCAATATTCTCTTAGTCTTTCCTTGGGACTCCCTCTCCAAAATATTCGTTGCAAGTCCCAATGTTCTTTCGCCACTTTAATCATTCTAAACATCATCTTTATGTCTGCGTTTATGGCGATCTTGTGCCGACGGAAACGCATTAAAGTCTCAGATAGATCTTTCTGTAACTTTTCTCCGTTCATTTGTATTTCATTTAGTGAAATACCCTTGCTCGTCTTGCAGCTAGCGTCGAAAACGACTCTAAACTTTTTCGTCACACAATGATGAGGTATGTGATAGACGATATATCCTTGGGCTTCGCCCTCAACCGGCCTCATATGCCCTAGTCTTTCGTACTCTCTCAATAAGCCTATGTACTTCTCTCTCAATTCACTATCACTAGATAGCCGTCTTTCCAGCGCGAAAAATCTGCGTCTCGCTATGATCTCTGAAGTACCTATGTCTTTCCCATATTCCTTCAACGCAATTGTAACTACATACTTTCCGTCTCTGTCGCGCTTGCATGTCTTAGTAAAGTTCTGTTCTACTAGCTCTTCTTCTTCCGTTCTCGTGGAAGCGAGCCCATTGTCATCTAATGACCAGAATCTCTTGAGTGCTTCGTGCAGCTGATCGTTATCTATGCATGCTACCAATACTTGTCTTCCTTATCTTTCAATCTTTCCTGCTCACCGATAACAATCTTTCCAAAGACGGTGTCCATGCGTAGGAAACCTGATTGATGCTTTCCCTCGACTGAGACCAACATCTCTGCTAGGAATTTACACCCGAGCAGTAGATCGATTGGGCACTCTTTCCAATAGTGAGGATCAGCTAACAGCGATTCCTCTAACAGGTCTTTCTCTATCCCAGTTGCATCATGCCTCAACTACCATTGGCTTGCCTTAGGCATGATCCAAAAAATCTGTTCAATCGATAGGCTTGCGTCGAACCAGGGGCAAACCTTGAGGATGACTTGGTGCTTGATGTGACAAGGTACTCCATCAAAACCGATTATCTTTCTTGTCACTTGCTTTCTCGGTAGTGACAGCCTTTCCCATAATTGATGGCTAACCAAATTGGGTCGAGCCCCAGTATCCAACAAGGCTCGGAATGGCCCTTCCTTTTTTCCTTCTATGTCTATTCTTACCTGCGCCGTTGGCGTCAACACTATACCTTTTCTTTCCCTATCAATAAAAGAATTTGAATAAATTGCTTAGTTTTCTTTATTTCTTTTAAAATTGTCCCATGAGGCCACACTCCCCTCATTGGACGTAGAGGTTTTTCTTTCCCTGTGCCATTGTCTGTCCGTCTTAGTGTCTTTCTTTTCTTCGTTCTTTCCTTGGTGACATGCGGGCCTTCTTGCGCGGCGGCATGCCTAGTCAATCCCTCTTTTGCTTTCCGTCTTTCATTGAAGTCTTTCGTTTACGCTGCTCCTGCACGCGGTAGGCTGTTGCTCCTGCCCTCTGCAGATCTATCATTGGACAGAGCATACTATTGTGCTTCTGCCTGCCTGGGCATCGGATGCATGGCCGCAGTTTTTGATGGCGTGCCCCAGCTTCAAGCAATTCGGGCAAAGCCCTTTCTCCTTTACCACATTATTCCTCGCCATGAGATTCAGGACCTGGAACTCTGGGCAGTTCCAGATTGGGTGGTCGATGGATCGGCATACATTGCATGGCATCTTTTTGACCATGTCTTTCTCATTGGGTCTAGGCTGCCTGATACCCGACTCAGTCTTTCTTATTGCCTGTCTCGACTGCTGCGATGTCGATGGCCTCTCTCCTCGTCTTTCCTCTACGCTTTCCATTTGCACGCTGTCTCTCTGTCCAGCCGCTCATGCAGCATGTGGACTATAATCATGTCCCAATGTTCAGTAGGGACGTCTTGGGCTGCCAGCTGACGCAATGTTTCGTGAGTCACATTGGACATCCGTTGCAGCTCATCTGCCCTCGGAGGGCCCTGCAACATTGGGAGCTTGAATAGTTGCCTCAAGAGCTCTCTGCATGTGGCGTATTGCCGTAGATATAAGTCGTTGAGTCTCTGCCAGGCCTCATTGTAGTTCCTCTCCGACAGTTGCCATTCTCCCAGCGTGCGGGCGGCCCTCCCAACCAGCGACGACTTCAGGTAGGCGAATTTGTAAGCAGGGCATATGCGGTCATTATCATGCACCGCAGCCACAAACCGGTCACGAAAACCTTGCCATTTCGTAATGGCACCGTCAAATTGCCCCCAGGTTTTCTTGACGTCATGCTGGGAGAATGGCATGTTGACTTGTACCGAGATTGGCTGTGCCTCTTTCCTTCCTTCGTCTTTCCGTCTTTCAAGTTCAGCTTGCTTCTTCTTCAGTGCTGCTGAGGCAGCGAAGTAGCACTCTTCTGCTTCCGCGAACTTCCTCTCGACTTCGGCAAGCTTGAGTTCGTCTTGAGTCTTGGCGATTTCTCTCTCTCCCGCTTTAACCTGGATACAGGCATCGTTGAGGGCCTCGAGCTTTACATCGATGGCCTCAAGTCCGCTGTTCTCGAATACCTCTGAGCGCGTAAAAATAGCCATGCGAGACATTGCGTTACATCCCGCTTTAAAGGCATATTCATAGTTTTCGCCTTCCATTGTCTTTCCTCTTTCGTATGGTCTTTCCTCTGTCTGTGACAATAAAAGAAATAAAATCAAATGTAATTTGAGTTAAAAATAAAAAAGAACCTGAGGAGAAAAAAAAATAGTTGTTGGCTGTGTCGCTAGATTGTGTTTTGTTTTTGTTTTGCTTTGGTCTAATACGCTAGTCGCACTGTTGTGCCTTGACTGCCAGACCTCTTTCTCTCTTTCCTATATTGGCAACTCGCACCATTGTGCTTGAGTTCCATTCTTTCGTCTTTTATTTGTCGGCAACTCGCACCACTGTGCTTTGAGTTCCGCTCTTTCCTCTTTCATTTACGATAACTCGCACCACTGTGCTTTGAGTTTCGTTCTTTCCGTCTTTTATCACGACAACTCGCACCACTGTGCTTTGAGTTTCGTTCTTTCCGTCTTTTATTACGACAACTCGCACCACTGTGCTTTGAGTTTCGTTCTCTCCGTTTCTCGCATGCAATTTTTCTCTATACTCAACTGTCGACAATAACCAACACATCAACTACTCTTACTACGTGCTTACTTTATTTTTCATCCCTATCTTTCACATACACACATTCTTCGTCATCTTGCTGCCTGAAAACACATATCACACAAAAAAAAATCTGAATCACACGCCTACTATTCGCGTGTTGATTGTTGGTCTTTTGCGCCTTTTTGTATTACCAGCTAAAAAATTATCCCTACGACACAGCACAACGCTCATTATAACAATTTTTTTTATTTTCTTACCGATTACTTAGGTCTTTTCTTGTTGTTTTTTTTTTTTTTCTTTCCTTGCAATTTAAGCACTTTTGATTTCTTTCCAGCTATAGGTTTTTTCTTTCCGATACAAGTTTTCTCTTTTTTCTTTCACAATTAACACTGCTTAGAATGGGCAAAACTACGTTTACGTTTTTCTTTTTTGTTTATTATTATTGTTTGGTTTTTTTTTCAATATTTTGACTGTGGTAACACTTGATGAAAAAACTGAACTAATGCAAACAGCGTACGAAAGTCGAATGACGACGCTCATTGTACTGAAAAATAGCCTCTCTTATTTACTGTGCCGGTCGGCATAGTTCTTTCCCTTTCTTTCCTATTAGTCTTACCTAACATGCGCGTCCGCATTTTTATTCATAATTATGTACGAGCACACAAATAACAGAAAAAAGGGGTATATGAATGTACGTCGTTCTCTTAGATTCGTTGCCACAGCGCAGGTGTTCATTTTTTGTCTTTCGTTCGTTTTTCTTTTTGTTTGTGTAATAAACTCGAGGGAAGGAAAAAAAAGTATATGTCGATTTTGTTCGTCGCGACGACGGTTACGTAGCTGAATGTCTTTCGTATGTATTCCTTTTTTTTAGGCAAAAAGATGCTCGAGGCAATGTGTTTCGTTCTTGTGTTTGTTGGTATATGCGTACATGTCTGTGCATGTTTTAATGCAATGTCTTTCGTATCATATTTTGTTCGTGTATTCATGCCTGTGCATGTTTTCTTTCGCAGTTTTTTTTATATATTGCAGTGATTTTGTCTTTATTTTTATATATTTGGTTAGCAACGATTTCGTTGGTTCTCATACAGTTGGATGGTGTTCAGTCTTTTTGCTATGACGCGGTTGAATATTCTCAAGATGATCGATGAGACGGTAATTGGCCTCCAACTTTTAGGATTATTTAGCTGCGTAGTCGTCTTTGGAATAAGAGTTGTGTTCTTCTTTAAGGCGTCGGGGATATTTTCGGCGAGTAGTATAGTGTTGAATAGGAGAGCGAGTTTCTGGCTGGGAATTTTCTTACATCCATCTTTGTGCTGCCATCGGGACCGGGGGTATTAGATTTTAGGGAGCGTATGTTCGCATCGACCTCTTCTCTTGTGATTGGATTAGATATTGTTGTACAAACATGTCTTGAGTTCTTTGCATCTAGTAGACGGATCTCGGCATTGCATACAAAAGTGCTCGCAAATTGCGCTAAGTTTTCGCAATCCGTTGGTGTCGTTTCGATGACCGTCCAAGGCTTGTTGTCTAAGATACGTTCAGCGTAGGCGGATTTGTTTGAAGCGTATTCTCTCTGCGTCAACTTATAAAGGATACGTTTGCACTTCCTGTTGGTCGGTGCGTTGTGTAGAGCGTTTATCAGTTTGGCATTCGATTCTCGAGAAGTAGAGCGGTTGGTTCCAAAACGTGAGACGATGTGCTCGTAATACCGTATGTTGGCGTCATGCATTGTTGAGGCATCGCCCGTTGCTGCTGACAAAAGACCGGAGTCGTCATAGTCCCAGATGTTTCGGGGCAATGGATTCATGTAGGATAGAATATTCAGATTCAATCTGAGTACATCCTTGTTACCATACGGAGCTGGAGGTGGTATTGGTTCTGTAGACTGACCTTGGTAGGAGGAAATAAGAGCTTTGTATGACCCCTGTACCAACCTGTAATGCACACAAAACACTCTATTCTTATAATATTAAAATTTATAAATTATTAACTTTTGTTTTATTTAAATATATATATATTTCACTTGAATGATATATACACAAATTATTTACTTTTTTTCTTTTACTTATTAAATGTATTTTTCTTCCATCCGGGCACGTCCACTCCTGTTGACGATTGACGATCTTCTGGCAAATGACTGAGACAGAGAGAGAGAGAGATTCAGAGAGAGCTATCCTGTGCTAGCTCTCTCGGAGTTATTGGTTTCGGTACTATTCGTTTATATGGGTCTCCACAACCCCAAACGTCTCTTTCACTTGATAGCTTCCTTTGTTCGTCCCGTTCCTTGTGCTAGAGCCGCAGTGATGGCAGTTGAGGTTATACCAACCATTTCTGCTTCAGCTTTCGCCATATCCTTAAGTTCATCTTATATCTAAACACACCTTTATGTGTGATAAATGTAGTGATATATCTGCTTTCTTCGTCTAACTCCAGCTGGTGGTATGCACTTCTTAGGTCAAGCAGTGAGAAAAATTTAGCTCCTTTTAACTTGGTCATGAACGACTCAAACGTTGGCAGTGGATAATTTTCCCTTAGTATGGCAGTATTTGCCCTACGCATGTCGACACACAATCTAATTTCTCCGTTATCTTTAGCTGCAATGACGATTGGAGAGATCCATTGACTTGGTACTAACACCGGTTCAGTAATGTCTAGTTCTACGGCCTCTTTGATTTTCGCCTCAACTTTCTCTTCCATAGCTACTGGTACTCGTCGAAGTGGCTGTTGCACCGGTTTTACTGCCTCATCAATTGACAACTTTATTTTAATACCTCTTATTTTTGGAAAAGGTTGATGGTTTTCGATACTATTAATGACTAAGCCTAATTTCAAAACCCTCAACCGTATAGCTGTATCACGGCCCAGCAGTGATTGTCTTCCATTCTCAATCACATAGAACGAAGAAATCAACTCCTCTCTATTTTTCACCTGAGCAGTTGCGTCAAATACAGCTTTAACCTTTAGCAAGTCCTTACCAGCGTAAGCCCGAAATTTATTTGTTGACTCTTCTCGTACATTCTAGACCACAGCCCCATGTCTTTGAAGTTTGCCCCAGTCATCTTCACTCACCAGATTAAATTGACATCCTGAGTCAATAACCATTGATATATTGTGACCCCCAATAGCACAATTTATTATTTCGCTCATGTGACTCTCATCCATTACCCTAAAGCAATGATGTTCACCCAAACGATCTCCCTCTTGGTTCATGACTTCATCGGATATCAATCTAACTTTTGATGGCCCAAATTTTTTGACGTTTCTCATGCCCCCTTTCAAAGTTAGAGGATTTGCGTTTACTAGATTTTGTCTTGCACTTACGAGCAAAATGGCCAATCAAACCACATTTATTACATTTCGAATGTTTTGCTGGACAGTTCGGATCGTTGCCCATATGATTCTGACGACCGCATCTACTGCAACCGCTATCGTCTTTCCAGCTTTTGTTTTGAGACGAAATATTGTTCACTATGGAAGACGAAGTTGGTTGTAACATTGTTTCTGTTTGATTATTTATCTGCTCGTAGATGCAACACATCTCAATGATCTCGTCTAACGAATGCTCTTTTTCTAGCAAACGTTTCTCTAGATCCGCTGGTGCCCATGAGTCTATTACTTTATCTTTTAGGTTAATTTCTAAAATTTCATCTTTTGATTCCCCAAACGAACATTTCGCTGCTTGATTACGTAACCTCAAAATAAATTTGCTTAAATTTTCGCTTTGGTCAGGTTTTAATGATCGAAATAGGTGCCTTTCGAAAATCGAGTTTCTTTGGGGTGAGAAATAATTATTCAGCTTGTCGACCAAAGTCTGAAAAACGTCTATTCCCTCTGCTGGTTCAATCAAAGCTTCAGGAATATTGAATATCACCTCTTGAAGCTGGGGTCCCCCTAGGTACAACAATTTATTTCGTTTTTTAATTTCTTCCCTAATTTCTTCAGCCTCCAAATATAATGTAAACGAACGAAGCCATTTTTCCCATTCCACTCTAATCATAGATTTATCCATTGTCTCGCACAGAAAAGGTTTAATGTCACTCATGTTGTACTACTTTATCAACCTTACCTCTGGTCTCTAGAGCAGTTAAAGGGAAAATAGCAAACTACTCTTCGTTGTGTAGTTGAATGCGTTCAGAATAGTCTTTCTTTCTGTAAACAAAACAAACAAAGCAAAAAGAGAAAAAAAAAATTACTTGTCATTCTCTCTTCTTCTCCCTGCTTTTTTTTTCAATTTACTGTGTTTAACAATTGAATGTTATTTCTTTTCTTTTCACTATTGAATGTTATTCTCTTCAACAATTAAATGTATTCTTTTTCGGTTTCTTCTTTTGTCTTTGTTCTTCTGTAATATTTGTATATGTGGGTTATGTATTTCTTTTTTTTTTCTTTATTTTAAATTTACCCTTTTCCACAATTAAATGTGAGAACAATCTTATTACCAATTTAATGGATTTATTTCAGACGCAAAACGCAATTACTGGTTACCATTCCCAAATCTTCAATTTGAATTTCACCTTGCACGCACTTCTGTTTTTCCTTTTTTTTTTTTTTTGTATTTTTCTCTCGTCGCCAATGTACCAACCTGTAATGCACACAAAACACTCTATTCTTATAATATTAAAATTCACAAATTATTAACTTTTGTTTTATTTAAATATATTTATATTTCACTTAAATGATATATATACACAAATTATAACTTCTAAAAACCCTTACCATTGGTCATTAACGCAAAACGCAGACTTTATTTAGGTAATTTAACCATTATTCTAACAAGAGTGTAAATTAACACCTTTTC
>CAKKXW010000004.1:70899429-70925378 GCA_920937365.1 Sphaerophoria rueppellii | reverse complement strand
TCACGTCTTTGATCTTGAATTCTGCGAGTTCCTCAATATCGTTGAAGAATTCTTTACCTAAGTGGAGTGCTTTTTTCCTAGCCAAAGCCGGGCAATGACAGAGAAAGTGTAGGACCGTTTCCTTTTCATTCTGGTCCTCACAGCTACGGCAGAAGGAGTTATGAGGTATTCCCAATTTTGCCGCATGCACCCCTATGGGCCAATGCCCTTTGAAGGTAGCAACAATCCTGGCTATGTCATGCCTTGGTTTGGAAATTAAATTGATTGATTTAAGTTTGTTAAAGGCGGACCAGATTTTCCTAGATATAACGCAACTCGTTAAACTATTTCACCTAGGATTTGCTTCGATGTGTATTTGGTCATGATATTGTCCTTTACAACTCCAAGAGGAGCATATACTCTCACTGCCAGTGGGTTGTGAAGTGCTGATCCTTGGCTAGCTAGCTCATCTGCCTTCTCATTTCCCTCATAGCCCCTATGGCCCGGTATCCAGATTAGAGTGACGCTCAAATCGAGTTCCTTGAGGGCATCTTTGCATTGCTGGACCAGTTTAGAGGATGATAAAGCTGAATCAATGGCTTTAATAGTTGCCTGACTGTCTGTTAGTATAGCTACATTTTGGTTCTGTCGGATATCTTTAAAGACTATACAAGCTTCCCTTATCGCTAACAATCCTGCCTGGAATACACTGGCAAAACCGAGAAGTCTATAGGATTTTGAAATCTTAAAAAAATTCGCAGAAGACACCTGCACCAACACCGCATTCCATCTTCGTAATATCCGTGAAGATAGTTGTGTCGAAGTCTTTCGTCACATCGCCTTCCTCCCAGTCGATTCTTGACGGGGGCAAGACTCTAAACTTTTTTGAGGTATTTAGAGTAGGGATGCGGTAGTCGGTGGTTGTGGATAGGATGTCTGATGGTATCAGGCTGGTTTGATTGCAGTGCCCGTAGGATCTAGTATTCCAGCAGCCTATTTGTTTGAGTCTCAAGATACTGCAGGACACCTGATATTTAATAAAGAAGTCAATCAGAAGAAGGTCCAGGATGACGTTAAGTGCATCTGTTTGGCAGGACGTGATTGCCGCTGATATCCCTACGCAAGCATTTCTCTGCACCTTTGTAAGCTTGTTTACTATGTAAGCTTTGTTGAGAGCAGGCCACCACACAATGGATCCGTAAACAAGTATCGGTCTAACAACCACTGTGTACGTCCACTTGATAATTTTTGACTGGAGGTCCCACTTTTTACCAAAGGTTTTGTTGCAGGCGTAAAAGACCACGCACGCCTTTCTCACCCGTTCTTCGATGTTGAGCTTCCAGCTTCCAGTTTAATTTGGTGTCTAGTATTACGCCCAGATATTTAGCACTGGAAGACATTGTTAATGATTGACCGTTTAACCGAGGTAGAGTGAAGGATAGTACTTTTTTTTTATAATAAACACACACTCAAGGGGTTTTTATACCCTTATGCCATAAACACAGTTAGTGCTTTAGGAAAGAGGGTAGGGGTTGGAGAGGAGGTGCCGGTGAACATTGGTCTGAAATTCCTGATCACTGCAATGATCGGGAAAGACAGAGTGTGGAAGAGAGTTCCACATTCGAGTAGTACGGCTAAAAAACGATTCTCTATACTTGAGCGTACGACTGAAGTTGGGCTTATGGCATTCCTTATGGGCATTCCTCTTTGATTTTGGTGGTGAAAAGCATCAACTCGGTTTTGTTGTTGTTAACACCTAGTCCACAGCTCGCGGCCCAGGTGCTTACTTTCTTCAAAGCCATATTAGTGACTTCGCTAATCACGCTTGGAAATTTTCCTGTAACTAGAATGACCAAATCATTGGCGTACGCAACCGCTTTTACTCCACTACTCTCGAGTTTCACAAAAATGTTGTTCATGACCAGAAGTTATAAAAGGGGAGACAATACACCTCCTTGGGGTGTTCCTCTGCTGGCGTATTTGGTAGATACACGTTGAATATCATAACTTTGATTGAATCCTCCTTTTATTTAGCATGGATATTATCTATCTTTTGATTTTGTCCTCAACACCAAAGTCTGCAAGTGATTTTGCGATGGATTCAGTTA
This sequence comes from Sphaerophoria rueppellii, assembly GCA_920937365.1. NCBI lineage: Eukaryota > Metazoa > Arthropoda > Insecta > Diptera > Syrphidae > Sphaerophoria > Sphaerophoria rueppellii. The sequence goes on along the minus strand of CAKKXW010000004.1, from coordinate 70,923,291 downwards.
GGAAAGCTCCTTCCAAGTTACTAAGTCACGCGACTATCCCGAGAATTTCTGGGAAAAAGCCCCCTTCGACAATTCAAGTGAAGGTCTTATTACAATGACAGAACACAAAATAATTGTTTAAGGTACATTTCGAAACTTTTTGTTAACATTTTGACATGCTCGAAGGAGCTTGAATGAGATGGCAGGCTCGAGAAATTCGTTTTAAAATAAAAACAAACACCTTCTACTAAAAGTTAATCTTCTTCAAGTGTGAGAGTCAACAAGAACAAATAATTATGTAAGTCAACAGAATATTTCGATGTTTGACACACAACACAACGCAAAACGACCCGAACTTGTTCTCTTAATGAATTCGCAATGAACGAAAATGAATTAAAACGAAATTAAATTCGACAAAAAGCAGCCCAACGCGACCCCTCGAGCTTCATTGTAATTGATTTCAATTATTCAAATTTCAACTGCGTGACGAAAAAATTTGATTAATTTTCTTTGAAAACAACGTAGGTAGGCAGGTACTTGGTACCTTCACCGATAAAACAAAATCCGTTTAATTTTTAATCTTAATTTACAAAAAAAAAAAAAACAAAAACGCTCTTTTCCACGAAACAACTTATTGTCACAAAACTTTTGAAAATATAAAATAAACACCTAAATAAAATAGTCCTTAAGTTTTAAGTCTCACCCGTGCTTCACTAAGATGGGCTTATAACACCCAAAACTCAATTTCTGTTTTGTTTTTTGCGGATACAAATTTTTCAAGTACCTCCTTTAGAAAATCAGATTCAGGTATGTGAAGGGTGCCACAGCTTTTAGCGAATAAATTTACCTTTCCAATTTAAAATCTCCCGCATTGCGTATACCGTATACGGCAGGGATGAAAAATCGTCTTTCAGCATCGTATCAAAATCAAAATAAAAAGTGTATCGAATTGTATTTCTTGCTTTGTTGAGTTTTATTGAGAAATAAATACAATCTTGTTTTTTTAAGAAGCAAATATTTATAAATATTGTCTAGTGTGGACTAGACGTGATATTCCGATCCCGTACAGATTCTTACATTTATATATGAAATATGATCCGGGGAGCTTCGTCTCGCTCGTTATTTATCATCATCATCATCTTCGGTCGTCCTGGCGAATGAAGTTTCTCCCTTCATCTGCGCCACAACTGGAATCCAGTCCGGGCCTCCTTCAGCAAGTTCTTCCATGTCTCCTGCTCGTTGGCCGACGCCATCCAGGCCACTCCCCAAACATTGGACGCCCTGGTCTACGCAATCCTTCTAGCACAAACTTAGTCTGCCGCAAAACTTGACATTCCGGGTCGGTCAACCCATCGGAGTCTATCAAGCTTAATTTTTCGTGATAGATTTGATACAGCTCGTGGTATCGTCTCCGGAATCGTTATTCCTCACAGACGGAACCAATACTATTCTCTGTACGACTTTTGTCTCGAACGCGACTAAGAGTTCAGAATACCTTTGGCTAAGCCTATCATCTTATACAGTAACAGTTTCAAAGTAATGGTAGGTATTAGGTTAGGTTAGGTTAAGTTAAAGCGGCTGTGGATACAGAATCCACACACTTAGACCAAAAGAAAAGGCCCATTGTGATACCACATGAATCTAGAGAATTACTTGTTACTAGTCGAACCATTTTGAGGTTCTTATAAAGCGAAGTAGATATTTGATATCCTTATTAGCTAGTTCACTGGGATTATCATAAAAGTACTCTCCCAGGTGAAGTTGGCGTCTAAGTGAAAGAGTAGGGCAAGTGCAGAGAAGGTGAGAGATTGTTTCCTCTTCTCCCTCGTCCATATAGCTCCTGCAGAAGTCATTTGAGGCTACACCAAGTCGTGTTGCGTGTCTGCCTATGAGACAGTGTCCCGTAAGGACACCTATTAGGTAGCTAATATGAAGTCTGCTTTGAGATAATAAGTCTTTCGAGCGCTTTAGGTCCATTGAAGGTCAAATGAGTTTTGTGGCTGCACACGTTGGTAAATTGTGCCACCTAGAGTTTGTTATCTTTGAGGCTTTTTATGACGGTATGACGGTTCCATTGTTAGCGAGATCATCGGCTCTACAATTTCCTGTGATGTCTCTGTGACCCGGCACCCAGCAGAGGTGAATGTTTAATTGCTGCGCCATCTGCATAAGAGACGATCGACAATCGAGGGCCGTTTGAGATTTGGTTGAGACACCGTCAAGAGATTTAATAGCAGCCTGACTGTCAGAGAAGATGCGGATATCCGAAGTTGATATCACGTTTTCTCTTAGCCAGAGGAGAACCTCTTTGATCGCTAAAATGTCCGCTTGGAAGACGCTACAATGATTAGGGAGGTGGAATGAGATGCTTAGATTAAGCTTTTCTGTGTACACACCACTATCAACTCCATCACTTGTCTTGGATCCATCTGTATAAAAATGAATGCTTTTGACATCCAGAAGTTTATTGTCTTCCCATTTATCTCTGGATGGAATGGATATGTGGAAGTTATTACCAAATTGGGGTTTTGGAATGGTGTAGTCTATGTACTTTGGTATAGAGCCGAAGAAGTTAATTATTGTTGGACCATTGAGATGAAGCGTTGAGCCTTATAGCTGTACTCGCTGCCACTTGTTTGCTAAAAATTTCGAGGGGTGTCCGATGGAGGAGAGTGTCTAACGCTGCTGAGGGTGTGGTTCTCAATGCCCCGCTTATGCAGAGACATGCAGTTCGTTGGACTCTACTGAGTTTGTCGCAGTAAGTGACTTTCTCCAGTGCATTCCACCATACTGCAACCCCGTACATGAGTATTGGTCGGATGACCGATTTGTATGGCCAATAGGTTATACGAGGTTGAAAATCCCATTTGCTTCCTATGGCTTTCTTGCAATAGAAAAGAGCAGGGGACAGAACACCACATTGCGGAGTGCCTCTACTGACAGCCGGAGCATTGGTGTCCATCCCCTCTAAATTAGCGAGCCATCTGAGTCTCTGGACTTTGACCCTTCTGGCTAGTTCCATGTCGTTGTACAACCCGTAAAGTTCGCTGTTATATCTTCTTCGCCATTCCCCTTCAATGTACACCTGGCCAATGATGGCCTGAAGAACTTGCGTCTCGAAACAACCTAAGGCACTTTCATGCGGTTTTGTCAAAGTCCATGCTTCTGCACAGTACAGCAGGACTGAGATGATGAGTGTGTTGTATAGTTTTACCTAAGTTGCTCGAGCGAGGGCTTTTCCACTCAATTGCTTTCTTAGCCCAAAGAAACAGCGATTAGCAAGAGTTATTCATCGTCTGATCTCGGCGCTGTGTGTAATTGCCCGTGTTTTTTCAGTGTATCTGTCCGTTTCCGAGGCCTGTTGTTTATTCGCAACTCGGCTCTTTTCTACGTGGTCGGGAATTTACCCTGACGCACAACCCCCAACCTGGAGTACCAGGCACTTGATGTGACTCCAAGTGCAAGAGCCGGAAAAAACCGCTCCTTTTACGGCCTGGACTTCAAATTAGTCGAAGTAGCCCGTAAAGGTGTTCACCAAGTAGTTCGGCCTAACTGGAACTGGAGACGTCACCGTCGATTCCAAAGAAGAAATTCATTCGCTGCCGTCCCTTGATGGGAGTGCCTTGGTGGGAACACTACTTCGTTGTGGGGTAAATAGTAGTAACAACCTACTCCGCTTCGACCTGTCAACCATGGGAGGCCCTTCTGCGAAAACAAGTTTCGCGATCGCATAGCTCTAAGCCGCTCCGCCACGTCAAGGCTTACCCCGCGGAGGCAATGTCGTCTTCGTATGCCAATAAGTGGACTTGGTGACGATAGTTGTGCTGGTGATTATAATTTATGACATAGCTGTGCCCGCGGTGTAACCCGCTATAACCGGGATAATAAGTAGCCTATGTGATTTTCTGACCCCGAAACTACCACTACCTATGCAATATGTCAATCCTTTGCTCTATGAAAAATTAGGGTAAATCTGTCCCACGAGAACCGTATATTTTATGAGAATAAACGTATCTTATGTTACTTCTTATACCTCCAAGAATATAATGTACAAAGTTTCATGAATGATCGCTTTAAGAAGTTTTTTGTGACGCTCCGACTTTCACATTGAGTAGGTAGAAGATGCACCTAACTCTCCACGTTATTTTAAAAAATCACAAAACCGAATGAAGAATTGAAAAAGGTTAATAGATAACGGAATGAAAACAAACGAGAATGAAAACGAATAAGACAGATGATGTCTCGGGCTTACATGTTCCGTTATTACGTCGTCGTTAACGTCTCATTCAGTGAGATTTAAACGTGTTGCCAATATTTTTATTTTTATTGATCAACAAATGATTGCGTTAAAAAAGGATACTTGATGGTGATATGGATTTTGGTAAAAATATTTATGATTAAGCAGAATAACTTTTACATCAAGTGGTAGACTGGAAGTTCATTATTGTACTAAATTTAGTAAAAGTGTATTTGTGTACTTATCAAGGAAAAAGAAGTAAAGTTCCGGTATTTTAGAGCCAACCCAACTGAGGAAAACCGGAACAAGTTTTAACAAGACAGGAAGGCCTACAATTCCCATATTCGGTTGACCAAATTTATAGACGACCAAAAATTAAGGAAAAAAAAAATACTGCAATGTCCCAAAGGCAGTAAAAATGTTTGGTCATTTGTAAAAAATATGAAGAATTCTTCTTCGTCCTAGGTCCCTACGCTCGTTGACAATGACACTCCATTTGTAAGCTCGTTCGCGAAAGCGAACCTTTTTGCTAAGCAGTTCGCCGCCAACTCTTCGCTGCCAGAGAGTGTCATTACTCCTTCAGTTCTTGAGCGCGCCAATGATTCCATGGGACAAATCTTCTTCCGCACTCGTGCTGTGGCGAGAGTCTTAAAGGATCTCAACATACATAAATCCGCTGGTCCGGATGGTTCTGAAGAGCTGTTCTTTCACGCTGTCAATACCCCTACGTTAGCTTTTCCATCTATCCTACTCTTCTCGGCTCGTTCCGAGCAGTTGGAAAACAGCATTTGTCCAGCCAATCCCAAAAAAAGGCGAGTCGTCTTCTCCCTCCAATTATCGTCCAATTGCACTTACGTCCCTTCTTTCTAAGGTCATGGAAACGCTGATAAACTATCAGCTCAAGAAATATCTCGAAGACCGAAAGCTTCTTAATGACCGGCAGTACGTCTTTCGCAGCAACAGGTCCACTGGTGATCTGATGGTTTATCTCACCGAACAGTGGAACAAATCTTAACATCGTTTTAGAGAAAGTAAGATTGTTGCACTTGATATTTCAAAGGCATTTGATAAAGTCTGGCATCTTGCTCTTTTATCGAAAATGTGTGCTTTCGGTATCGGTGAATCCCTTCTTCGTTGGATTAGAAACTTACTTTTGAACCGTTCAATACAAGTTGTTTTGGACGGATTCAAGTCCGAAACCCACAATATAAATGCTGGTGTGCCCCATGGCTCCGTTTTGTCTCCGATACTCTTTCTCATTTTCAGTAATGATCTCTTGTCTGTAACTTCTAGTCCAATTCATTGTTTCGCCAACGATAGCACCCTTAGCTTTTCATATTCGTTCCCAGATTCACATCCCTCCACTTCGGCAAAATATGATAAGCTCATTAAACTCTGGCTTAAACAGCATTGTCCAATGGGGAATTAAAAACCGCGTAGAGTTTAATGCTTCGAAAACTAAATGCTGTCTTGTATCGTTGAAGCGCGATATACCCCCCTTGCCACTGTCCATGAGTGGCACATGCACCAATGAGACCGATTATCTCGACATTCTCGGTATGTGTATCACTGACCACCTCTTGTGCACTGAACACATACGCGATGTCGCCAAAAATGCCGCAAGACGTTGGGGTTTCTTAAGACGGTGCAAGAAATTCTTTTCCCCGTCTGATCTGGCTATTATCTATAAAACCTATATCCGTCCACAGCTTAAGTACAATTCACATCTCTGGGCTGGTGCTCCAGCTACGTAATTAAGCCTCTTGGCTACTTTTACAAAAAGTAAAAAGAGCTGTAAGAATGATTGGTGATAGAGAGATCACCAACTCATTCACCTCATTGGAACATCGTGGTATTGTTTCGTGTCTCTCCTTGTTTTATCGTTACTTCTTCGGTAATTGCTCTAGTGAAATAGCCAGTTGCATTCCACCCCTTAAAAAATTCAACCGTAATACCCTCGCTTCTAGGAATGCCCATATCAGTTTACTCTCGAGCCCAATTTCGGTCGTACGCTCAAGTATAGAGGATCGTTCTTTAGCCGTACTACGCGAATGTGGAACTATCTTCCACACTCTGTCTTTCCCGATCATTACAGTGTTCAGGAATTTAAGACCAATGTACACCGGCACCTCCTCTCACACCCCTTCCTTCTTTCCTAAAGCACTCACTGTGTCTATGGCATAATAAGGGGGTATAAAAACCCCTTTATTGTGTGTTTGTTAATAAAAAAGACTACCCCAACTCGAAGCGATCCTAAACTTCACCCACCTTAGATTTATTTGTACGAGAATCGGCAGCAAACAGCACTCTTCGACTCAGTCAACCAATATCTGGAAGACTAGTCAAAACGGTCATACCACGATTCTTACAAAACAAGTTGGCAACAACATCCGTAAAGATTACATAACCCCTTACTTAGACTTCAATAAAACCTTTAATACTAGCTTCGCCAATAGACAAGATTGGAAGAACAGTGTTTCTTACAAAAATGAATCGAATTTTACTGTCTTGACTGATTGTTCGAAAGATGGGGAGGTTTCTTCTATGAAATCTTGCCAGTTTATTCAGGCTCCCCCATCATAGTAGTGTCTTCCAAGCCGAGATCTTGGCAGTGAAAAGCGCTGCTAAACAAATATCCATGACGTCGATATTATACGCAGATAATCACATTTTTCATTGATAGCCCAGCAGCAATAAAAGCGAGTGTATCAAAAAAAGTACAATTGTATCGACTTTTGCAACCCAGGTATGCGGTATACCTTTTCCTAAAATACAAAAACTTTTCAAATTTGCCCGCGGGAGTTAAAAAATAAACGCGAACTTAATATTAAATTACATATAAAACTCTCCTGCTTCGGAAAAAAGGACGCAAAACAAAAAAATTAACACAAAACGAAAATGAAAAAAAAAAACGAAAACAAACAACAAACTTGATGATTTTAAGGAATTTTTCAAAGCCCCTCAAAAAAACAATGCCCGCCGCCAACAACTTTTGCTCGAAAAGGACTCAACACCCAACAAGGCAAAAAAGGGATATAATACTCGGCCAGGTGAAGAAAAGTGTGCATAAGAACAAACAACATAAGAGAGCCTCAGAAAAACTGTGTTTTCTTTTGAGGGTTGATATTTAATTCTCTTGAAAAAAAGACAAAAATTGAAACTTTCCGCGATGTTGGGTTAAAAATTGTTGATGGGATAGAAAAGTGTATGGAACTTTCAATCTGACCATTTTGCAAAGAATCTTTCTTCTTTGTTGTTGGTTGTTTTTTTTTTATTTTTGCCAAAAGTTTTCTCATTCTTCGAAACCTCAAATTCCATGCAAGGGTAATTTTTGTGTAAAAGGTAAATAAAAAGTTTTTAAGAAAAAGTATCCTTCGTTGAACTTCAATTTACCTAGCTAGCTGGCTGTGTCCAATCAACGGTATTATGACCAACAAACTAATTAACAGTAACCTTATCCTTGAAATGAGCGATTTGAAAAGAAAAAAAGAAAAGTTCTAGAAAAAGTTGATGACCATCAGGTCGTTTCCGGACCAAGGGTTTACCAAAGTCTTAGCATAGATTGCAGTTTGTTGCAACTTTACGGTCGGAAACCGACAAGTTCCTTTTTCAAAATTTTCAAAATAAAAAAAGTTCTCAAAATCTCAAATCAAAAGGATGAACTTTTTTGTGCCAATTAGTTAACTGCAAAATTTTGAGTTTGAAATTTTACATCATTCATTTGTGTTTCAACAGAAATCTACACAACATATAAACTTGGACACATGTAAACAAGGATACGACTAGAGCTCTCCCTTCCAAAAAAAATACGCAAAAAACTTGTTCCTCGCATTTATGTGTTTGGGTTGAAGTGAAGGCAAAAACGCATTACATTTCTATCACCAGCAACTCGAACGTGGAAGAGAAATTGGATGATGATGATAAATGCAATTAAAAGTTTCATAGTCTTACGGTTGAGCAACATTCAATCTGAGACATGGGCGTGGGTGATTTTTTGAAACCTGAACCGAAATACAATAATTCGCAAGTGATATGAGAGGATGTTTGAGTCATTTGTGGTTGAATATAGTATTTTAAGGATTTTAAAAGAGGATTAGAGAAAGGTTTGATACTTTTTGAGATCTTGTTGCAGCAGCATCAGACAGACAGAAATTGAAACAACATCTTAAATGTGCGGTTGAATATAATTTGATCCTTTGAATTTAAAATAAACAAAAAGTTGGGTCCTTAGATGTAATTTGAATTGAAATTAAATCAACCATAAAAGGGGTATTGAGTTTTGGCAACTTTGTGTCTGTTTAGAATTTGGTTTTTTACTTTAAGGAAATTGATTGAAGTTTTCAGACTTTGGAATGTCATAATGTTGCAGGGTGACAACTTCGTCTGGGATAAGGGATTGACAAATTTAGTCAGTATAATTGATTTCTTATAGAATTGATGTGCAATAAGGACTAGAAGACAAAGGACTACTTTGATGTTTTGTATTTCTATGAACCATTTATTTGACTGGTAACAGTTATTCTGGGAAACACTTGGACAATTTTGTCTAATCGATTGGAGAATCACACGACGATCCGAATCAATGCTATGTTCCGCACATGCCCCTAAATAAGCGCGCATGCCCCTACAGAAGAGAGAAAAGACGACACTAAACACGAGTTCTACGAGTTCCTTGACAAAACGTTTGAGCAAAGTCCAAGCTATGACATTAACATTAGTCTCGCCGATTTTAACGCAAAGCCGGGACAAAAAGACATCTTTAGTGGAACAGTTGGAAAGCACAGCCTGCACGACACTACTTTCGACAACTTATGATGCGGTAAAAAGCACGTGGTTAACACATCTCAACATCCATTAAGGAACATGGAAATCTCCCGATCAATCAACCTACAACCAGATTGATCACATTGCGATCGAGGCAAGGCACTTGTCCAGCATTCTAGATGTCCGAACTTTCCGTTTCCGAGGATCTAATATTGACTCGTACCACTACCTCGTCGTAGCCAAGGTATCCCGACAACGGCCAAAAAATGGAATTGTTGCAAGAACATTCGACTTTGAACGGGTACAATCGCAAGAGATCACCTGATCTTTCTCTTATCGAATGTCAAGTAACCTCTTAAGGAGTCCTATGTCGCCAACATCAAGTATCGAAGACCAGTGGCAGTATTGCCAGAAAGCAGTGCTAGGTTTCACACAGCCACCAAAACGAAACCCCTGGTTTGACGAAGAATGCAGGCAGGCCCATGCAGTCAAGCAGGAGGCTTACAAAGTGGCGCTGCAAGGAAGAAGAAGAGCTGCTCTTGAGCTCTACGAGCAAAAGAGGAGAACGGAAAACCGGCTTCTCAGGAGAATAAAGAGGGAGCATGAGAAGCGTCAGATCGAAGATGTCGAGAGAGTAAACAGCAGACATGAAGGTCGGAGGTTTTACCGAAAGGTAATACAGCTGGCTCGGATGATCGAGCAAGAACCGATGCTTGCAGAGATAAACAAGGGAACATCATATAGTTGAATCGTTGTCGTAGTTGGGAATTTGGAAAGACCACTTCTGTAGACTGCATAACGGTGACGACGAACAGATACTCGCCGTCAGGCAGGAGTCATTCGTTTGACATGATAATAGGCAACAATGCTTTGAACCCGACCTAAAGAATTGAAAACAGACTAAAACCCAACAAAGCCGCTGGAGCAGATGGTCCGGCTGCCGAGCTGTTCAAAGCAGCAAGCGACGATATGGTCGGAAGATAGCGTACCTGATTGACCTAAGCATTGTTTGTCCGATCTAAAAGAAAGGAGATCCTCTAAACTGTGGCAACCTCAGACTAATAAGACTATTTAACATCGCTCTGCCGTAATATGTGAATGTCTGAAGCATTTTGCAACAGATCCTGGAAAAAACCTAAGAACTCCAAATCGATACCTACCAGCTTTTCGTCGATTTAAAGGCCGCGTCTGACAGCATCTACAGAAACGAACGGTAGAAAGCTATGTCTAGTTTTGGCGTCCCTGCCAAGCTCGTTCGCTTGTGCTAAATGACGATGGAGAACTCACGCTGCTCCATCAAGATTGGCAACAAACTAACGGAATCATTCGACGTCAAAAAGGATTCAGACAAAGCGATGCACTGTCGTGCGAATTCTTTAACATCGTTCTTGAGAAGGAAGTGCAAAACTCCACCATCAACACCAGAGTCTGTTCCACTTTTCGCGTACGCCGTTGTGAAAGTAGCTTAAAGGCAATGGCGCCTTTGTGAGAGTTGAGACAGAAGTGGCAAATATGGGTTTGGCGGTAAATGTGGGCAAAACGAATTATATGCTGTCTTCGAGGGGAGATACCCAACACCGACGACGCACGGCTCGAACAGAACGTCACAAAAGACGCATATAACTTCGAGGTAGTAGATGTGTTTGTCTATCGCTCCGCTATTAATACGGGCAATATCATCAGCGCGGAGACTGTTGGTTGAGACTCAAGTTCACAACGGGCTGTAGCGCTACTTTAAATAATAAAATAAGTAAAAAGCTATACAACACCCTCATGATCTCAGTCCTGCTGTATGGTGCAGAAGCATGGATCCTGACAAAATCGGATGAAAGTGCCTTAGGCTGTTTCGAGAGGAAAGTTCTTCGGGTCATCTTTGGCCCCGTGTGCATTGAAGGGGAATGGCGAAGAAGATATAACAGCGAACTTTACGGGTTGTTACAACGACATGGACCTAGCCAGAAGGGTAAAGGTCCAGAGACTCAGATGGTTCGGTAATTTAGAGCGGATGGACACCAGTGCTCCGGCCCGGAAAGCCTTCGACACTATTCCCGAGGGACGTAGGAGGAGAGGAAGACCGCGACTCAGGTGGCGCACTCAAGTGGAAGAGGACCTCAATCAACTCGGAGTGCAAAACTGGAGACGACTAGCTAAGGATCGAGCTAGCTGGCGGAGCCTGTTGATTGAGGCCCAAGTCAACAACGGACTGTAGCGCCACCTTAAGTAAGTAAGTAAGTTCTTACTCAAAACTAGGCCCTCCTAGCGAATGTGGTTATTCTGGCCGCCTACAACCTGAGGAAACCTTAGAAACCCCGATGTGGGTACCTACTGCTCGTAGACAACATTATTTTCTCCTCAATCCTTAACCCCAAGATTTTGTTAGTAGAAATTGTAGAAATGTAGGTACAATCCCAGAAATACTTCATATTGAAGTACCTCAAGGAAGTGTTCTTAGGCCAGTATTGTTTGCATGAAAAGCATACATTTGATTTAAATCAAGAAATATTTAAAATAAGTAACCTTCAATTTTTGAAAACAACTTCCATTCTTAAATTAACTCAACTGTCGTTACAAAACATCTCCTCGCCCACACATTTACCACGAAAAATGAAAACCGCACTTTTTAGCTGAAACTTGTTTGAGACTAAACCCTCACACAATTTAACTTAATATCTATACATACTTCGTGCTTGTTCGAGAATAACATCAACGAATTTCATAATGTCGACCACTAAGCGAAACTTATGAAAGCTCCACGTTAAAACCTCACCTAAATTCACCAGCAGTTTCCTAATTTCTCCCTAGCTCCGCATGGACTCGTTCCACAGAACAGACATACATTCACCTATCATATGTCTTTAGATAGAGGCAGTAGGAGGAAGGGAAGTTCACATCACAAAACATGGTTTGGTCCATATTATGGTGTGTATCCTGACACCGATAAGCAAACGAAAACTGGTTAAACCGAGATGACTTTGTATTTTGTGTATATTGCACACATCCGATGCGATCCCGTTCTTGCCATCATCATCGTCGTCGTCGTCTTTGTGAGGGTCTTTCAATAGCCAAGCCCCAAAGCCATATTCTATAGAAACCTCTAAGTTCTGGCGAAGGGGTTTCTTATTGTTTGGCATGGAAGGATTTACCTTATTCCAAGCAAAACCCGAAACTCGCCCCCCCCCCTTAAACAAAAAAAGACGAACCCTTTAAAACAATATGCATACTTTGTGGAAAATTTTGTTGGGTAAAAGTTCGTTAAAAGTTTTGTATGATGCTGATGGTTGGTGTTCGTGTTGTCTGTTTGGCTGCCACTGCCACTGCTCCTTGATGCACACACAGTACACACTCACACAGACATAAGGCCAAACTAATCAGGGTTTTACGAAATATGCCATCAATTTGAGGCGAATATGGTGAAGAAGTTCAACTTCAACTGTTTTCATTTTTGAAATAGTGCCGATGGATGGAGTTGAGTTTTCTTGGGTTTTCCTTGAAACCCTTGATGTAGCTTGGAGAATAACACCACAACCATGTAACGCACGAAATGGGATTTCGTAAGTCATAATTTCCAAGATAACATGTTTGTAGACTCGATCTTATATTTCTTGTTGGGTTTTTTGTTTGTCTTTTGTTTGAAAGGAGGGCAGCTTTTTATTGACCGAAAACCACACTATCAAAATGAGAAGAGAAACTTGTTCAACACCAATTCCTCAGAGGGTGAAAAAGGACTTTTCACGAAAAGAATTCCAGCTTTAAGGACACACAAAAAACTGCTGTTTGAATTAATATTTTATTTAAAGGGCCTTATTTTTACGATACAGCATTTAACAAACAAACATGTCTGACACCTTCACAAAGCTCGACTCTCCTTAGCGAAACAACGACAACGAGGGACCACTGCAGCATAAAAATGCAGAACTGTATCATCAATTCCATTCCGAACGTCACATAAAAGCCTCCCCTCTGGAAAAAAAAGGACATTCAGCTGCCGTAAGCTTGGTCTTTTTTCATATTGTGAATAATTTATTTCATTTTCTTAAATCTGGCAGTCCCTTGGGGAGGCCTCTCCATGAGGGTCGACAAACAACCAAGGACTGTCGTCGTCGAGGACTATAGAAAACTTTAACATATGCACAACAGAGAAAGAGAGAAATTGGCCCCAAAGTGTAATCTTTTCAAACAGAAGGTCGCAAATAGGTGAAGGGGATAAGAGACTTCAAATATACGAAAATAGCCCTCTTATATGCCATACCGGCTAAGCTTAAGCCCCGCCACCATCACCATTGTCGAATATTCTTTTTCGTTAACAGTTGCCGAAGCTTGAGCCTTCATAAAACGCTAAGCGGATCATCCGTTGCGCTGCGAACTGCGATGTGAGTGCAGGACCTTTTCGCCTGTTTCTTTATTTGTTGTTTTGGCTCTTTTGTATGCCCTATTGAATATTTCATAGAATGATAAATCCGTTAAGGACGAAAAGTGAGCACACAACAAAAATCCGACTAAAGATGCTTGACTGTACATCTGCACTTAGATGTATATATATGTATGTATGAAGAAGGTGTCTAGATTCATAGAGGGGGAGGGCATGCAAAAAGCACAACATCGGAGACAGCTTCTGGTACCACAAATCCGTAAAGTAGGATTTTTGTGATTTTAAATAATGTTTGAAGTCCTTTTGATTATGCAAAGAGATACAAACAAGAGCGGCAAAAGACATCCACGGAAGTGGAATTCAACAGGGAAGAAGCAGTCGGATTAGGTCGATAAGGTTAAGTAGTGTAATGTTAATTGTGCCTATGGCCATCATGGGCCATTTTGACGATGAAAAGTCCTATTACTATTTTATTAAAAGACGAGTGCTTTCGGGGATGTTGAATCAATATTTTGCTGACGGATTATGGATAGTTCGAAAGGAGCAATCATTTTCTTTGATTCATCGACGGCATTTAGAATGTAAGTACGTAAGCATTAAGGTGGCGCAGCAGTCCGTTGAGGACTTGGGCCTCAATCAACAGTCTCCGCCAGCCAGCTCGGTCCCTTGCTAGCTGTCTCCAGTTTTGCACTCTTCCACTTGAGTTCGCCACCTGAGTCGCGGTCTTCCACTCCTCCTACGTCCCTCGGGAATAGTGTCGAAGGCTTTCCGGGCCGGAGCACTGGTGTCCATCCGCTCTAAATTACCGAACCATCTGAGTCTTTGGACCTTTACCCTTCTGGCTAGGTCTCCAGGTCGTTGTACAACTCGTAAAGTTCGCTGTTATATCTTCTTCGCACACGAGGCCAAAGATGACCCGAAGAACTTTCCTCTCGAAACAGCCTAAGGCACTTTCATCCGATTTTGTCAAGGTCCATGCTTCTGCACCATACAGTAGGACTGGGATGATGAGTGTGTTGTACAGTTTTACCTTAGTTGCTCGAGAGAGGGCTTTTCCACTCAATTGCTTTCTTAGCCCAAAGAAACAGCGATTAGCAAAAGTTATTCTTCGTCTGATCTCGGCGCTGGTGTTATTGCCCGTGTTTATAGCGGAGCCTAGGTAGACAAACTCCTCTACTACCTCGAAGTTATATGTGTCTATAGTGACGTTCTGCCCGAGCCGTCGTCGGTGTTGGGTGTCCTTCCTCGAAGACAGCATATACTTCCTTTTTCCCTCATTTACCGCTAAACCCATTTTTGCCGCTTCTGTCTCAATTCTCACAAAGGCGCCATTGACATCACGCTATGTGCTTCCCATTATATCAATATCATCGGCGTACGCTAGAAATTGAACAGATTTTTGGAAGATAGTGTTGACGTTGGAGTTCTGCACTATCTTCTCAAGAACGATGTTAAAGAAATGGCATGACAGTGCATCGCCTTGTCTGAATCCTTTTTTGACGTCGAAAGATTCCGTAAGCTCGTTGCCAACCTTTATGGAGCAGCGTGAGTTCTCCAACGTCATTTGGCTCGAGCTTGGCATTGACGCCAAAACTAGACAGTTCGTCTCTGTAGATGCTGTCATACGCGGCCTTAAAATCGATGAAAAGGTGGTGGGTATCGATTTGGAGATCATATGTCTTTTCCAGGATCTGCCGCATTGTGAAAATTTGGTCGATGGTTGACTTTGCTGGCCTGAAGCCACATTGATAAAGACCAATCAGATTGTTGATGAAAGGCTTCAGACGCTCACATATTACGGCAGAGAGAAGGCGATGTTAAGTAGACTGATTCCTCCCTAGTTGGCGCAGTTTAGAGGATCTCCCTTTAACAGGATCGGGCAAACAATGCTGAGGTTCCATTCATCGGGCATGCATTCCTCTGACCATATCTTAGAGATGATTTAGTGCATGCTCCTATCTAGCTCGTCACCTGCTGCTTTGAACAGCTCAGCAGCTAGTCCATCTGCTCCAGCGGCCTTGTTGGTTTTCAATTCTTCTAGGTCAATTTCACGGAATTGTTGGCTATCATCATGTCCGATGAAAGGCTCCTGTCTGACGGCAGTGTTTTTTCGTCGTCGCCGTTATACAGTCTACAGAAGTGGTATTTCCAAATCCCCAGCATTGATTGCGATTCTACTGTGATGTTCCCTTGTTTATCTCTGCAGGCATCGGTTCTTACTCGATGACCATGATCCAGCTGTGCAACCTTTCTCAACATCCTCGATCTGACGCTTCTCATGCTCTCTCTTTATTCTCCTGAGAAGCCGGCGTTCCTCTCTCCTCTTTCGATCGTAGAGCTCACAAGCAGCTCTTGTCCTGCTATGCAGCACCGCTTTGTATGCCTCCTGCTTGGCTGCATGGGCCTGCCTGCATTCTTCGTCCAACCAGGGGTTTCGTTTTGGTGCCTGTGTGAAACCTAGCAGATTAGAGGCAGTATCTCTAACTGCTTTCTGGCAATGTTGCCACTGGTCTACGATACTTGATGTTGACGACATAGGACTCCTTAAGGGGTTACTTCACACTCGATCAGAGAAGGATCTGTTGATCTCTTGGGATTGAAGCCGTCCGACGTCGAATTTTCTTGCAGCATTTCCTTGTTTTGGCTGTTGTCGGGATATTCGTAGCACTACCTTGGCTACAACGAGGTCCGAGTCGATGTTAGCTCCTCGGAAAGTTCGAACATATAAAATGCTGGACAAGTGCATTCAGTCGATCGCAATTTGATCAATCTGGTTGACGGTTGATTGATCAGGAGATCTCCATGAATCCATTATCGGAAGTGCTGTCGTGCAGGCTGTGCTTTCCGACTGTTCAACCAAAGATATCCTCTTTTCCCAGCTTTATGTTAAAATCGCCCTGGACAATTTTAGTAATTCAGCCTAACTGGAACTGGAGACGCCACCGTTGATTACAAAAAAAGAAATTCATTCGCTGCCGTCCCTCGATGGGGGGAGTGCCACACTCCTTCGTTGTGGGGTAAATAGTAGTAACAGCCTATTTCGCTTCGACCTGTCGACCATGGGAGGCCCTTCTGCGAAAAGAAGTTTCGCGATCTCATCGCTCTAAGCTTCATAGCAGTGGTTACCGTAAGCTGCTCCGCCACGTCAAGGGTTACCCATTGGAGGGCATCGGCATCCATGATGCCCAATTTGGGTTGCAAATCTTTTTTAACCCAGCAAACATGATTTAAAATCATTCAATCGCAATCATTTGAAATGTCCATCAAATATTTTATTCTTGTTTTTGTTTTCTATTTGTGAGAAGATAAACAAAACTTAACAACCAGTTCATGCAAAAACAAACAAATCCTCAAAGAAAAAGCATTCAGTGTAAACTACCATTAAAATCAACCGTGTAAACACCTACCGACAACACGCAGTGTGTCGATCACGCAGTTGAACTACTCTATCGACTACATTACCGACATGTTATGTTTGACATCTCTGTGAGGTGCGTGAATTTGCTAAGTCATTTAAACGAGATTGATCACGTAAAATCATTCCAAGTAAAATGTTCCTCTCATTTTAAATATTATTTGTAATTTTAAGTGAAACTTTAAGTGTTAAAAAAGTGCGAATTTCTCAGTAAAATTGTGTTTATTGAAGGAAAAATTGCTTTAGAATCGGTGAGTAAGACAAAACTCTGATTAGAAAATGATAATGGCGTTGGGTAATAATTTTTTTTGATGTCCATGTTTTTTGTTCGTTTCTTATTCACCTGCCTGCTTATGCGAAAACAGCAACCGTCGTAAATTATTGTCTAATCGTCATAAATTCGTTTCCAGCCACTTTCCGCAATCTCTTAATACCAATATATCCTCGTATAGCAGCCCCCATTAATACTAATTCCATCTTATCTTCACATATTCCCCATCATTATCGTCTTATGCGCTCGTCTATAATTTTGCTACTTAGGCAGCAAGAATTTTTCCACATCATTTATTTCCACTTAGAATTCAATGGGCCATCAATAAACGTCTTTAAGTTTGTACACAGATATGAGTTTTCATCCTGGCAACACGATGAGAAACGGGAAAAAAAACGCTATCGTCCACATATCGAATTGATTAAAAAAATTGCTCATAATTGAATTCGCCGTTCCTTCCGCACTTTTTGTTTCTTACTCATTAGGGAAGATAATCAAATTTCATTTCTCGATGAGAAAAAAAAAATCCATCGCACTCAATGAAAGAGAGATGTCCTCTAGCATCCTCGATTGGATAAGGAGAATCCTTTTAAGTCCTGAAAAAAGTGCAAAAACTATAACAACTGTTCGTTCATTCTTGAACGTTTTTCTGCAATCAGTTTGCAATGTTTTGTGTGGTTGACTGGCTAAGGCATGATGTAGCAAAAGTGCACACTGCACCCACAGGACAAGAAAGAGCGTCCTGTGCTTCCTTCCTTTGCTTCTCTTGTCAAGATTAAGCGTGTAGGAGCAGCGCTAGTGAACCGAATAGGCAGGTAGTTGTACGTGATGGCTTTCAATTGTGTTCAATAAGGTTTTGTTGGTTGGTTGGTGTTGGCACTAGGACAACCGATACGACGACACTACGAGATGGGACACTTACTATTCTGGTTTCAATGAAAAGTGGAAAATTGCTTTCGACTTCCTTTTCAACCTACTAAGAAATAGAAGGACATTCGTAGGCACAATCAAATCCTGATGACACGTTTTGAGTTTTGGAAAATATTTTTTTTTTCTTCTTATTTTTAGAAACAAGGACTCTCTCCTCTTCGGTTCCGTGGTGGTTGTATTGATTTTCGAACTAATCAATTTCAAGGTGTTAACTACAATTCTTTAGTGTCCGATGCTTAGTGGTTAGGTGCGTTGGCACCAGAACATCGTGAGTTGGAGTCCTACTCGTGCCCATAGTTTTTATTTCATCTTTAACGGGCACTGCCTCTTGCGAAGAACTGACAAAACTTCCAAGAGTATCAATCTGTCATGAAAAAGTGCTTCTCAACTTTGCCATTCGGAATCGGCGTTAAATTGTAGGTCCCCTCAATTCTTCACAAGCACCCAGAGATTTGTTGATGAGAGTAAGCCACTTAGGCCTTGGCCCTTCAAGAGCTGTCGCGCCTCTCTATTTACTTTTATTTATAACTAGAACTCTTTCGCCTGTTAATGCTTCTTGAAAGGAAAAGCTAAGCTTACATATGTTAAAGTTTCACAAGGAATTGTTTCTTGACCAGTTCTAATTCATATTGAAAAGTTAGATATTAACACAATTCCTTCCCGATTTGTCAAAAACTCCAAACTCTTATCCATTTAGAGCTCCATTTGCTCCATATTTCAATCTCCAGTAGAAGATCTTTTCTTTTTGCAGTTTAAAAGGAAACAACTGTCTACAAAGTGTTCAATTGTTCAGACACTCTTGGATTCGATTCAGTATCAGCACTCAGCACAAAAATAAAGCATCACACTTACAAAAACACAGTGATATAGCAAGGATTTATCTCACAAGAGATTTGCATCCTTCTTCCTGTTTATTTTTTTTCTTTTCAATCTTAAAGCTAATTTTTACTTGGCGAGAATTCTCATGGAATCTTCCAAATTTTTGTCTTCATGTCAGAAGTGCGAAAGTAAATTCTCATTTTGCTCTTATTGCTTTCTAAGTAAGTGTTGGAATTTATTTTTGTTTGTGTGTTTGTGCACAAAGCATTGTGAAATATTTGAGAAAATGGACCGTTATTCGTTTTGCAAAATCCGATATTCAGTAATACTTGGAAAAGGACCTCGTATTGCTGTATTCGACGATGGTGTGCCCTTGTTTTCCAACTGCAAATCCCGACCCAGACCATATCCATTAATACCCATTAGGGCTTTAAAATGTGAATCCTTAGGAACGATGGTGTTTTCAAGTCTTTCTCTTTAGACATTCAAGGACGAGAGAGGAATTACTACATAGTCAGTATTCTGGACCCGAATTTGGTCGTCACATACAAAAAAAAAAAGAAGAAAAACAGCGACGAAGAAAATGAAGACGACACGACGTCACATTGCGCCAGGCAAAGTGTGAACTCGAAATGGAGAAATTAACATATTATCGTTTTGTTGGATAGTTTAGAAAAAAGACCTTTTTTATCTCTGATGATGCTTAACAGTGCGTCAGCTAAGCAGGCTGATGAATTCAAATGAATGTACCATTAGTATCCTGGATATTCAGTTTCAAATTTGTTTGAGAAGAAATTTTAAACAACGTTTTGAAGAAGGGCTTGAGGAAGATAGGTTGGGCTTATGGCTTCTTCTACGTAGAGATATACCTATTGAGTAGGTAGGTAGGTAGAAATGGCTGTCCTATGTCCGTGTAGGACACAATTAGCGCTGATTGCGCCGTTTTGATACCATACCTCGTGAGATTCGAAATAGATTTAAAAATCGGTTATGGCAAAGAAAGTGTGGGACCGTTTCTTTTTCGTCCTGGTTCTCACAGCTACGTCAGAAGGAGTTATGTGGTATTCCCAATTTTGCCGCATGCTCCCCTATAGGCCAATGCCCTGTGCAGGTAGCAACACTCCTGGCTATGTCATGCCTTAATTTGGAAATTAAATTGATTGATCTTGGTTTGTTACAGACGGGCCCTTCACAACTCCAAGAGGAGCATATACTCTCACTGCCAGTGGGTTGTGAAGGGCTGATCCTTGGCTCGCTAGCTCATCTGCCTTCTCATTTCCCTCATAGCTTCTATGGCCCGGTATCCAGATTAGAGTGACGCTCAAATCGAGTTCCTTGAGGGTCTCTTTGCATTGCAGGACCAGTTTAGAGGCTGATTAAGCTGAATCAATGGCTTTAATAGTTGCCTGACTGTCTGTTAGTATAACTACATTTTGGTTCTGTCGGATATTTTAAAGGGTTATACAAGCTTGCTTTATCGCTAACGATTCTGCCTGGAATACACTTTCAAAATCGTGAAGTCTATAGGGTTTTGAAATCTTAAGAGAACACACCTGCACCAACACCGCATTC
Source organism: Sphaerophoria rueppellii (assembly GCA_920937365.1). NCBI lineage: Eukaryota > Metazoa > Arthropoda > Insecta > Diptera > Syrphidae > Sphaerophoria > Sphaerophoria rueppellii. The sequence goes on along the minus strand of CAKKXW010000004.1, from coordinate 70,902,935 downwards.
CATCTTCGAACCATCCGTGAAGATAGTTGTGTTCGTCCTTCCTCCCAGTCGATTCTTGACGAGAACAAGACTCTAAACTTCTTTGAGGTGTTTAGGGTAGGGATGCAGTAATCGGTGGTTGTAGATAGGATGTCTGATGGTATCAGGATGGTTTGGTTGCAGTGCCCGTAGGATCTAGTTTTCCAGCAGCCTATTTCTTTGAGTCTCAAGACACTGCAGGACACCTGATATTTAATAAAGAGGTCAATCGAAGGAGGTCCAGGATGACGTTAGGTGCATCACTGTTGAACAGGACCTGATTACCCCTGATATGCCTACGTAACCATTTCTCTGCACCTTTGTAAGCTTGTTTACTATGTAAGCTTTGCTGAGAGCAGGCCACCAAACAATGGAACCATAAGCAAGTATCGGTCTTACAACCGCTGTGTATGTCCAATTTATCATTTTTGACTAGAGGCTCCACTTTTTGCCGAAGGTTTTGTTGCAGGCGTAGAAGGTGACACCCGCCTTCCTCATCCGTTCTTCAATGTTAAGCTTCCAGTTTAATTTGGTGTCTAGTACTACGCCCAGAGATTGAGCACTGGAAGACAATGATAGTGTTTGTCCGTTTAACCGAGGTAAAGTGAAAGGTGGTACCTTGGTTTTGGTGGTGAAAAGCATCAACTCGGTTTTGTTACTGTTAACACCTAGTCAACTGCTCGCAGCCCAGGTGCTTACTCTCCTCAAAGCCCAATTAGTGATATCACTGATCACGCTTGGAAATTTTCCTGAAACTAGAATGACCAAATCATCGGCGTACGCAACCACTTTCACTCCACTACTCTCGAGTTTCACAAAAATGTTGTCCATGACCAAAAGCCATAAAAGAGGAGTTAGTACACCTCCTTGGGGTGTTCCTCAGCTGGCATATTTGGAACACGTTGAATATCCTAACATTGATTGAATCCTCCTATTACTTAGCATGGATATTATCCATCTTCTAATGTAGTTCTCAACACCGAAGTCGGCAAGTGATTCTCCGATGGATTCAGTTAGGACATTGTTGAAAGCTCCTTCTACATCTAAGAAGGTAGCTAGATTATGTTCCTTGAAATTAATCGTGTTTTCTTTCGTTCTCACTACCTCACGGAGAGCAGTCTCTGTAGATCTACTCCTCATGTAGGCGTATTTATTATTTATTTTTTATGTGAGATTCTACGATTTTTTCCAGAGCTTTAAGAAGAAAGGAAGTAAGGCTTATAGGTCGGTAGCCTTTGGTAGATTCATACCCTCTTTTACCAATTTTTGGTAGGAAAACCACTCTTACCTGTCTCCAAGACAAAGGGTTGAAAATTCGCAAATGCTTTTATTACACTTATTATATTCATTTTTACTTGTTCAATCTTCTTCAAAGACATTCAACTGTTTTCAAATGATTTAGTATTGTCAGCTTCGACTCCCACCTGTGAAACCATTGACGTATTTTCAATTTTTCAGTGATTTTCATTCGTTCAACTAATCTATTCGATTGTATTCCGATCTACCAAAATGACCAAAGGAAGTTTCAATACAGTTCAATTTGTTTCAACTTGTTTTAATACAGTTCATTTTGTTTCGATTTCTTTCAACGGTTTAATTCCGATCTACCAAAATTACCAAAGTAAGATTCAATACAGTTCAATTTGTTTCAACTTCTTTGAACATTTGCTTCGCTGCAAGACACATACGTCTGTTTCTTTTGAATATGACGTATCCGTTTTCAAGACGAAAACAAACATTCCAAATCCTCAAAACCAGAACTAAACAACAACAATAATCCAAAACGGAAAGAATATTTCTCCTCGCCCTGCCCCCCAAAAAAAAAAGACCTCATGGCCAAGTCATAGCTCGTATTGTAAGCCACCCAATGCATAGAGCAAATTTCTTTCCTCCCAAATTCACACAAAAACCGATATTTTCAACACCCAGTGTGCATTTTTTTTTGTTTATGTCATCCAAACCCCCTCGAGGTTTTGTGTATCAACGGAACATAAATATCTTGATCCAAGATCCACAAAACTGGAAAAACAAAACAAAAGAACCGCGCAAAGCAAGAAAACAAAACCGAAAAAAGAAGTTAAAGCCCCTCCTAAAGTCGAATTGACTGTAACGTTTATACACGAAAGAATTACAAGTTCGCTGTCCTTTTTCTCATAGGAACAGTTTTCCTATACCATCTCCTCCTCGTCCGTCGTCGTCGGAGTCGTCTTCGTCATCATTGAATCTTTTGTTCCATGTAACGAAAGGCGGAAGTCCATGGTTTTTCTTCTCTTTTTTCGGATTTCTGAATCAATACAACTCTGCTTTGGTATCAGTGGTAGAGCGAGCGGTAACAGCAGCTGTGAGATAAACAAAAAAAAAACCCAGAAGTCGAGGAAACAAACGGAAGCTTTTGGTTACGGATGCGGTTTTTATATAGGGTGGATTTAGCACGTTGTCGGGAATCGATTTTCGGTACTTTACTGATTTTTATTTTTACTTGAGTTTCTCCCAATTTTTGTTTGTTTTTGTTTTGCTGTATTTTTCCTATCATCCGGTTTCTTGGGAATTTCGAGATTTAAGGACTTTAAAGGAGGTAAATCCGGTAGACAACATATTGACATCGCAAATAAAGATAAGTCCGAAATGTGTTGGTTAGTTGTTTTTCTTTCGCAATTGATAAGGTTTCAGGAAATTCGTTTAAATTTTAGTTTTTACCTCTTTTAAAAATAATATAGTGTCTCTATTTTTCTTTTGCTTTTTTTTGAGGATACAAAATATGAAGCGTGGAGCAGAATTATATATTCCTCGCATGCATTATGACTGTTTTTCACCCAACCACAGTTGATTTCCATATTTTTTAAGTGTTAAACAGTTAAACAGAATTTGAGTTGTTTCAGCAGAAAAAAAAAAAACGATAAACGAAACGAAAAATGCGAAAAAATTTGCATTCCAATCATAATCCAACAAAAAAAAAAGAACTTCACCCAAGAGATGAATTTATAAAAATTAAATCACATCCTATATCCCGCATATAATTCAACTTTTCTCATTTAACAAAATTGACTTCATTGAGCGCAAGAGAGCTTATAGCCAGCCTCCATCATCATCACATTCCCTATCCCTCATGCGACTCATTGAAAATTAAGTAAATTTGGCAAATCTCCATCAGGAGAGTCCTGTGAAAATGACGATGACGATGATGATGATGATGATAGAAATCCAGTAATTTACTTGGCACACGAAGAAGAAAAAAGCACTGCAACTTGCAGAGGTTTCATCTTTGAACAAGATAGGAAAACAAAAAGAAACAAAAACGGGTATAAAAACTTTCCCTCAACAAAATGAAATTCAATTTGTTGGCAATTCTTTTCCTTTTCTTTTTTCCTCTACCCCGTCCTTGCCGAAAAAAAAGCAAACTACATGAACATATGATTAAACGAAATAACCGGAAAAGTTTTTCCTATAAAAGAAACCTGAATTCAACCAACACCCGCTTCTACCCCCCC
>CAKKXW010000004.1:70828439-70899419 GCA_920937365.1 Sphaerophoria rueppellii | reverse complement strand
GCCCCCCCCCCCCCCCCCCCCCCTTTCAAACCACACAGCAAAACATCATGCCAAAATTTTATTTCCAGGAAGAAAAACTCTCATTTCAAACGCACTAAAAAACAAAACAAATCAAGAAAGTGTAGTTCTGTCATGAAGACACTTCAAATCGAGAGAAAAAACCATTTCACTTTTATTCAGAAATTCTCAAACGTGCATTAAGAATCTGCTTAGCAACATGTTTCACAAGATTTTTTCCAAAACAACATTTGGAAAACCTAAGAAATGTTTTACTTACTTACTTCCTACTTATGGTGGCGCTACAGTCCAGGTCGGACCAGGGCCTTACCCAACAAACTTCTCCTTCTCGGTCCCTGGCTAGCTGTCTCCAGTTTCGCACGCCAAGTTGGTTCAGGTCCTCTACTACCTGTGGGCTCCACCTGAGTCGCGGTTTTCCTCTTCTGCGACGTCTTTCCGGGTTGGATTTGAAGACTCTACGAGCCGGAGTATTATTTTCCCTTCGCTCAACATGATCCAACCATCTAAGTCGTTGGACCTTTTTTGGCTAGGTCAGCGTCGCTGTACAGCTCGTACAGTTCTTGGTTGAGTCTTCGTCTCCATTCTCCATTAATGCAGACAGGACCAAAAATCACTCGAAGAATTTTTCTCTTAAAGCAGCCCAAAGCGTTTTCATCAGATGTTGTTCTGGTCCATGTCTCTGTATCATACATGAGGATCGGGATGATGAGGGTTTGGTAGAGTCTTCTAAGTCCAAAGAAGCAGCGGTTGGCAAGAGTGATGATTCTTCGTTTGATTTTAGCGCGTTTGATTTTAGGTCTGAGTTGATAGCGGATCCCAGGTAGGCAAAGTCCTTAACTACCTCCAAGTTAAATCTGTCTATGTTGACGTTAATGCTCCAAGACGTCGATGTTGGTAGTCCTTTCTTGTCGGCAGCATTAACTTGGTCTTGTCCTCTTTAACCGCTAGACCTATCTCCCTGGCCTCCGTCTCAATTGTAATCTTACACAGATCGACGAGTTTCTCTGGGATGCCAAAACTAGACATTGCTCTATATAATTGGTCTCTATAGACGCTGTCATACGCGGCCTTGAAATCGATGAAAAGGTGGTGAGTATCGATTTGGAGTTCATAGGTCTTTTCCAAGATCTGCCGTAGGGTGTATATTTGATTGATGGTGGACTTTCCGGGTCAGAACCAGAAGCCACACTGATAAGAAGCTATCAGATTGTTGACGAAGGGTTTCAGACGTTCACGCAGAACGGCAGACATGATCTGGTAGGCGATGTTAAGTAGACTTTTACCCCTGTAGTTGGTGCTTTTAAAGCGATCTCCTTTTTTGAGGATCGGGCATACGATGCTGAGTTTCCATTCATCGGGAGTGCTTTCCGCCGACCAAATTTTGCAAATGAGCTGGTGCATGCTCCAACCAAATCATATCCAGCTGCTTTGTACAGTTCGGCGGCTGGCCCGTCTGCTCCAGCGACTTTCTTCACTTCGTCCATGTCGGGTGGGTGGAATTGTTGGCCTTCTGCACCCAAATTGAATGGTTCTGTATTGCTGACGGAGTTTTGCTCGTCATCGCCATTATACAGCTTGGAAAAGCGGTCTTTCCATAACCTAAGCACTGACTGCGGTTCTACTACGATGTTCCCATGATGATCTCTACAGGCTTAAGTTCGGGGTGTATAAGCCCTGGAGGTTTGTTTCACCTTTTTGTAGAACTTTCGAACCTCGTTCCTGTTGTGACATCCCTCTATCTCCTCGATCGCGCGCTTCTCATGCTCCCTTATTTTCTTTCTGAGAAGTTTATGCTCCTCTCTCTTTTTCTGCTTGTAGAGCTCACGAGCTGTTCGTGTCCTTCTTTGCAGCGCCGCTTTGTATACCTCTTGTTTAGCTGAATGTGCTCGCCGGCACTCATCGTCAAACCAGGGGTTTCGTTGTGGTGGACGTGTAAACCCTAGCACTTCAGTGGCGGCGTCTCTGTCCTTCGTTGTCCTTAAATCGTTTGCGTGGGTCGTCATCATTAATTCCGTCCGTATCCGAGGCTTGGAACTATAGTTTCTTTATGTGGTAGTCACTCCGACGCACGACCCCCAGCCTGGAGGGCCAGGTTTTTAGTTTAACTCTAAGACGAAGAGCCGGCCAAACCGCTCCTTATAGGCTTGGATTGCGAATATATCGTAGTAGCCCTATAAGGTGTTCACTAAGTAGTTCATCCTGACTGGAACTGTAGACGCCACCGTTGATTCCATCTTTGGAGTTCTTCCGCTGCCGCCTCTTGAAAGGAAGGCATGCCTTACTGGACGCATACCTTCTCCCCCTTTCTCTTTTTGCTGTCGCCAACAACTTCCCACTGTGGTTGGAACCCACACCTTCGGTTGAAGGTACTGGGCACCCGATGTTCACCACGGGGAGGTGGAGAGTAGGAGTTGACACACAGAGGTTTAAGTGGACGGTTGTGTTCACTTGAATGCACTTGTCTACCCTTCGAAAAGTTTTAATTCGACTTAAAAACTGGACTCAATCCACCGACCCAGATTTTACTTTCTTCTTTTCAGTTTTCACTTTGTAACAAAGTTAAAAACCCGTTAAATAAGTGAGTTTATCGTCAAATCATCCCACGCTTTCCTATCCGCTCCACAGCTCCTTCATCTATAGACTTGAAGAAAAAAAAAAAAAAACTTCGTCCTTTATTACAGTTGCAGGATCAGACACTGCCAAGAGAACTGCAAAACTTGTAATCATAGTGTAAACACTTATTTTTCAAAAAAAGGGGTATGTTGGAATCTTTTTTCCTTTTGCCTTTTCTGTCTTAACCCCTTTCGAAGCCCTAATAAGAAGACCCCAAGGACGAAGACCACAACCAATGTCGATGTGATGCCTCGAAAAACTAATTCCAACTTGTATAGTGTGGAAGATAAGCATCGCAAGCGATGGTTTCAATTTCTTCATCTGGCTGCGGCTCGGGAATTCAATGAGATTCTATAAGATGTTTGCATGTGTCTGGTATTTAAAACTCTAGCAAATGTGTAGCTGGCCCGAGGGACACCAAACAAGAAGCGATCGAAGTTTGCCAGATGCGAAGAAGTTTCATTTCTGTACGAAAAACTAAAACGAAGACATGTTTTTGGTTTTTGTCTTTCTTCGAGAGTTAGTTTTTTTTTTGTTGTCTTTTCATTTCGACCGCAAAGTTATCCACTTAAGGATGTAATGTGGGTGTGTTTGTGTGTGGGTGGATGTGTTCCTCTGGGACAGGAATAAACTGTGCAGAGTTCTGTGTCATTAGAATTGTTGGTTTTTGGGGTAAGGTTGCTTTTTTTTGTTAATGAAGTTAAATGCAGATGCAGTCCAAGAAATTCCTCCTCATAGTGGGTGCGTCCTGTGGCCAAAGTGAATTTTCATGTTGCTACACAAGTTTCTTGTTGTTGTTGAGTTTTTTTTTTCTATCTCTTTTTTTTTTTTTAATTTTCAGTGTCCCTCACCGATAAAGAAAGTCCCTCTACTGCGATGACATGAAGAAGAAGAAGGAAGGATATTATAATAGTTTGACATAGTTTTGAAAATTTACATGAAAAGGATTATAATCTGTTTAGTTGTTTTGGGGGCATATCTGTTAATTGAATATTTTGCTTGAAGATTAGGAAGTTTCTTTTGGGGATTTTAATGTGTGGTCCAGATGAGAATTTGAATCAAGTTTTTTCAGTCTTTGTTTCTGTGTGGAATGTATAATGTGTTTGAAAGAATGCTTGGGGCCAAAAACGCTATTACACTTTATGGAAACTTTAAATTGAGAATATTTTTTAGTCAACAATACTTGGAGACTTGAATTTATAAGCCGTTACAGGGCGAATCTTTGAAATTTCTTGGAATATTTTTACTGAATTTGACTATTGAATACTTTCTTGAGCGTTTTTTATTTGATTTGGTACAATAATTAAAGATTTAAATATGCCATGTGGAATATTGTGGAACATGTTCACTTTTTTCACTCAAATTCTGACTTTCAAAGTTTTCAATCAATATTGGATAAATTCATTCAACAAGTTTACAATTAACATACGTTCCACATTAAACAATTGGCTGTGGAACAAAAATAGAACAACGAAAACTCAAACAGTTCAAATGGTTCATCAAATCATAAATCAATTCCTCAAGTACCAAAACTTCGTTTCATTAATGCAAAACCTCAATTCGTTTTAACAACTTTCCATCTTTTTTTTAACAACTTTCTACCCCCTAAAGGATGTGCCCCCTTAAGCATGTGCCTCTTCTGATGACTGCTGTCATCTCATACTTCATCTTCCATCACATTATTGGCGTTCGTTATTTTTTGGTGCCATTCAAGTCGTATAACTTAAATTCAAAAAGTTTTCCTTTTGAGAAAATAATGGAAATGTGGCTGATGCGATTTTTTCACCACAGCCCAGAGAGAAAGAGCATTTCGATATACTAATTTAAGGCCGCAAACTTGGAAAAAAAAAAAACTGAATTTCATTGTGTTCTCAATTTTTATGAAATTGCAAATATAAATCACAAAATTTGTTCTTTAAGGCTTTTTTCTTTGTTTGTGTACCTTAGAATTTCTGATTTCCCTATAGAGATGTGGAACGTAGACAGGGGAGGGTGTTTGGAGGGTCAATTGGTAATTTCACAAAGAACTAATTCTTAGTAGAATTACCTGTTTTGTGGATCATAAGTTGTTTAATCCCACTTGAGTCGGTTTTCTTCCTCCTAACTTAACCAAATTGCAACCCGTTTCCAAATGGAATAAGTTTATGTCAAAAAGTTAAAATCCCCTACCAGAAGAATCTTCCGGAGCCCGACTCTTCTCATAAAGTATACCAAATTTGTTTCCAGTTTAGTTTGTTGTCATTCTTTGTTGACTGAACCTGTTTAACGCCCTTATCCTTCGTGTTCCCTTAAGCACACACACCTAAAGGACCCCGCCACCATCGGGGTACTTCCAAGACTTTCAAACACACAAAGAGACAAGAATGACAGCTTTTCTATACTTGAAAAAGTTTGTCTCATTTTTATGGAGCATAAATTAAGTGTAATAAAATTTCAAAAAATGATAACAGCTTTTCTTTCACAGAATAGCCCGTTCAATCTACCTTTCTCACATTTATCGTCGTCGCCCTCTTGTGAGGAGAAATGGAAAAACTTTTTTCTTTCCTTTTTTTTTCTGTATCAGCGACAAATGAATGTAAAATTGTAATTATGGTAATTTTTGGAATATCTTTGGAAGAAAAAAAAATTAAAAAAAAACTAGAAGTAGGAGTGAAACGAAGAATTTTTATGCGGACACTCGCTTTTGCTTTGATCCAGAAGAGGCGGAATAGCCTCGCTCTGGCTTATATTGTGTTCATTCTTTTGATGGTTCATCAGGTTAACATTCCATCAAATTTGCCATGGTCGTTCGTGTCGGTCGTATTGTATGGAGTTTATGAGGACAAGTTAACTTATTGTTTGGCAGAGGAGTTTATTTTTTGATGTCGAAACTGACACTTTATGATGGGATTTTATTTTTTTATTTGGTTCTGTTTTTTGTGTTTGTGTTTTTCTTTATGACAGGCGTTGTTTTATTTTTTTTTTGTGGAAGGAACCATATTTGTTTTGGGCTAAATAATATAATAGATTACTTTTTCCCAGCAAAATTATGGAACCTAAAAATTGATATTTTGGAAAAGTTTTTCTACTTAAAAATCAGTGGCAAGTCTCTCTCATCGCAGGTTTTAATAACAGCTACAGCCCCCTAGCAAGAGTCCATGTACTTTTCATCGAAAGCTTGCCACAATCAGTAGTAAGAGGTCTTACTTGTTTACTTCATTTACTTATCCGGCTCCCAACCCATGAAGGATCTCAGCCTGAGACACAGCTGCCTTCCATCGGGTGGGTCCCTCGCATGCACACTCCAGTTCACTAAAACCAAGCGCTCTGATCCTTTTACCGGAGGTTCGGGCTTTCTTGTCGTCTCGAACCTAGGGGCTTTCTTGGCTGAAGCGTTGTCGACCTTTCGCTCGATGTGCAATGTAGTTGTCTTTTCTTGGCTTTCTGGACTACATTCACATCTTGGTACAGCTCGTACAATTCTTACTTACTTATTTAAGGTGGCGCTACAGTCCATTGTGGACTTGGGCCTCAATCAACAGTCAACGCCAGCTAGCTCGGTACCTAGCTAGCCGTCTCCAGTTTTGCACTCACAGTTGATTGAGGTCCTCTTCCACTTGAGCGCGCCACCTGAGTCACGGTTTTCCTCTCCTCCTACGTCCCTCGGGAATAGTGTCGAAGGCTTTCCGGGTCGGAGCCTTGGTGTCCATTCGCTCTTAATGACCGAGCCATCTAAGTCTCTGGACCTTGACGCTTCTGGTTAGGTCCATGTCGTTGTACAACCCGTAGAGTTCGCTGTTTTATCTTCTTCGCCATTCCCCTTCAATTCAATGCACACGGGGCCAAAGATGATCCGAAGAACTTTCCTCTCGAAACAGCCTAAGGCACTTTCATCCGGTTTTGTCAGGGTCCATGCTTCCGCACCATACAGCAGGACTGGGAAGTTGAGTGTGTTGTACAGTTTTACCTCAGTTGCTCGAGGAAGGGCTTTTCTACTCAATTGCTTTCTTAGGCCAAAGAAACAGCGATTAGCAAGAGTTATTCTTCGTCTGATCTCGGCGCTGGTGTTATTGCCCGTGTTTATAGCGGAGCCGAGGTAGGCAAACTCCTCTACTACCTCGAATTTATATGAGTCTATTGTGACGTTCTGCCCGAGCCGTCGGTGTTGGGTGTCCTTCCTCGAAGACAGCATATACTTCGTTTTTCCCTCATTTTTCGCTCAACCCATTTTTGCCTCTTCTGTCTCAATTCTCACAAAGGCGCCATTGACATCACGCTGTGTTCTTCTCATTATATCAATATCATTATCATGCATGACAGTGCATCGCCTTGTCTGAATCCTTTTTTGACGTCGAAAGATTCCGTAAGCTCGTTGCCAGCCTTGATGGAGCAGCGTGAATTCTCCATCGTCATTTTGCACAAGCGAACGAGCTTGGCAGGGACGCCAAAACTAGACATAGCTTGCTACAGTTCGACTCTGTAGATGCTTTCATACGCGGCCTTAAAATCGATGAAAAGGTGGTGGGTATCGATTTGGAGTTCATAGGTCTTTTCCAGGATCTGCCGCAACGTGAAAATTTGGTCGACGGTTGACTTTCCTGGCCTGAAGCCACATTGATAAGGACCAATCAGATTGTTGACGAAAGGCTTCAGACGTTCACATATTATGGCCGAGAGGATCTTGTAGGCGATGTTTAGTCGATTTATTCCTCTATAGTTGGGGCAGTTTAGAGGATCTCCCTTTTTCAGGATCGGGCAAACAGTGCATTCCTCTGACCATATCTTACAAATGATTTGGTGCATGCTCCTATCTAGCTCGTCGCCTGCTGTAGGCTGCTTTGAGCAATTCAGCAGCTATTCCATCTGCTCCAGCGGCTTTGTTGAGTTTCAGCCGTGATATTGCTCGTACAGTTCGCGGCACCGAAAAACCCTCGTATTTTGGTTTTGTTTCGAAAGTTCCGAGTATCCTTTCCTCTTTTTTACTTATCGTTCAGGAGCGTAAAGTAGAAACCAGTCCTACTGATCTTGTACAGCAGAATTTTTGTCTTTCGAGTGAGAAGTTTTGACTCCAGTTGTTTTGTCAAACCGAAGTAGCAGCGGTTCACTTTAGGATACTTCTTCGTCGGAACGCTACTTGGTGTCGTTTGTGGGATTGATGTTAGTCAGTAGGTGAGCTCCATAGCTACCTCAAAATTGCTGCTACCAACAGTGACGTTTTGTCCTAGGCGGCGGACAGATGTTCTTTTGTTTGTTAATAGCTTCACCTGTTCTTCAATCGCTGTGAAGGCATCAAGCACATCTATTTGATGATGTCTATGTCGTCCGCATAACCTGGAAGCCGGCTGGATTAGTTGAAGATAGTGTTTTCCGTCCTCGAATCTGCCTTACGCACTATCTGCTCCAAGACTATGTTGAAGAAATCATATGATAGCGCATCTCCTTGTCTAATCCCTTTGCAAGCTAGTAAGAGCTGTTAGCTGGATGAGTTAGTTCGGTATCCCGATTTCAGACATGGCCATCATAAGCTCTAGGCGGCGGATGCTTTCACAATCAAAGCTGTTGAAGTCGATGAAAATATGGTGGCTTTCGACTTGAAATTCGTTGGTCTTTTCCAGGATTTTCCTCTGCCACACTGGTACGTGCCGTTTGTTGCCGTTCTTTGGGTAGCATTTTGCATGCAACATAAGGTAGGGATATGCCTCTGTAGTTTTTGCATGACTTAGGATCGCTGACTGGACAGCTGTTGTCCAGCATGCATTCTTCCTCCCGAACTTTGTTGATGACCTAATGCATGCGGCTCATCAAAACATCTCCTCCAGGAATGCCATCTGACCCGGCGCGGTGGACCTGTTTTTTTAAGCTTTTAAATGGCTCTTTCTACCTCTTCTGTGCTGGCGGCTATGACTGGGTCTTTAATGAATGGTCTCGCTTCTCTTTCGTCATTGGAACGCTCGACATTATCCACATTCTACAATTCGCTATTCTTCGGTGACTAAGTTTCTTTCACTGTATCTAAAAGCCTGTTCTGAACCCAGAATCTAATTGATTCGACCTTTTAAAGGAACGTCGGGTGTTGTTCTTGACAAGTGACTCTTCGAAATCTGAGCTGCGGATGCTGTTTTTTGCCTCTGCAGTCTTCTTCTAATTTCTTCTTTTTGTTCGGTACTCTTCTCTTGCGTCCTTGTTTTTCGTTGCAGCATCTGCAAACGTGCTTTTACGTCTCCTTTTTAAGTATCACGCATTCAACTTCATACCAGGGTTTTTTTTCGGAGGTGGATGGTAACGTAAGGTGGTCTCGGCTACATTTTTAATTATTTCGCGATACTGGTGTCACATGGTGTGTACGCCTATGGCATATGGGATTACAGTGGAGAGTCTATCACTCAGGCGCTCCCAGTTAAAGGCCTTAGGTTTCTTAAATTATGCATCAGAAGCGTTGGTACCTTCTGAGCTACCAGACTTCGACGTTCGACCTGCGGTATTGATTTCCACCAAAGGCCTTGTTCTTGTCGATCTGATTAAGCTGGTTGAGCAGAGTGCCAGCAAAGGACTCTTACCTGCTTATCTACTAGAAAGTCAGCTTTCTGTGCAGCCAGGAACTCAATTTCAACGCAACTGAGTGTCAATGAAAAATGTGAAATGTTTCTGAGCAAGAACCTGTCTCGATCCTAGTTTTCGTTCTTGAGCAATCAACGTATGTTGAGAAGCTATTTGCTGCAGATTCTAGCACATAAAGTTTAAAGGGTTTGAGTTTTCTCCACCAGCCTTACGTTGTCCTTATGTGCCATGATGCTTCAACTGATTGCAAAATCGCTCTGAATATTTCCCATTGGGTACATTAAAAATCTGCCAGCCGGAATTCACTCGCCCTTTACTTACCCTGCACCAAAAGTCTCAGTTTCATTGAATAGTACAGCCAATTAAGAACTTTTTTCCTTTTGTCCTGGACACTTATCCCCGCTAAACCCTTTTAATAATCACCAATTACTAGAATATCCCTTTTTTGTGATCAATTATTTGGACATTTCTTGCCAGACCCATGCTGCCAACTAAAACAAAAAACAAAAATTAACTTTTGTACTCATCCATCCGTGGTCGCATTAACAGCAGTAGCAGCAGCAACCGGCAAAAAAAACCGCTTTTGTTTACGTGCGACACGTTCCAGGTGATGATGATGCTCCTTCCATCTCAATTGAGCTTTTTCCAAAAACGAAATTCCTTGTTAAAGTTGATGCAAAGAGTTGGCTTGGAAGTGAGAAACAAGACTAACCTCAAAACTTTATCAGAGGTGCCCCCCCTTCTTCCCATTCTCATTTTTTTTCTTTTTCACACAGAAGACAGTTTCGACTTCTTTTTGTGAGAAGATGTCCTCATTCCAAGCGTAATCTCTTGATTTTTCCTGAGGTCAAAGTCTGCAGACTTATAAGGCCATTCGCATACTAAAATAAGAGAAAAAAAAAACAACACACGTACACATCTCTCCTATAGAAATAGAAAGAACAAGAAGAAGAAGACACTAAAATTGGAAGAAAAGTTAAATCGTTTCCCGGCTTCGTGCCACCGAAAAAAAAGCGTGCGAACAAAATGGTCACGTTTCAGAGGTTAAGCGCAATGCTACACTATACACCGACCGACTTGTACTACCAGCCTTTTTGCTTCCCCTCAAAAGAAGCGAGAAAAACTTTTTAATCGGGAATTACTCTCTGGCTGATAAAAATCCTGCACGAATGAAGGATATGTACACAGATACCTTCTATACGAAGTTGGTATGCTGGAAGGAGGTTTCTCTATATCTCTGTTCTGCCTCGAAACCATGCGGAGTGGGTGCAGATGTGTTGCAGTATTTTGGATAACTTTTGCCATTTTCAACATAACTTTAAATGGTGTGAAAAAGTATTTTTTTTTTCTCTGGGTTTTTGCGAGCGGATCTCTGTTGGACAAAGGGCTCGAGATTGGTTCAGGAACTTGCGCGTGTACGTGCTTGTGACTCGATGCAGGTGACACACACAAAATTGAAGCAAAGTATCCTTTCCTCACCTTTACTCGTTCATTCTTTCGCATGGAGGGATAAAAGTTGCAATATCGCCTTTAAGAGTCTTAAAAAACTTGGTTCGGCGCGAAGGATTACACTTGGTCTTGTACGTTCTCATTGATATATTGCAATTTTTATGAACAAGTTTTCCAAAGTGCGTTTTTCCATAGGAATGAGGCGGGGATTATATTGATGATATGGGTATTGATAACTTTGTCAAGAATTTATGTTCATTTTTGCGAGGATAACTTTTCAAACATAAGCCGAAGATTGATGGGGTGGAATGAGTAAAAGCCACTGCCAGGCACAGTCAGAACACTCAATCGTATACATTGAAATCCTTTGGGAATAGACAGATATCACTCTGCCACTGTCTGCCCAAAACGCGACATGATTCAACCAAAAACAACACCGAAATTCGCCATAAAATATTCATTTTCGTCTGCTGCGACCCTCAAATCGCGACAAAAATAAAAATCTCCCTTGATGAATATTTGTCACCTCTTCAGTTAAATGCACAAATTAATTGCACCGCGATGCTATATCACTGCCAGACAGGACAAATAGACAGACGACCAAAATGCAGAAAAAGGAATATGCTGTTGGCTGGTTGGACGTTGCCATTTTGGTGTACCATTGATACTGTCTCGCAATGTGCGGTGGAGTGATGCAGATTTTGAGCAAATAACAAAAAAAAATCCCCGCGTAGTCGTCGTCGGTCGATCGTCTAACATGGGTTTGTCTATCCTATGCACTTTTAGCCATTGAATGTGGTTCTGTGGATTTGCATTTGAAGCAGATGAGTGTAACGGTCGGCGACTGCATTAAAAGGTTTTCTGGGTACGGTTTTCCGGTTGCTTATTGTTTATTTGCTTTTTTTTCGATTCGTAGGAAAGAATTTTTTTGGTGAGCTTTGTCCCCTCCTTTCAAATCCGACAGTGATCGACATTCAATCGGACATGGTGCGCACTGCTAAATTTTCAATATCTTTTTGGAACTCAAATTGAAGATTTAAAATTGAAAAATGTCAAACACTGAATGCAGCCAAGTCTATTTTTTGCAACCTCTCACTATAATTTAACGTGACATTCGGAACTGACAATGAATTGGCAGTGATTTATTTTGCTAAAGTTATCCAGCACCTTACCCATGTAGGATCTCAGACCGTTGCGTTGGAGTTACTTACTTACTTTCTTGTGGTTGCGCTAGAGTCCAGGTCGGATCAGGGCCTCATCCAACAAGCGTCTCCAGTCACGCTAAGTTGTTTGAGTCACGGTTTTCCTCTTCTGCGATGTCCTTCCGGGTTGGATTCGAAGATTGTACAGGCCGGAGCATTATTTTCCATTCGCTCTACATGTCCCAACCATCTTAGTCGTTGGACCTTAACTTTTCTGGCTGGGTCAATGTCGCTGAACAGCTCGTACAGTTCTTGGTTGAATCTTCGTCTTCATCCTCCATCTCCATTTATGCAGACCAAAAATCACTCGAAGAATTTTTCTCTCAAAGCAGCCCAAAGCATTTTCATCGGGTGTTGTCTCTGCACCATACATTAGGACGGGGCACCGGGATGATAAGGATTTTGTAGAGTGTCACTTTCGTTGCTCGGGAGAAGACATTACAACTCCGAAGAAGCAGCGATTGGCAAAAGTGATTCTTCGTTTGATTCAGCGCTGGTGTTGTTGTCTGAGTTGATAGCGGACCCCAGGTAGACAAAGGCCTTAACTACCTGGAAGTTAAATCTGTCTATTTTGACGTTTGCTCCAAGACGTCGATGTTGGTTGTCCTTCTTTTTGACAGCATTATTTTGGTCTTGCCCTCGTTAACCGCTAGACCTATCTTCCTGGCCTCGGTCTCAAGACTCACTAACGCTCCACTGACTCTACGCTGTGTTCTTCCAATTATATCAACGTCGTCTGCGTGCCCTAGTAACTAGACGGACTTTGAAAGATGGTGCCTCTGGTGCTTCCACAACCTTTGAAGAAATCGCATGACAACGCAATGCCTCTTCTAAAACTTATTTTTGACAACAAATGCATCCGTTAGGGTTTTTCCAAACATGATCGAAAGGTGTGAGTTTACCATTGTCATCTTACACAGAAAGACGAGCTTTTCTAGGATACCTAAACTAGACATTGCTCTATACAGTTGGTTTCTATAGACGATGTCATGCACGGCCTTGAAATCGATGAAAAGGTGGTAGGTATAGATTTGAAGTTCCTGGGTCTTCTCCAAGATCTGCCGTAGAGTGAATATTTTTGATCGATGGTGGACTTTCCGTGTCTGAAGCCACAATGATAATGACCTATCAGATTAAGGGCATACGATGCTGAGGTTTAATTCGTAGGGCATGCTTTCCTCCGACGAAATTTTGCAGATGAATCGCTATCTTTACTTCTTTAATGTCGGGTGGTAAGAATTGGTGGTCTACTCCACCCAAATTGAATGGTTCTGTATAGTCGTCATCAGCATTATACAGTTTGGAAAAGTGGTCTTTCTATATCCCCAGCACTGACTATGGTTCCGCTACGATGTTCCCATGATGGTCTCTTCATGCTACGGTCCGGGACACAAAACCCCTTTTGGTTTGTTTCACCTTTTTGTCAAACTTTCGACCGTTGGCGTTGCTTGATCTGTTTTGCCTTCCTAGCTGTATCGAACCTGGGTGTCCCAGATTTGTAGTTTTTTTTTTTTTTAGCTGGAGCGGTGTAATCAATCTGCAACACAATGCAGCCTTCTTTGAAGTTGTAGGCTACTTCTCTCATGATTTCTCAGCTGCGAGCTTCTGCTTCAATTTACAGACATAAGATGAAAAATGCAATGCAAAAGTGATAGTCTATAAATTAAAAATTTTGTATACAACGAGGAACACATCCTAGAGGTTTTGTGCTGACTTTGTTTAACAAACAATATTCCAAAAAGTCTGGTTTTGACATTAGTTTGCTTAAAGTTAGTTTGATTTGAAAAAAATCCTACCCATTGTATTGAGTCTTGTTTAATTTATATAAATTTGGAAGGAAACCACAAAATATCTGTTTTCATATATTGATTGCTTTTCAACTTAAAACCAAAACAGGCTGAAAAGGTATGCACTTGTTTTTGTTCAGGTTAATGATTTTTCTCTTTGCATTGATTTTGCTTTTTTTCCCCTTTTACCGGAGAGAAAACTCTTGACACTTGCCGCAAAAACTGATTGAATTGAAACTTTTCAATTTGTTTTGTGGCTTCCATTGACGCACTCATAGAGTGCGTATTTTTTCTTTTTTTTTTAATTAATAATTTCCCATGCTCAACAGCTCTTCTCTTTCTCTTTAATAATACAACATTTCGAAAAATGTATACACTCCATATCACTCACATTCTCAAGATTAGTATTAAAAATAATTCACGAGAGCCTGGTAACTTTCAAAAAACAATTTTATTGTTCACTATGGCGTATACGTGCTATTTTTTATTTGAGTAAAACATAAGTGTGATATCGCTGGTTCTACGGAAGGACCTCGTTAGAACTTTTGGGTAGTTTTACACAATCACTAAAAAACTGTTTTTTTCAGTACCTCGTATGTATCAAAAATATTCAGAAATTAAAACACGGATAAGACCTCGTATGTATTTGCCTCAATTTATATTCCTTGTAGCTAATTCACAATAAATAAATTTCAAAAAACCTAACTCTCATTGTTTTCCTAAGAATAAATACAAACCATAACACACTTCTTTGAATGATTAAGTTTAACATTTTTCGATCAAATCTTAAAAATAAAAAACCACTCAAAAACTCATTTCAGAGACTAACGAGGTACTGTATTTTCATTTTAAAAAGATTTTTTTATCGAGGTTTTTTATTTTCGAGTTTTCTAAATTTTCTTAGAACAAACAAATCTAACCAGAAATGCCAAAAGGTAGCTCTGGTTTTTGTGCATTTTTTTTAGCCTAATTTCAAAAAAAGTGGTTTTTCTTCTTACGAGGTCCTTCCGTAGAACCATCGATATCTAACTTTGCAGGAAATTATTTTTTTCTTTCTATGAAAAAAAAAACTGAATCCTATTCATCAATCAAAATTGATAAACCTTGTCAAAAGAAGCAAGCGACTTAGTGGTATGACATCTAAAATTTAAACGACAACTGTATTTGCAGCATAATTAATTGGTAACATTTTAAAGATGCAATGACGTGGTTTAGGTTAGGTTAGGTTAAAGTGGCTGCCATGGATGGAAAATACACACTTAGGCCTCTTGTGATACCACATGAATCTAAATAGGCTTTCTTCGAAAGCTTATTGAAACCAAGGAGGTAGGTAGAAATGGCTGTCCTACTTAGGCGTAGAACACAATTAGCGCTGAGTGCGCCGTTTTGATATAACACCTCATGAGATTCTAAATAGCTTTACAAATGGGTTATGGATGATGTATGTTCCGCACGTACAATCCTATATATAATGTTGTAATATTATCCTACCCTACGGCCTATTATTTCATAGTGCCATTTAGTGCGGGAGAGATGGGGGGGGGGGGAGGCGCTAGAGCCACTTTGCGTTATTGAGGTATGAGATCAAATCTTTGATCTTCTTGAATTCTGAGAGTTCCTCAATAACGTTGAAGAAATCTTTACCTAAGTAGAGTGCTCTTTTCCTAGCCAAGGCCGGACAAAGGCAAAGAAAGTGTGTGACCGTTTCTTTTTCGTCCTGGTTCTCACAGCTACGGCAGAAAGAGTTATGTGGTATACCCAATTTGACGCATGCTTCCCTTTGGCCAATGCTCTATGCAGGTAGCAACTGGTAGCAAATCCTGGCTATGTCATGCCTTGGTTTGGAAATTAAATTGATTTTCCTAGAAATAACGCAACTCGTTAAACTAATCCACCTATGATTTGCTTCTGATGTGTATTTATTCAGGATATAGTCCTTCACAACTCCAAGAAGAGCATATATTCTCACTGCCAGTGAGTTGTGAAGGGCTGATCCTTGCCTAGCTAGCTCATCTGCCTTCTTATTTCCCTAATAGCCTCTATGGCCCGGTATCCAGATTAGAGTGACGCTCATATCAAGTTCCTTAAGGGCTTCTTTTCATTGCTGGACCAGTTTAGAGGATGATAAAGCTGAATCAATGGCTTTAATAGCTGCCTGACTGTCTATTGGTATAGCTACATTTTGGTTCTGTCGGATATCTTTAAGGGCTATACAAGCTTCTCTTATCGCTAACAATCCTGACTGGAATACAGTGGCAAAATCGGGAAGTCGATAGGATTTTGAAATCTTAAGAGATTCTCAGAACACACCTGCACCAACACCGCATTCAATCTTCGAACCATACGTGAAGATAGTTGTGTCGAAGAAGTCTTTCGTCACATCCCCTCCCTCACAGTCGATTCTTGACGTGAGCAAGACTCTAAACGTCTTTGAGGTGTTTAGGGTAGGGATGCAGTAATCGGTGATTGTAGATAGTATGTCTGATGGAATAAGGCTTGTTTTGTTGTAGTGCCCGTAGGATCTAGTTTTCCAGCAGCATAATTCTTTGAGTCTCAAGATACTGCAGGACACCTGATATTTAATAAAGAGGTCAATCGGAAGAAGGTCCAGGATGACGTCAGGTGCATCCGTTGGATAAGACCTGATTGCCCCTGATATCCCAAAGCAAGCATTTCTCTGCACCTTTGTAAGCTTGTTCACTATGTAAGCTTTGCTGAGAGCAGGCCACCAAACAATGGAACCATAAACAAGTATTGGTCTTACAACCGCTGTGTATGTCCATTTTATCATTTTTTACTGGAGGCCCCACTTTTTGCCGAAGGTTTTGTTGCAGGCGTCGAAGGCGACACCCACCTTCCTCACCTGTTCTTCAATGTTAAGCTTCAGGTTTAATTTGGTGTCTAGTATTACGCCCTTCTTCTTTTGCACTGGAAGACAATGATAGTGTTTGACCGTTTAACCGGGGTAGAGTGGAAAGTGGTACCTGGTGGTATTGAAACCAATTAGAGTTCCTTACGAAACGTAGAAGATCAGATATATTAATGTGTTCGAGATCGTTTAAATCATTATAAAAGTATTCTCATATTTGCCAGAACAGGACAGATGCAGAGGAGGTGAAGGACTGTATCCTCCTCCTCTTCATCCATGCAGCTTCTGCAGAAATCATTAGAAAATAAGCGCAGTCGCGCGGCGTGTCTTCCTATTAGACAGTGTCCAGTAATGACACCAATTAACGAGCTTTATGAAATCTTCTTAGAGATATCAGGCACCTAGATCTCTTTGAGTCCAGATTAGGCCAAATGTTTTTCGTCGCCTGACAGGTGGTTATGTTATTCCAACTGATGTCAGTTGTCTTAATAGCATCTTGTTGTAGCAAAAGTTTGCATGTAGCGATTGGTATACCAACATTAGCCATTAGTGGTTTAATGGATAATAATTGGCGAGTTCATCGGCTTTAAAGTACCCTGGAATGTCTCTATGGCCCGGCACCCTGTGAAGATGAATGTTAAACTGTTGTACCATCTCCATTAGAGACGATCGACAGTTTTGGACCGTAATTGAGTTTGTAGAGACAGAGTCCAGCTTCCTGACTACCGGATATCAGATGTGGATATCACGTTTTCTCTGAGCCAGGACAGGACTTCCTTTATCGCCAAAAGTTCTGCCTTAAACACGCTACAATGATTTGGAAGGCTCCAAAACCATCACTAGTTTTCGGTTCATCTAGTTTTCGGTTCATCTGTATAGAAGTGGATTTCCTCTTCTTTCAGGAATGTTTTATTTTCCATAGGGAAGGAAGAACACATAACATAAACCTATGTAGCACAGAGGAGGAGACACAGATATTAATTGTCTCATATCATCGCACAGGTGGCCTCAGATAAGCTGGCGATTTTTGTAGAAAAAGAATGCTACCGAAGCTGGGGTTTTGAACCCGTAGCGATCGGCTTAGCAATCAACTACTCTATTCTCTGAGCCACGGCCACCTGCCTGCGGGAGCAGCTATTTGTTTGCTGATTATATCCAGAGGTGTCAGATAGAGAAGGGTGTCTAGTGCCGCAGATGGGGTCGTACGAAGTGATCCGCTTATATTTGGCATGCTGAGCGATGGACTTTACTAAGCTTATTGAGGAATGACGTGGTTTACTTGCTAGGGATTTCTCCTGCGAACATAGAACAAATTTTATTAAAAAAATAGCCCATTGGTCTCCAATCGATTAGCTTAGACTGTTGACAGTAACAGTCCTCAGTTCTTGACCCTCATATCAATATTTGAGACAAAATGCGCAGATTTTCCCATTTGCAAGAACAAGCATACGCTGGCCCGATATTATTGCCCCACGCAAGTAGTTTTGCATTTTTTTTCGCTTTGTCTGTCGGCAGAAACGATAGCGGCTTTGTGCGCTTTCAATTGTCATCAAATCAAACAAAAAAAGGAACAGACTTATTTCCATTGCCCTTGTAAAATTAAATCAAAAACCTGCAGTATTCGTTTCTCTCATGGTGAAAAAAAATTGTTTGAAACATTTCAAAAACCCCCAAAACCGACTTTTCTCACAAAAAATATAATTGAGATTTTTGTTTTTGAGTATTGCAACAGGCAACCCACATAAAAAACCAGAAGAAAAATATCTGTGAACGTGGAGGACTTCTGTGCGGTGCATTCAATTATTGGTGATGGTGCAAGACCTCTTGGCAGTTCTGGGAAAGGATATTTCATAACATTGCCTCTGTATTTTTATACATGACGAGTTGATGATGAAACTTGTTGTTGATTTTAATTTTATGATTTTTCCCCCGCTCCGTTCGCCTCTTACATGTGAAGGGTTTATTGGAATACCTTTTTTCTCTTTTATCGCCATTATGGCTGAATTGTTGGCTCGGAAGTGGATGACGTGTGGCATGTCCTTGCCATGAAAGTTGCTTCAGATTTCAATTCGATAAATATTCCTTTTTTGTTGGCTGCAATCGTAAATTGAATATTTTCTCATTTGGCAAGCGCAAATTGTATATTTTATTGCAATTTCGAAGAAGCGAACATCAACGACAAAAAAAAATTAATTCATGACCATGGCAATGACAGCAGGCCAAACCCAAATTCAGTCGCAGGATAATTATAAAATAAACATTTATGTGAAGTGCTGTGGTTTTTGTGGCACAGGAGCACAGGAGTACCATGCGAAATGAATTGCAATTGCAAGTGCTTTTGAATGGCATTTGTGGTTGCTGGAAAATAGTTGGAATGACATGGCTCCACCGATTTGGTAATCAGTTGATCTTGTTGAGATTTATTTATTTAAATTTTTTTTCTGTTTCTCATCTCTTTATCTCCTTGCAATTCAATTATGAGTTGTTTTTCTGGCAGCCGCTTTTCGCCGGCATGTGGAGAGTTGGATAAATTTCGTAATAAATTTGTCAACCTTCATCGCAACTCGTATACAAAATTTCTCTTTCTTTAAATGAAATTTAATGTTTGTCTCTCTTCTGGTTTGGAAGCCGGAAGGTAATTCAATTTGTTAATTCCTTAGCGAGATTCCTTATTTGTCGGTTGTTCTCCATCTGGTCATCAAAAATTCAAACTAGAGGCTTACTACTGTGCTTTATTTCAATTAATTTATTTTCTTAACAGAAACAAAAAAACTTGAGTACAAAATTTCACACTTTAAAACCTGTCCAAAATTCAAAAACATTTCCTTCGCCACTTCTGAATGTTCTCCCAATACAACTCACTTACAAACACAACTACCGCAATAATAATTGGCGGAGCAAACAACAACAACGTGTGCTTGAACTGCTGCAAAGCAATCGGACTAGGTTCCCCACTGCTTCCATCCCTATCAAGTGCAAAGTTAATAGTCTTCAAAACCTCATAGTGCTCTCGCCAACGATTCAAGAGTCCTGCCTCTTCCATGCGTGTAATGATATCATTAATTTTCGGTGCTAAAATTGAGTGTTTCTTCATAAAGAGACAACAGTGCTCATAGAACAATGGTTCCATGATCATGTTTTCCATTTCTTCGGGATCGTAGACTTCATACATGTAAACAAATGAAGCTATTACTGCATTGCGCTGGCCAGCTTCGCTGCTTAGTACCTTCTGAACTGGTAGTTTCTTGTACGTAAAAGTCCCGATGCCGCCAAGTTGACTGAGGAGAAACGAATAGGTGAACTGCGAGTAGATTGTGTAGTTTTGAGCCAGTAGCTGGCGAACTGTCAATGGGATCTTGGAATGGGTCAAACTTCGGTATGAATCAAACAGCTTGCCTTCGTAGGTGGCTCGAATTGTCAAGGTTGCAATACTCCAGACGACAAAACATAGCCGAATAAAGTTCGTTTTTGGCAAAGGTTGAATTGAGATACCCAGAGCCATTGATGCAGCATTCGTTAGGTTATTCCGACGGGTCTCAATGTCCAAAAAATTCACCAAAAATGGGGTCTTTGTGACAATGTATATGCAAAATGTAGCCAAAACCAATAGGAACAAGCACCAAATCCATGTGACTGCATCGAAGGGAATGAAAAGCCACGAAATTTTCCGAAAGGTCTTTGGTGGACGCCAAAGTGATATAGCAACCCAATTGAAGAAATACGTCGGACTTGGGGTGTTGTAACGATCTTGTAAGGGGCCGTGTTTGTAGAAGCCAATCATGATTTGGGCTTTGTTTCCTTCAATCTAAGAAAAATATGGATAATAAAATGGAAAAAGGCTTATGCAACGCAGAAATTACTAGTTTGTATGCTCCATAACCAGTTCCATTCGCTACATAGAGAACCATTTCATAAGTAAATACTTCAATTAGTTGAACCTCAAAATTCATTCTTCTTGACAACTCTTCAATCAGTTTGATCTCTAGGCCCCCACACTCAAGCAGGCCCTTGTATATTTTAACACCTCTAAAGAATGTTGGATTTCGTGTAACAATATTTAGTGGGCATCCGTTAAGATTGACAGCCTTTTCGGGATAAAATTCCTGAGACAACATTGAAGAATTGTTCGCAAATCGAAGTAATTCAAGGGGTTCGGTTGAATTGCAGGCTGTTTCTCTGTAGGGTGCATAGTTGTAAAAAATGACCTCATCCGGCGTGGTTTCCTCAATAACGATATTGACATTAACAACCATCAATAGAAACATTTCAGCGAATAGTCTCTTTATTAAATCGATAACAATGCCTTGGGATTTCAAGAAAATCAAATAAAACACTGGGTTGTCACCTTCATGGGTTTGAATCAACGGTCTTAGATTCCTTAGGAAAAAAATTTGTAGTTACTTATTTCAGCTTTTAGACGAGCAACTTACCAAAAACATTCATAGGAATCTATGAACCACATGTTGAAATCACCAACCGCCTGAGTTTCTTTATTGTTCACATCGAGCTGAATTTTAAAATTCCAATTTTTGTTCAACACATCATGCAACATGTCACTGAATATAGATTTGTTCTCCTCGAAGCTTGATTGTACCATTACGTGTAAGAGGTTTGTTTTATTTTCGAAAGAACTCGATATTGCCAATATTAGGGCGTCCGAAGCGGTATTGGATGGTTTTGCAGAAATGCCCCAAACACACACAAAAATAATCCCAGACATAATAAACATATTGATTTGGTTTCATCGAAAGTCAAAGATTCAAGAAGTGCGAAGAAACTGAATGCATCAACCTGCTTCGTCCCAAAATCTGGCCACGATTGAGGAAAAAACCTGATTTTGTCCGCTAGACGTGACCATATCAATTATAAATGCGTTAAAAGCTTTTCCATCGTAATTAATTCCAAAAAATAATATTATTTTATTAAGATAGTGTCAAGTGTCCAGCACTTGTATTTTGATTGCTTAAATGCTCCCGGGAGATCAACAGTGTATCGGAAACTCCTTCGTGTAACATACTTTCAGTAAAAATTTAATTAAATTCGACGTAAGTTTCATCGTTTCGTGTATCTAATCTTCTTTGACAGGACACAACCTCTTATCCATCAATTAACTGTCTGTCTAATTTATCAAAACACAAAATCCACCACATGTAAGTGCGTGTATTGTTACCGTCAAATTAAAAATTCATATTCCACCATAAGGTTATTGTTACGGTGATTGAATGATTATAATCCTCCTTCTCCTCCTTCTTACTGACCAGTGACCAATTCACAAAAGTGCCATTAGCCGCTAATCGTTTTAAGCTCAGCAAAAATTACAATACACACTCACCCAAAGAAAACACCTGTACACTTTAATATGCAAATAAATTATGCATGCAGATATTTTTCGTATAAAATATCCTTAAACCCTTGTAAAGGGTGTTTTTTTTTACTTTTGGATGGTAGGAGACTGAAATTTAGTTGATATCAAAACCCACTTAATTTACATATTTGAACAGGTGATGTCTTTCGGCTTGGACACAAAAGTGGCAATAACTCACATTCCAACGCTGACGAGCATACAAAAAAAGTCCTTCTGCCCTTAATCCTTTTCTTTTTTTTATTTTGGCATCGTTCGGTGTCCTTGATAGTGGAAATAGAAAAATTGCCAATTTATGTATCAGGATTAAAAGGATAAAAAAAAAAAACACACACCCATCAGACACTCTGTGATAATTTTTATTCCAGGATCTTCAGCAAAGCAGGATGTGGACATAAATAAAAAAGAAATAAAAAAACAAAACGACGAGGATAACAAATAACATATTTTTCCCATTAGAAAGTCTCGCAATAAACTTCAAACTGCACAAAAGCACCACCAGTCACGATTCACGATTCGTCGTCGGTCTTCGGTGGTTGGTTAGATTTTGGTCGTTCTCTGCGTTCTTCGTTTCGTGATATTTGGTTCGTTGTCATCCTTAATGCACATCCTGCCAAGGCACTTTAGACAACTGCAGAAATACATAAATAGAAAACTAGAAACAACTACCAATAATTCTGTATTCCCACATGGGCTTGTTTGATGGAGCTCAAGGCCTTGGGATATTGAGTTTCGAATTTTCCTTAAAAATATCTTAGCTTCCGAGTTTATGATGTAGCCCTTTTCAAAAGAAAAATTCAAGAACAAAAAAGGATTAAACAACTCTTTTAAGCTAAACCCACACCAAAAACCCTGTTTTAAGGCCAAAACTCCACCAAATACGCCACAAATCTTCAACTCAGTGTTGTTTGAGCTTTTTGTTTTGTTTTTGTTCATCTCTATTCTAACTCTGTGTAGGATGTCAAAAGAAAAAAAAATATCCTTTCAGTGCGGAACAAAATTTAATAATAATTCGTCATCGCATCGGAGACAACAATTTCTCCCTTGTCTTTCTTCATCCAAAACAGCAAAAAAAAAAAAAAAGGATGGACAAAGCGCCAAAGCCAGCGCGATGTTGGTTTGACTGGCTGAACTCAAATCCTAAAACCTCTCGCCAATGTGTTTCATGTCCAATCTAGGATCAGAGGAATCTTGTGCTGTATTTTTTGTGAATGTGTTGATCCCTTCGTTGTTTGTTATTTCAACTTCTGCACTAGAAGTGTATATCTCTGTGCCACCTTTTTATTTTTAGTTGGATGATGAAACCTTTTATATAGCAGTTGAGTTGCTTTGGTCCTTTCCACCACTAACACCATCCACCACTGCACCGTGGCACTAAGAGTGAGTCCTGCTGCAGAGAAGTTGACTTAACTGCAATCAACTTTAATAACATCACAGAATGTCAATAAATCCTTGAAAGTATCCAATAGCTGATGATGGAGCAAAATGGTTCTTACGACGTTGCAGGCTGCTACTGCTTCTGCTGCTGCTGCTTCTGCTGCAATTGCTGATTTTAGTGCTTCTGGCTTTTTGCCTCTTACAAATTTTTTGTACTAGAAAAAAAAAACAACTTAAACGAAAAAAACCCTAAGGATGCAATTGTTCTGCTGCATTTGTTGTTTTTATTTTGTGTTACAATTGTTCTACGATGCGATGTGCAAGTAAAGGTAATTTGAAGGATTCCTTCCTTCAGTCCGCCGAGCCTTGGATAGAAAGTAAACCCTATGTTTATTGAGCACGAAAGGCTGTTCCAGTTTTGGCTTGGTGATAGATATACTTTCTATGGCACAACGTGAAACGAAAGGTTTTTATCTGGCAATGAGGTAAATCGTTTGACCATTTGTTAAGGATTTGTTCTGCTTCTCTCTTTGCCACTTGTTTTATTTTGTGAACGTTTAAAGTGTAGATGCTGCAGTTTCTTGGTTACCAGATGGCGTTGTTGTACAAAATTGCTTATTGGCTTTTACTGCAGGTAAACGTAGAACGAGATGGTGAGCAAAAATGAGTTTTGAGAAAAAAATGAGTGTTTTTTTTTCGTGTTGTATTATCTGCTCCTGGAGTTTACAGGAGTTTTATTTGACTGAATTTATTTATACCAGGAAGAAGGACTATCAAATGAATATTTAAAGAATAAACAACACACTGTCCGTTCGTTCGTTCGTTCGTAAAGCCAGAACATAAGCATAAAATGAAATGTAACGAAATGTAATGTAAACCAGGTGGGTATTGCTGCAATTTTGTGTTGTTCTTGTTGTTATTGCGGATTTCATTAAATATTTAAGAAAACAATAATATTGAGCTGTCAACAGAAAACAGAAAATGAAAACAAAAATTGTTGGCATTTCAGATAAGTGGACAAGATGAAATGAGTTTTATAAATGTGAGCGTCCAGTCGGTTAAGGTGGTTAAGAGGTCTCCAATTGAAGAGGACTTTTGTTGTTGTATTGAATTTTGATTCAGGTGTTTTCGACATTCTTTCTATAATTAACTTACCTACTTATCCGGAGTGTCCGAAGCTTAATGGTAAGGTGCGTTGGCTGCTAAGCGGAACTTAGTGGGTTTGAGTCCTACTCGTGCCCATAGTTTTTATTTCATCTTTCACGGGCACTGCCTCTTGCGAAGAACTGACAAAACTTCCAAGAGTATCAATTTGTCATGAAAAAGTGCTTCTCAACTTTTCCGTTCGGAATCGGCGTTAAATTGTAGGTCCCCTCAATTCTTCACACGCACTCAGAGAATTGTTGATGAGAGTAAGCCACTTAGGCCTTGGCTCTTTAAGAGCTGTCGCGCATCTCTATTTATTTTTGACTTATCTAGATCCCAATTCATGAAGGATCTCCGCCGCAGGAGTTTTCCATCGGGATTGGTGCTCGCATGCATTTTCCAGGAGTCGAACCAACCGCTCTGACATCGGCAGTTACTTGGTATTTGTCCTGCAGGTTCGGTCTTCCTGGTCAGCTCGAACCTGAGGCTGCGAAGAGAAGACTTTCTTAGCTGTCTATTCCCTCTATGTGGCCGAGCCAATCAAGTTGTCTTTTCCAAGCTTTTTGGACTACATCAACGTCTTGCTACATCTCGTACAGCGCGGTTGAACCTTCTTTTCCATTCGCCATCGTTGGTCGCTTACGGCACAGAAAATCCATCGAAGAATTTTCCTGTATCATTTCCCTAATTTTACTTACCCTCCAGCACTCGTCACCGTATAGTAGGACTGGTAAAATCAAAATCGTGTATAGTAGGCAATTTTTTCATTCGACTGATTAGTCTTGAACCTAGTTGTTTGGCCAATACGAAGCAGCAGTTTTTCTATAGGTAATTCTTCGTCGAATCTCTGTTAGGGTGTCAATTGTGAGATTGATGTTTGCTCCAAGGAAGGTGATCTCCTTAACTGCCTCGAAAGTGCTGCTACCAACATTCGCGTTTTATCCTAGACAATGGACAGACGTTCTATTGTTTGCTGTTAGCATGTACTTTGTTTTGTTCTCATGCACTTTTAAACCAACGAGCTACGCCTGTTCTTCAATAGCTGTGAAGGCATCAAGCACACATTTTTGGGAGCGACCAATGACCTCTATGTCGCCCGCATAGCCTAGAAGCTGGATGTATTTGTTGAAGATAATATTTTCCGTACTCAAACCTGTCTTGTGTACTATCTGCTCTAAGACTATGTTGAAGAAGCCACACATGACAGCGAATGTCCTTGTCTAAGCCCTGTGCATATTTCAAACAACACATTATAAGCTATTACTGCGTATTGTTTGACGTCATGCGGCACATCTGGATCAGTTTGTACCAGATCCCGAATTCAGACATCGCCATCATGAGCTCTTGACGTTGATTGCTATCATAAGCAGCTTTGGAGTCGACAAAAAAATGGTGGGTAAAGTCTTCAAATTCGTTGGTCTTTTTCCAGGATTTGCCTCAGTGTGAATATTTGGTCATTGTTCTGCCTGGTCTAAAGCCACACTGGTGCGTGCCGATTATTGTGTTGCAGAGCGGTTTATATGGAATATGCCTGGGTAAATTATGCGCGACACAGGATCGCCTCTTTTCGATGGATCATAAGAAACTTATAGACAAATCAGCAGACATACAATCTTCCTCCAACACTTAATTGATGACCTGGTGCATGCGGTTAATCAAAAATTCTCCTCCATATTTAAAGAGCTTCGTAGAAACGCCATCTAACTCGGCAGACTTGTAATTTCGTTGCTTTTCGATGGTCTTTCTATCTCTCCTGTGTTGGGGGCTGGGACAGGGTCTTTCGTCATTAGCTCCCTCGAAATAATGCGCAGTCGCCAGCTGCTGAAAGTGCTGCTTGAACAAATCCACATTTCCCTGTGCTTCGGTGACTAGATTTGCTTCACTGTTTCGAAGGGTTTGTGTCCCTATTCTGTAACCAGAATCTAATTGCTTCTTTTGGGAATTCCTTCTATATGGAAATGTTTAAGTTGTTAAAGATCATAACCTATTTATCTGCATGATATATCATAGGTATGCTGGTTTTAGAGTCACCTCAATGCTTCATGTTTCGGTGTATTTTTGAGAGCTGTTGAATGGTGCGGTCCACCATTTTTTTTAATCAATATGCCAAGTTAAACTGTCAAACTGCCTGCATTTTAATTTTCCTTTGATAGAGAAGAGCCACTTAAATGTTTATTTAATTTTACGGTCCTCTTAACCTGGTGCCTCTTTATATTTCATTTATTTGTCGCAAAAATTAGCCTTTAAGGCAAACGAAGAAAAAAATAAACATAAAACCTACTTTTAGGCTTTGTGCCATCAAATCATCAAACGCCTAAAACTCCATTGCCTGTTTTTATGTATTCTTCATCATTCTTTCATCTGACTGACATTCTTCAGTCATAAAAATCGTCCAACAAGCGGAAGTTATACCTCTGCCAGAGCTACCAATTTGGAGCCCTACGAGTTGCTGGCGGAATTTTCTGCAACAACTTTGTCCAGAACACAAACAACAAAAGCGAGAAAAAAAGAATAGAAAAGAATAACATCAACGAAGTAAAAAATCTGCAGTTCAGGAGGTTGCAACGGCAACCCGAATAGAAGTGCACCGAAAGAAGAGATTGGAAGTTACTCCATAATATCCCTGAGCACTTTCACTGAGGTGAATAAAAAAAATTAAATATCTGCTCGGAATTGGTTTGAGTCAGGGTTGGAATTGCATTTCTAGGGCCTGTTTGAACAAAGATTGGGTTTTCAGATTGTTTAACTTTGTTCTTTCTAGAAGCATAGGATATTTTGAACCTTTCTAACCACTTTCTTAGTAATATCCAACATTTTAAAGCTCTTTTGTTCGTATTTTTTTATTTCAGAGGCCTTGTGAGGGAAAGTTGTACTATGAGGACTGCGTTGAAATCGAATGAAAAATTTAAAAATATGAAGGTGAGTACATATCCATAAAAATTAAGTTAAAATGTTAATGTTAATGTTAATCAAAGGGAGTTTTAAACTGTAGGAAGGAATTAAATAGAATCTGCCACACTAACCAGGTTAAGCTCTGCTGGGTTCCTTGACATAGCAATATAGAAGGGAACGAAATAGTAAATGAACTAGCCAGGAAAGGGTCAGAAACAGATGCAAGTAAAGGGTTTTTCAATAGGGACGCTACAAAAGTTTTCTTAAATAAAACAAAAACGGTTTTGAATATCAATGAAATTCTTTATTCCTGTGGAAGTACATTTGATGCCATTATGTATGAAACTCGATTTCTTTTGCATGGCCACCACGGGCACGCTTGCAGAAGTCCAAACGCTGCACCCAATTTTCGACTGTTTTCAAGCATAAATCGGCCGATACTGCTGCAATTTCACGTTCGATATTCGTACGAAATTCATCAATCGTCGCTGGCTTGTTGGCATAAACCATAGATTTGACGTAGCCCTACAAGAAATAGTCTAACGGCGTTAAATCGCATGAACGAGGCGGCCAATTCACAGGTCCATTTCTGGAGATAATGCGCTCATCGAACTTCGTTCTCAATAATTCGATTGTTTGGCCCGCTGTGTGACATGTGGCACCGACCTGTTGAAACCACATATAGTCCAAGTCCAAAAATAATCGGTTAGCATTGAGCGGTAGCGCTTCCCATTCACAGTAACGTGCCGGTCTTGATCATCACGGAAGAAGTACGGCCCAATGACACCACCAGCATGTAAACCGCACCAAACAGTGATTTTTTCGGGATGGAATGGCACCTCGTGAAGCACATGTGGATTGCTGACTGACCAATTGACAATTGCTTATTGACGAAGCCATCCAGCCAGAAATGAGCCTCATCGCTGAAGATGATTTTTCGATGAAAATCCGGATCATTTTCAAGTTGTTGCTCAGCCCAATTCACGAACATACGACGCTTCTGGTGATCAAGCGGCTTCAGTTCTTGCGTCAATTCGATCTTGTAAGGACGTAGGCCAAGATCTTTTCGCGAAATTCGCCACAACGACGTCACAGAGATGCCCAACGCTTGAGAACGACGTGTGAGAGACTGAATTGGGTCTTCCGCAATTGATGCGCTAGCGGCAGCAATATTCTCGACACTACGGGCACTTCTTTGTCTCACTGGCACGGGAACATTTTGTACTGAGCCTGTGGATTCAAATTTTTCCACTAGACGCTCAATTGTTGATCTGGCAGGACGATTATGACGACCATAAATTGTACCTAGCGCTCTCAAAGTGTTGACCACTGACTCCGAATTTCGGCAGTAAATTTTAATAATTTCGACTCGTTGTTGGATCGTATACCTTTCCTTGATGAAATGGCAAACCTTACTGAAGAGAAATGTCAAGAGAGCATCGTTTGCTGTCCCTATCGGTCTACTTTTGTAGCGTCCCTATTGAAAAACCCTATAGCAGCGACCATTCAGATAGGGGACCACACGTCTCGACTGCGCGACTGGGGTACTCAAGAGGAATATAGACCTTAAATCAGGGACGATTGCGTAATCTCTAAAAGTTTATGGCCTAACACTAATGAAAAGGGAACCCGGTATATTCTATCGCTGAGTAAAAGGAACATTAAAATCCTGATAGGTGTACTAACGGGTCATTGCGGCATTGCACCATAGCCAACAAGATAGGGGCTTTTGCATCCGATTTCTGTAGGATGAAAAGGATATAGAAATCATTAAGCACCTGCTCTGTGACTGTCCGAACCTCCAAACTAACCGACTCCGTCATTTCGGGAACAGGTTTGTTGCGGAATTGGATGATCTATAGCACAGGTCTCAATGGCAAACTGCTGATATTCTTGTCAAATTGTCTCCAGACCTTTCTCATAGCTAATACGCTCGTGTGCCTAAACGACTAACATGGTATTAATTTCAAAGTTTTCCGTTTTTGTTTGCTCCGATTTGGTCCGAAAATCCTGAATTACTGCACAAGTTCATCGTTGTGAGATATGTTTTTGACTGTACATCTAGTTCTTGGTAGGTGCACGTCTTTTTTCTTTTTTCGAGCAACGAACTAAAAATGCAGTTAGTTACCCTTTGGCAATGCTCCTCTTCTCCCACATTAGTTATTCTCCTTAGAAACGACTTTTGTATGGCTTCGAGCACAAGCATCTTTATCCAGGTTGCGTTTGTTTTTCTCTTGTTTTGATGATTTTGTTGTTCCCGACTATGTTTTCATCTTCTTTTGTTGGAGAATGTTAAAGCACGCCGCGTTTTATGATTGCATTCCAGAGTTGCAACTTCTTACAGTATTGTTGTTGGTGGCATTCGTCGTTGTCGACGAGCAACGACGTTGTTCTATTCCCCATCCCCACTGGGGTTGAGGGAACATTGAAAATATACACCGGAACAACCCTTAAGCGACTTGTGGATTTGTTATTTTCCTTTTTTTTTCGCCGGCGAACGGTGTTCCTAGTGGCGGTTCACGATTATTATTTTCGCCCAGGGAAATAAATTTTAATGGACGGTTTTATGTGCTAGTAGTGTAATTTAAAAGTTATTTACGGGTAGTGCCGATAATGAGAACCATTTCCTTGTCTGGCCAGATGTGTGTGAGGTTGAAAATAAATCGTTAAAAAAGTTTTCACCATTTTTTTTTTTTTGTTTTCTTAGGTTTTGAAAAATTGTTAATTTTTGGACTTGCATTTAATCGGTTCTGTTTTATGGGGATGTCTGGACGCATTACTTAATTGATCATGGAGGACTTCTATTTAAGAATGGTTTGGTTCAAACACTTAAAGTAGGTCAATGAAGTTGTTGCATTTTAAAGACACGTTTCTTACCCACAAAATAATTTCAAATAAAAGGCTGTTATTTTAAATCGAATGGTTTATGATTTCGATTTGTATTCCTTTTTATGGTATTTATTATTGTTGTACACAAGGACAGTATATGCGTAAAAGTTGACTTAAGCATATCTATATGCATGAATATTTTGTTTGAAACGTGCCTGGACCCATTACCGTCGCAAATCCTGCAGAAATATCCTTCAAACGATTTAATGTCACATAGACTTTGGTGTTTTTGCTGCACAGGGTGAAAACAGTGGAGATTAAAAAAAATATCAACACAATGAAATTTACATCGTTAAGACGTTAAATTTTGTTTCAACATTTTCTTTTAATTTCATTCAATTTTTTTTTGCATTCAAACTTTCTTCAATTCCAATCCGAATTCCAATGAAATTAAATGTTGAATGGTTTTTTTATCGGTTTCAAAGTGAGTTCAAATTTAGATTCAATCAGTTTCAACTATAGAATGTTGTGGTAGTGCTTCCGACTTCGGAACTTTCGTTTAAACTCTAAACAATATTTGTTCCAAATTCTATTTCCACTACATTGTGTCTCAATGGCAAACATATTGTTGTTTCAATCTCTTTCGAAGGCTTCAATTTCAAATGAAGACAAGCCGCATTGTTTTCCATATTTATTGAAATTGTTTTCACTTCTGTGGCTTTTCAATTACATTCAAATTTTCAAATTGTTTCCTTTTTGATTCAATCACTTTCAATCGAAATTCCTAAAACGTTGTTTTCTCATTTCATTCACTTAGAAAAAAATGTGTCCAAATCATTCAATTTTGCTTCTCCTAGAAAACTTTCGTACTCTACCACATAACCTCATAGCATGTGCGTCTTCATAAAACTGAATGTTTACTTTATTGAAAAGGATTTAAATGCACTATTTTCCTCTTTTGTTTAAATTGTTTTTTTTTGTTGCTTTTCAATTACATTTAATTTGTCATTTTTGTTCAACCACTATCAATCGAAATTCCTCAAATTTTGGTCTCTCATTTCATTTTTGCTTCTCTTTCAATTCAGCTTTCAATTTCATTCAGTTCATTTACTCACATTCAATGTTTCCTAAATTTAACAGTCCGGCAGTTAGTTTACTTTCGTGCCCTACCCTTATAGCATGTGCGTCTTCATAAAAATTAATGTAAAGATACATTATTGCTGAAATTTATTGAAAAGGATTTTAATGCACTGTTTTTCTTTTTTATTTAAATTGTTTTTATTTCTGTTGCTTTTCAGTTGCATTCAATTTAAAATTTTTATCCTATTTGTGGTTCAACCACTTTCAACCGAAACTCCTCAAATTTTATTCTCTCATTTTCTTCACTTTTGCTTCTCTTTCAATTCGACTTTCAATTGTTTTTTTTTTCTGGTGCTTTTCTATTACATTCAATTTTACATTTTCGTTCAACCACTATCAATCAAAATTCTTCAAATTTTGGTCACTCATTTCATTCAATTTTGCTTCTCCTTCAATTCAGCTTTCAATTTCGTTCAATTTATTTACTCACATTCAATGTTCCCTAAATTTTCCAGTTTACCAGTTGGAAAACTTTCGTACCCCACTATATTCTTATAGCATGTGCGTCCGCATAAAAATTAATGTTTACTTTATTGTTGAACTTTATTGAAAACGATTTTAATGCAGAAGGAATACCTGCCGAGTATTTTAGCCTGCTTACCATCGTCCACCCGTGCGTCACACCACCCACATCGATGAATTTCAAATTTACCATAGGTAACGAACGACCCAGTAGGTATATGCTACCATAGAACGAAAACACTTTTCCACGCTTGTTCCTATCGTTTTACATTAATTCTCTTGTTGTTGTTGTTTTTTCTATTCATTTCGGCAAAGTCTCCATTTTATTTTTTGTCTATCTACCAGCTCTTCATAAAATATCCTTACAGCAATTTTCCGTTATATTTTGTTAACTTACGTGCCATGAGTGTTTAACGATCAGTGTCAGTGTAGAGAAAATAGGCTCTAGGTCTAGGTGCATGTTGCGTAAGATGTTGGTAGTAGGTATTATATTAAGGTCTTTCCACTTCTTGAGCTTTGTTAGCGAAATTTTGTTTTTATTGTTTGACATAACGGTTAATATGCGTTGTCAAAAAGCGTGTATTTGTGTAGAAAAGATTAATAAATAAAAAAATAAAAACGAGATTCATCCATGGAAGATTTCTTTGCTAATTTGCTTAAACTTCACGACGGTTGGATCGTAAAAATATAAGCGTGTTGGAATAATGGTAAGCCGGAGGGTACACAGGTGGAATATTTTGTTTTATAGGAGAAAGTTGAATGAGAGCGAGGAAATTTCGATAAGGTTTTATGTAGTGTTGTCATTTTGTAGTCCGTAAACAAATTTACTGTATAAACAAAATCATACTTGTTGATGAAGAGCGATGTTAATCCAGATATTGGAATTAAAATTCTATAAGGAAGTTCACTCGGGCGTATACTTGTCATTTTCCAGATAATAAAAAAGAAGATGCGTAAACGCAATTATTGCGGCAAAAATAAACAACAAAATATGCTGTTAATTTCGTACCACTTGCCTTTCGGAACAGTGTTCTTTATTCCAGGAACTTGTTGAACAACGAAGTCAATTCTTTGCGGTACAAATACGCAACGTTTCAGCAGCAAAATACGGAATACTAACTTTTTTGCTTGCTTATGAAACGTTTTTCTTCTTTTATTCTAAATTTTACTTACTTACTTACTTAAGGTAGCGCTACAGTCCGTTTAAAACTTGGCCCTCAATCAACAGTCTCCGCCAGCCAGCTCGGTCCTTAGCTAGCTGTCTCCAGTTTTGCACTCCAAGTTGATTGAGGTCCTCTTCCTCATGACTGCGCCACCTGAGTCACGGTCTTCCTCTCCTCCTACGTCCCTCGGGAACAGTGTCGAAGACTTTCGGGGCCGGAGCATTGGTGTCAATTCGCTCTAAACGACCGAGCCATCTGAGTCTCTGGACCTTGACCCTTCTAGATAGGTTCATGTCGTTGTACAACCCGTAAAGTT
This sequence comes from Sphaerophoria rueppellii, assembly GCA_920937365.1. Taxonomy (NCBI): domain Eukaryota; kingdom Metazoa; phylum Arthropoda; class Insecta; order Diptera; family Syrphidae; genus Sphaerophoria; species Sphaerophoria rueppellii. The sequence continues at coordinate 70,866,257 of CAKKXW010000004.1, read as the reverse complement.
AGCTGTTATATCTTCTTCGTCATTCCCCTTCAATGCATACGGGGCCAAAGATGACCCGAAGAACTTTCCTCTCGAAACATCCTAAGGTACTTTCATCCGATTTTGTCAAGGTCCATGCTTCTGCACCATAAAGCAGGACTGGGATGATGAGGGTGTTGTACAATTTTACGTTGCTCGAGAGAGGGCTTTTCCACTCAATTGCTTTCTTAGCCCAAAGAAACAGCGATTAGCAAGATTTATTCTTCGTCTGATCTCGTCGTTGGTGTTATTGCCCGTCTTTATAGCGGAGCCTAGGTAGACAAACTCCTCTACTACCTCGAAGTTTTATGCGTCTATTGTGACGTTCTGTCCGAGCCGTTGGTGTTGGTTGTCCTTCCTCGAAAACAGCATATACATACTTCGTTTTTCCCTCATTTACCGCTAAACCCACTTTTGCCGCTTCTGTCTCAATTCTCACAAAGGCGCCATTGACATCACGCTGTGTTCTTCCCATTATATCAATATCATCGGCGCACGCGAGAAGTTGAACAGTTGATTTGTGGAAGATAGTGCCTCTGTGTTGACGTTGGAGTTCTGCACTATCTTCTCACGAACGATGTTAAAGAAATCGCATGACAGTGCATTGCCTTGTCTGAATGCTTTTTTGACGTCGAAATATTCTGAAAGCTCGTTGCCAATCTTGATGGAGCAAAGTGTGTTCTCCATCGTCATTTTGCACAAACGAACGAGCTTGGCAGGGACGCCAAAACTAGACATAGCTTTGTACAGTTCGTCCCTGTAGATGCTGTCATACGCGATGAAAAGGTGGTGGCTATCGATTTGGAGTTCATAGGTCTTTTCCAGGATCTGGTTGACTTTCCTGGCCTGAAGCCACATTGATAAGGACCAATCAGATTGTTGACGAAAGTCTTCAGACGTTCACATATTACGGCAGAGAGGATCTTGTAGGCGATGTTAAGTTGACTTATTCCTCTGTAATTGGCGAAGTGTAGAGGTTCTCCCTTTTTCAGGATCGGGCAAACAATGCTGAGGTTCCAATCATTCTGACCATATCTTACAGATGATTTGGTGCATGCTCTTAACTAGCTCGTCCATCTGCTCTAGCGGCTTTGTTGGATTTTAGCCGTGATATTGCGGATTTCACTTTGGAATAGAAAACCTCAAACCCCTTAACTTAACTAAAGTAGTTGCTTCTGTTTGCTATATTTCTTTCATTTTTTAGAAATCGTCTTTTTCCTCAAACCAATTCGTTGGGAATGTTTGCCTTGCTATAATAATCCGAAGTAATATCGCACCTATGCTTATCGGACTATTTTCTTAAAGTCTTTAAATTGTTTAAGAGCTTCTTTAAACATTGCCACGAAGAGTTTGAAATTGATTTTCTGTCTGAAAAGGAAAAAAGTCTTCAATGTGTCTCTTTTTTGCGCATTTCTTCAAAATATCTCCAATTGGATTTTATTAAAAAAAAAAAGTCTTCAATGTAGTGTGGAGTTTCAAATAGTTGCTGTCGTTGAAAAAAAGCTTAATAAAGCCACCCCAAACATAATAAGCTCGCGAATTGTCCTTATATAAAAAATTAAACATAACATCCAGACAAAAAGACGAACAGAACAAACACACCAATCAAATGAAACGGTCTTCCCAAAATTCTAATGAAATTCCCGAACACTTTGATAAATTTCCCAAAATAATTTAGCGAGTTAATTAAAGCACAATTTTGAATTTTGCTAAAGTTCCTCCACCTCCACACCACCGCGTATTTGAGGAATGAGTGCACTCTGGATTCCTCCTCTACGTAAGGTATCTACAATTTTGCGATTGCTTGTTCCTCCAGCAAACGAAATCAAAAAAGCCCTGCTGGTGTAATAAACATAGTCTTAATTAATTCTTCCGCTTTTTCCCCCGTCGCCTCTGGCCCCGTATTATCATCATCTATCTTGGTGGCCAAATAACGCTACGCGACGACTCCTGGGTCCATTCTTTGTTAAACATCTTGAACCGGAAGTATGTCCCTTATTTGATTTAAATGTCCTGTCCGTTGTGTTGTCGTTCGTTTTCTCTTGGGTTCAATATTTTATTTCATTTTTTTTTTCGCTTAATTTTGTGTTTTATATCAGAATTTCGAATTGGAAATTAAACGCTATTCCCCTCCAACCAAAAAGCTATGAAGTGAAATTTAATTTACGATGTCGCTTTGGCAACTTTGACTGTCTTGTCTGTCGTCCAATAAAGACAACATTTCTACCCCAAACCAAGACCTCTATATATTCTTGTGTATACCGGGATTCACGTTTAATCGAATATTCTCTACTAAAAGGGAACATTATTTTCCAGCTAAAAATCATTAAGAAACAGGAGCTCCTACAAACTCCAAGACAGCACCAATAACAACAACAACAAATATAGGACGAACGAACAATAATAACTGGCAATAATAATTAGTGAAAAGAAGATTGTTTTATAATTTGTTGTTAAAGGAGTTACGAAGAGGAACTAATTTGCTAAAAGGATTCGCCTAAAACTCTTAAAGTAAACACCAATACACAGATTCTTTGTTTTTGCGCCTTAAGGGCTTTATTGTCTTTAGTTTCTCGGCATCGGCTTCTTCTGTCTTCAGTCTTCAGTCACACCCCCACAATAGCTGGTATTGCCATTTTAAAGGAACATCACCGGCAGACCGTATCTATTGATTTTATTTTAAATGCTCGACTAATTAAGGCCAATTTGAAATTTATGCTGGGAGATTGCTTTGGTAATTTTAGAACAGTGGTGGTGTTATCCTTGGATATTCTTTTGTATAGATTTTTGTATATTCTTTTACTTTAAAAATATAGGATGATCTTGCTCCAAAAAAATACATATTAAGGTATCTCTACACTTGTGGAGACCTGTCGTTTAGACCTCATGTCTGTTCAATTTGCACTTCTATATCCTAAATACAGTTTTATGGTTTATTTACTTCATTTATACTATCTCTCCAAAAGTGGAGAGTTATCTTTTGCTGATATTTTCAACAGCATTTAGTTAATAATAAAATAAAATGATCACTTTAACTTTCAGTGTCAAATGAAATTAAATTTGCTCCCCAATTGCCCTTCGTTTTCCTCCCAACCTTGGGACAAAAAAAAATACATTGAACGCTGTCAAAAAAAGAAGAAAAAACAAAACCGTGATTGAAATATTTTTCTAAATTTTATTGACAGCTGACAGTGAATCAAATATTCAATCTCTCTCACCCACAATTTCAACAGGATATGAAAAGGGGAACAAAACAGAACCGTTAATCTGAAGTGACAGTTTCTAATGCCAAATAAATATTTTCAACCAGTTTATGATGAGACTAATGGAGATTGGGTAGAGAGAGAAGACGAGCTGAAAGATAGGAAGGACATCAATAAAAAATTATTCGGCAAAACCGTAAAAATACTTCACACACATTGGTCCGGGGTCTCTCCGGAAAAAAAAGAAAACACTCATCGCCAGAAATTTACTCCCACAACAAGGTGATTGGTGACGAAAGGCACACCAACGTTTGTGTGTGTGTGTTTTTTTTTTTGCAACTCTTGTCCTTAGGTATTCTATTCCACGCTCCGATGGGGGATGTTAAAGTAGATTACTCGACTTTCCACATCAAATTAATGAAGAATTTATGGGAATCGTGCTTAAAATTTCCAAAGAGACTAAACTCTACACTCCTCTTTCTTCCAGGGAGCAACATAAACACTGCCAAGTCTGTGTGTAATGTAGAAGCTTGAAGCTGGATGACTACACAGGGATACTAGGTTAGGAAGGTCTCTATAGGTATACCTACCTCTGCTTGCTGGTATCTAGATGAGGTTGATTTTTATATATTGCTTCAGGTGTTTAATGTTGCGATGCTGCTGTTCCCTGGCTGTCAGCGTGCGTCAAGACTGAATCGAATATAGAAAAACTACATACAGCTATCCACTTTTGTATATAGGTTCTGCAAAGTTCTCGAATTTCATGAAAAATTCAAGACGTGGTTAAAATATACGAGTCGAATATATGTATGTACTACAGGTACCTCACAGTTAAGGTATAACTTTCGACGAATTTTGATGGTGTCATTCCTGGGGGTTTCTTATCGGCTTTGACAGGTTGTTATTGTGAGCAGCTACTATGTAGAAAAACAAGGGAGAGAGTTTATATTGCTGTTAACAAGTGAGGGAATAAAATTTAACGTAAAGTGTTTTTTTTTTTCTTCTTTCTCTATGTTTGGAAACGATGGCCTTGAACCCAATATCTGTCGATAGACAAACAAAAAAACATTTTTTCGTAGGAAATTGTTGTCGTGATGTTTGTTTTTAATTGAAAGTTAACTGTTATTTACTTAGCTATTTTAAAGCTTAAATATAGAAATCGTGCGCTGTTCTAGTTTCTACCGACTTGTGTGGATTATACGCACAGTTCTGGGTTTGTTTCTGCCTTTTCTCTGTTGTCGACAAAGTTTGAATAGTTTCTATTGATGTTCTTGTATTTCAGTGAATAAATCATAACCTCAATTCCATCAATTCCATTGAGACGTCAAAAAATGCATTCACATCGTAAAACTTAATAATTTAAACTCGGTAAGTCAAATACACGACTTTCTTTGCCAATTTCAATTTGGCCCCAATTTTCCTCACCATATCCATTTCCATTGCATTTAACCTACATAGCTTCTCTTTTTTTGTTAGTAAATCTATAAAATTTGTATGATCCAAACGTTTGTCAAAAGAGAAAAAAAAAACGAGAAGAAAATATAAATTTATTCGTGAATAAATAACATCCCTGTGCTCTTTCTCATTGCTTTGCATAAGGACTGTTTGCTGCATCTAGGTCATCGTTATCGGGTACAAAAATTATTATCAGAAAATCAATCATTTACATCGTTTCATCGTTTTCATTACATCAAACAATTTTTCCAACTGACATGTGTGTGTGCCAACGAACGATGATGGGTAAACAAGGAAGACCTCATATTTGTCCTTTTGCCTTGGTTAAATCTCTCTCACGCTCTACCTCTGTTTGCTCTCAACCCTTCTGTTTGTGATAGAGCAAAAAATAGACATGGAAAGTGTTAAAGGGTGATTTTAATCCAGATGGATGGCAATGTAAATTGGGTATAAAGAGGAAACACGATCCACACTCAAATTTTCTTCTTTTCTCAAATTTCTTAGCGTTTAGATTTTAAGGACTTCAGAAGGAATCATTAGAGAATTGAATTACATCTTTGTTCTCTTTGTTGGTTTATAAACTGACCTTATTACAACTTGTGGAACGTAAAGCTGTAATATACCCTCTGCAAACTAATAAAGTGTTTATGTTTGCTTATGACATTAATTCCGTAAAATTGTTGTCAAAGCTTTGTAATCGACTAAATCCTGTGAAAATTAAAGCTGTTAACCTTTTTTAGTATGTTGAACGAAAAACTAATCTTATTACACTTTGTGGAACATACAGCTGTAGTACCATTTTTTCTTATAATATAACTTTCAAAACACCTGTAAGGGGCTACAGATAAATCAAACGGTTCATTGTATCCTAAATTCCGTTTGTGGAAGGTATTGATTTATTTTCCTTACAATCCACTTTTCGAATTGAACACCCTGTGGACAGAAATCTTTGCCAAAAACCTTTACATCCTGGGATATACAAAATTCATATCAGATTTTATTTCTCGTCTCATCGCCACCCTGTCTGTCCGTCTCTCTACCGCATTGCATTTGGTTTTTATGATTGCAAATCATAACGATTGTGTTTATTTTTGCGAAAAATCATCGTTTTGATACTGTTGCGTGTTTTCTGGGTCACAGGGACACCGCACACACAAATAGTACCTTTAGATTCATTGCATCCTTTTATCGTTTACTGTCAAACTAACCGGCCGTGTGTCCCTGTCCATCCAACCAACCAACCAACCGACCGCCCGACCCACATTCGACATAATATCACATCGATTCGTCTAAAGTGACGGCCAACCGCCCGCCCGCCCGTGAGTCGCCTGTAGGGCTTAACCTGTATATCGGTTTTCCAGGGATGTCACTGCACAATCTCTGGATGGATGGATAAATGCTTGGATTGGTTGTGTAGTCACATTTACCCATCCACAGGCGGTTTTGTGTCGTATTCTGGTGCATGTGTCAAGTGATAAAAGTGGGATTGGTAAGTTGAATTTAATTGCCAATTTCGAGTTGTATTTGATGAAAAGTGTTCTCATCTATACCACCTTTAGAATATTGCCGACAGTCAGAAAGGGTAAAGGGGCTTATGCACTCTTATTCCAAGAATTGAGATTTTGTTAGACGTCAAGGGTTGGTATCGTGGGATTCGGATAAATGTCATCACTCTGAGCAGATTTCCGATGAATATGATTTGCTAGCAATATGAAAATATTTGTCGGAAACTTTTAAATAAATAAAAATTTCAATATCATAGTTGAAGTGCCAATAAATTGAAAAATGGTTCGTTGAAGACGGGTTCTCGGTAAAATTTAATTATTTGTTAGTTCTCGGAAACTCTCTGATGACCAAAAAAAACAGGAGTTGGAGAGTTTATTAATTTTTGTTTTGAGAGAAGATAACAAACAAATTTTCGAGGATTCGAAATTTAGTTTGCACCTTGAGCGATTAGTTCCATAAAATAACTTTCGTTACATTTTTTCGCGAAAACGTGCTCTCTCTACTGCTCCATCGCCATAATTGGACGTGTGGCAGAAGCTGATTGTAACAGGGAGATGAAGAAAATGCAAAATAATAACTCACAAAATCATAAGCAAGGTTATCGTAATAAGAACTACTCTCGCTAGCTCAGAGCTCACTGGACGACAAGAGAGGAAAAAAATTGTAATTTTGAAAATTGCTTCCACCCGCTTGCACGTATGGTTACCCGAGTTTTTTTTTCTTTCTTTTCGTCTAGTTTTTCATATATTCCGGCTAAATCCAGTCGAAAAGTTATTTCATACGTGATTTCAACATGGCCCGGTGGCTCCATCATCTTCTCTCTCCCTGTGAAAATCATTTTGAAAATTCAAAAGTCACGAACCGGAACAGAGTAGTGCATAGTTTGCAAACCAACTCCCCATTCGAAAATCCCCCAATATATGAGTCACGGTGTAGAATTGAACACAACTTGCTTGGTTCTGCTGCTGCTGCTGCTGGTGGTTAATTCAAGATACCGCTACCGCAACAAAAGCTTCTATCGCAGTCCTTTCTCTTCTCGTTTTGATGGTTTTTTGGCCACCTTCTCTTTCCTCAATTTATCGTTAATGGGTCATGTATGCACCATCCCTACCCGAAAGCCGAAACATTGTGCATTGTGTGCCAACTCACTAATTCCCATAAAATATTTGGGTCAACAGTCTATACCCTCTCCCACAATCGCATACAATCCAAATCCATTCATGTGTGTGAATAAGAGTTTACCTGGTTTCCTGTGTGGTCCAATCAACAAACGCCAAACAAAACAACTGATAAGTAAGCTCCGAAAGACAAACACAATCAGATACCGTATTGAAGTAATTCTTAAACAACCGACAAAACTCGATTTAAATAAATTTTCAACAAGGAGAGAGAGAGGGGACACACTGTTTTCTCGGCTTTTGTAGCCAATGTCGTTTGCTGTCTGTCGACTTTCGGTGAGAGCTTTGGTAGACTGGCTTTGTGTTTGAATGCAAGCAGACGGATATTTTAGTATACTCATTTGGGTGAATACTTAAGTTGATGGCTCAAGGATACTGTTTCGTCCTCCTTCGCTGCCACCACTGCACCACTGAACCACTCAAGCCGCTGTTGTTTGCTGCCTTAGCCACTTGGTTGTTTGTTTCTTCTATGCCGAAGAAAACTTTGCACCGACCAACCGACCCCGGTTTAATGGTGCCCAGCTGGGATAATACGACTGTGATGAGCAGAAAATGTTTGATGGCGAAATGGCGGTCTCGAAGACAGCCATGGCATAGCCCAGATTAGGGAGTTAAGATGTGTCTTTGGCAACACATGGTTAGACGATAAAACCAAATGCAAGCGATGTGGCTTGCCGTTGGTTATCTTATTAAATTTTGTTTGAAATAAAAGTCGTGTTTGATGTCGGGTGGAATAGGAGAAGTTTGGCTACTCCCCTAGAGAAATAGGTGACGATATGGTTGAAAACGTAGTAAGGCATGAAAATTTAGCTCAAGAGGATGTGTTTGGTAGTTTGCATGAGGTGCTTTAAGAATTTTGGGTGGATTTAAAACAGAAGTTTCGCCAAAGGCAAGTGAGATCGATTTAGTGTCCGTGACTTTATGGTTATGTGCGTTGGCTGCTAAGAAGAACGTTGTGGGTTCGAATCCCTATCGTGCCAATAAAAATAGTTTTTATTTCATCTTTGACGGGTACTACCTCTTGCAAAGAACTATGACAAAACTTCCAGCAGAATCAATCTGTCAGGAAAAAAGTGCTTCTCAACTTTGCCGTTTGGAATCATTACAAAGTTAAAAAAAAGACGTTTTTATGGAAGTGAGTAAAATTGTCCTTTAAAACCCTTAGATATAGCAAAAGGTTCATATTTTGGACTTGCCTCTTTCATTTTACTCACTCACATACAACCAGCTTCCAATCTGAAAACTACCTCAATCTGTTGCGTGGTGTTTCTAGCAATATTATTTGAGCTTTTAGCTAGTCCTCTTCATAACCTGGGGACCAAACCCTAAAATTATCAAATGAAATAATTAGACCAATACTTACCTATGGTAAATTGGTTTGGTTGAAAGCTTTAGAAAAGAGCACGAACCTGAAAACTTTCACAAAAGTTCAAAGACTTGAGAGATCCACTCCAATTGCGGGACTGGAAGATATTTATTTACATTTTACATTATGGTGGCGCTACAGTCTAGGTCGGACCAGGGCCTCACCCAACAAACTTCTTCAGCCAGCTCGGTCCCTAGCTAGCTGTCTCCAGTTTCGCACGCCAAGTTGGTTCAGGTCCTCTAGCATCTGTGTGCTCCACCGGAGTTGCGGTCTTCTTCTTCTGCGACGTCCTTTTGGGTTGGAATAAAGACTCTACGAGCCGGAGCGTTATTTTCCATTCGCTCAACATGACCCATCTAAGTCGTTGGACCTTAACTTTTATGGCTAGGGCAGTGTCACTGTACAGCTCGCACAGTTCTTGGTTAAATCCTCGTCTGCATTCTCCATTAACGCAGACAGGACCAAAAATCACTCGAAGAATTTGTCTCTCAAAGCAGCCCAAAGCGTTTTCATCAGATGTTGTCATAGTCCATGTCTCTGCACCATACATGAGGACCGGGATGATGATAGTTTTGTAGAGTGTCACTTTAGTTGCTCGGGAGAGGACTTTACTACTCAATTGCCTTCTAAGTCCAAAGAAGCAGCGATTGGCAAGAGTGATTCTTCGTTTGATTTCAGCGCTGGTGTTGTTGTCTGAGTTGATAGCGGACCCAGGTAGACAAAGTCCTTAACTACCTCGAAGTTAAATCTGTCTATTTTGACGTTTTGCTCCAAGACGTCGATGTTGGTAGTCCTTTCTTGTCGACAGCATTGACTTGGACCCATCTTCCTGGCCTCCGTCTTAAGGCTCACAAACGCTCCACTGACATCACGCTGTGTTCTTCCAATTATGTCAATGTCGTCTGCGTATCCTAGTAGCTGGACGGACTTTTGAAAGATTGTGCCTCTCGTGTTGACATTGGAGCTGGAAGTTATACTCAATCTAATTCCCCAAGACCTCTTTGTACAAGAATCTGCGGCCAAAAGTGCCCAGAGACTTAGTCAAATTAAAGTCTGCAAAAACAGTTTCACAGGACATACCCAGATCCTTCATAAAGTTATGGGTCATAGTACTACAACAGACAATAAAATACCCGAAGTTGATTTTCATAAACCATTCCAGACTGCCATCCCAAGTAGAGAGGAACGGATAGATAACATACTCTACTCTACCATACTTCTATTCTGAATCTCTCAAGATAACCACCTCTCTAAGGCTTCCAGACTACAGTAGCGTCTTCCAATCGGAGGTCCTGGCAGTGACAACAGCTGCTGAAAAGGTATCAATAATGTCGATACCACGAGCTGATATCATCTTTTACATTGATAGCCAAGCGGCAATAAAAGCGATTACTGCAATTGAGGTAAAATCAAAGCTTGTTTCATGCTGCCACGAAGAACTTAAGGTTCTTGCCGCATAGCACAACATTAGACTCTGCTGGGTCCCAGGCCACAGTGATACCTATACTAGGCAACGAGAAAGCTGCTGAATTAGCAAGATTGGGGTCAATGCTTGACGTAAGCCAAGCTCAGCTAGTTAGCAGCCCTACCTGTTATTTAAAACAGGAAATCTCAAAAAGTGTAACTATCAAGGCCGATGAAAGGTGGAACCTTCTTGACACCTGCGGCACTACAAGAAAGATCTGGCCCTGTTTTAACCTATAAAAACGGAAAGAATTATGCAGCTACACAAGGGATCACTTCGTTCCTTTTGAGCATAATCACTGGACATATGGAAAAGAAGAAATTCAGATGATCTATGCAGAGGGTTTTAGAAGAACTCTCTAGTACACCAGGTACTAACATTTTGAACTTCGTCATGGCCTCTAAATGGCTTGACTAAGGGAACACATGGGTTTTTCTTATTAGCTTGAGTAGCAATACTCACGGGTGTCACAATGGATCTGTATTGATCTAAGTGCGACGGTAACGACATCAACTGTCAGCCTCTTAGCCTAGCCTAACCTAATCCCCTTTATATAGTGTGCCTTTATCAATCCTCTGCAATGTTTAAGATCTCGGGGTTGTCATCCACGATAATGATGACCTATACCCTGTAATTTTCCACTTGCTCAAAATCAAGAAAAGACCCCCTTAAATAATTTAATGTTTGATTTGGTTAAATTTTTATGACAACTCCTCACAAAACAAAGTAAAAATTGGACCACTTGCCGAGAATATTTGTCTAACAATTTTCTTCCAATTTACATACCAACAATGATTGCCAACAATCGATATTATTCCAGACGGCAATTTATTCAGCCATTGAATCCACACAAGTATTGTTCCAACCCCCCTAACAATCATATTAGCAACTTTGACAATATTGACGTCAATCATGGTAAACACTTCTCTGTATTACAATTCATAAGACCATATTGTCGTCCCCGCTTGTTTACCCAAGAATTGAAAATTTGACACCTCCGCGACAGCATGAATCTGACCAAAAAAGTTCAATTCACCCAACGCCACGCCAAACAACTTAATCGGCTTCACCTTGAGCAAAGTGTGAAATTTTTAACAATTCAATCCGAATTCCGAATTTTCTGTGTGTTTATTTTTTTATCAATTCGAATTAATTTCGTATACGAAATTTTCCATAAAAAAATCTACAAAAAATCAAAACAAAATTAAAATCAATTTCGTTTGATTTGGATTTGGGGAAGGACTGAGATTTTCGAAAATTTGAATAGAAAAACAGAGACAATTGTGTATCGACTCAAAAAGAGATTCGTCCTTCTCGTCATGCATTTAAAATGTAATTTCTTGAACTAATTTATGCAAAGTCGTTAAAAGCAGCAACTAAACTTGTAAATGCGAAAACAACCGCAAAGGGATTCCTCTTTCCTCCATCAGCTACATCATGAGAATGCCATTTCTTCATTTCTTCTTCGCTGGCAGGCAGAAGGGATACCCCCATTAGAGAGTTAACCACTTCTTCTCCTTTGATTGTTCTTTTCTTGTAACTGGAATTTACACCCCCGGATGTAAACTGGCACAACATTGATTGTGTGTTGGCTGTTGGCAGAGGGCGTCTTCGTCGTTTGGTGGCATGGCGGTCGTGTTTCTTCTTCAGTTGATCAGAGTTGAGTTTGTTTTTGTTTTTCTTCTCACCCTCGCTCGACACAGGAACTCGCAAGGATTACTACATCAGAAACAGAAGCGTTGAAATACAAAGCGAAACAAATCGTGCTTCTTAAAGAACTTAGCATAGCAGGATATTTCCCTTGCGCTTGCCAGCTGGAGGTCCCGCAGCAAAAAGCTAACAGTGTGCGGATCCTTTTCGTTTGCGATGCTATTTGGATTGTAGCTCGTTGCTTGATGGTTAAAAGATTTGCATGCTGAAAAGTTTTTCTCACTCATTTTCGGTTGAACTGCATCCTGCTGCTGATGGTTGGTTCTACTGCTGCTGCTTCTGCTTACATTTTATCCAAAACTAAAAGTTGGAGCAATCGTGTAATCCAAGCCAAAAGCATTGCCAATGAGATTCTAATTGGTTGAAAGTTGAGACTTATGGAGATTTTGGATATTTGTTTTCAAAGAGCGAGACAGACAGCAGTAGGGTTGTTTAAATATTTACAAATATTTGAAAGACGTAGGGTTTTCTTTAACGACCTAGAGGTTGCAATGGGATTGTAATTATTTGTTGAGTAAGTAGGTCAGTGGTGTCGATTGCAGAAGCTGCTATTTAAGACCCTGGGAATATGATTCCCGAAGGTTTTTTCGCCTTTTGGAACTACAAGTTAAGTGGAATTCTGAGAAATTTAATTTAGAAGCTGACGAACATTTCAAAAATGTCTGCAGAAATGTTTTCTTAAATCAAAGGTTCTGAGAAATAATAATGTGCCGGCTTACCTAGTGACGTTTTCTCCTGAAGTTATCTGGAGTGCAAAGAGAGAATTGCAATGGCAGCAAAGAAAAGGGAAGACAGAGGTCTACAATCGTATAAACAGTAATGCCTGAAACACAAATCCGCTTTATCTTCGCCTTCGTCTACGTTACGATGCACCCTATTCAATTGACTTTGAATTACATTTCTCCCTTCATCATCATCATCCTTTCAAACAAATGAATAATGTTTAGTGATGGGTCGGTCAACTCGGTTCACTAACTCGAGTCAATTCAAGTTAGCCCTAACTCGAGTTAACTCGTTTTGTTTTTCCTTCAACTCGAGTTAGATATCTCAGTTTGCCAACTCGAGTTGAACGGTCCAACTCGGTTTGCTAACTCGGTTCGCCAAATCGGTTTGCCAAATCGGTTTGCCAACTTAGTTCTCCAACTAGGTTCGCCAACTCGGCAATTGATAAAAACAAAAAAAATTGGTTATCTTGCTTCTAATTTTGTAGATGTTTTTCAATTTTGAGTTTAGTTATTGTAAAGGGTTTTTCAATAGGGACGCTACAAAAGTTTTCTTAAATAAAACAAAAACGGTTTTGGATATCAATGAAATTCTTTATTCCTGTGGAAGTAAATAATGGTGCCATTATGTATGGAACTCGATTTCTTTTACATGGGCACCGCGCGCACGCTTGCAGAAGTCCAGACGCTGAACCCAATTTTCGACGGTTTTCAAGCATAAATCGGCCGATACTGCTGCAATTTCACGTTCGTTTCACGTTTCAGTTTCACGTCGCTGGCTTTTTGGCATAAACCATAGATTTGACGTAGTCACACAGGAAATAGTCAAACGGCGTTAAATCGCATGAACGAGGCGGCCAATTCACAGGTCCATTTCTGGAGATAATGCGCTCATCGAACTTCGTTCTCAATAATTCGATTGTTTGGCCCGCTGTGTGACATGTGGTACCGTCCTGTTGAAACCACATATCGTCCAAGTCCATATCATCCACTTCATTCCAAAAATAAACGGTTAGCATTGAGCGGTAGCGATTCCCATTCACAGTAACGTGCCGGTCTTGATCATCACGGAAGAAGTGCGGCCCAATGACACCACCAACATGTAACCGCACCAAACAGTGATTTTTTCGGGATGTAATGGTGCCTCGTGAAGCACATGTGGATTGCTGCCTGACCAATAACGCATATTTTGCTTATTGACGAAGCCATCCAACCAGAAATGAGCCTCAACGCTGAAGATGATTTTTTGATGAAAATCCGGACCATTTTCAAGTTGTTGCTCAGCCCAATTCATGAACATACGACGCTTCTGGTGATCAAGCGGCTTCAGTTCTTGCGTCAATTTGATCTTGTAAGGATGTAGGCCAAGTTCTTTTCGCGAAATTTGCCACAACGACGTCACAGAGATGCCCAACGCTTGAGAACGACGTGTGAGAGATTGATTTGGGTCTTCCGCAATTGATGCGCTAGCGGCAGCAATATTCTCGACACTACGTTCACTTCTTTATCTCACTGGCACGGGAACATTTTGTACTGAGCCTGTGGATTCAAATTTTTTCACTACACGCTCAATTGTTGATCTGGCAGGACGATTATGACGATCACAAATTGTACGTAGCGCTCTTAAAGTGTTGACCACTAACTCCGAATTTCGGTAGTAAATTTTAATAATTTCGACTCGTTGTTGGATCGTATACCTTTTCATGATGAAATGGCAAACCTTAATGAAGAGAAATGTCAAGAGAGCGGGAAAAAATATGGCGTCGTTTGCTGTGCCTATCGTTCTTCTTTTGTAGCGTCCGTATTGAAAAACCCTTTATATAAGGGCAAATAATTACCTAGTGGTAGAATCCCATTATCAGCGGATGGCAATATTTAAGACCTAATTGTTCCATTTTATTTTTTTTTTTTGTATAATTTGCACCCACTCAAGGGATTTTGTATACCCTCTCTATGCCAGAGACACAGTGAGTGCATAAGGAAGAAGGGAAGGGGTAGGAAAGGAGATGTCGGTGTACATTGGTCTTAAATTCTTGAACATTGTAGTGACTGGGAAAGACAGAGTGTGGAAGAGAGTATCACATTCGCCTAGTACGGCTAAAAAATGATTCCCTATACTTGAGAGTACGTCCGAAGTTGGGCTCGAGGGTAAACTGATGGGCATTCCTAGAAGCGTGAGTATTACGGGCGAATTGTTTAAGGGGTGGAATGCAACTGGCTATTTCAATAGAGCAATTTCCGTAAAAGTAGCGATAAAACAAGGAGAGACACGCTACGTTACGACCGACGGTGGTCTAAAGTGGTGAATGCGTTAGTGATCTCTCTATCACCAATCATTCTTACAGCTCTTTTTTGAATACCATTCAAGAGGCTTAAGTAAGTAGCTGGGGCACCCAGCTTTGGACGGATATAAGTCTTATAGATAACAGCCAGATCAGACGGGGAGAAAAATTTCTTGCATCGTCTTAAGAAACCCAAACATTTTGCGGCATTTTTGGCGACATCGCGTATGTGCTCGGACCACAATAGGTGGTCAGTGATGCTCATACCGAGAATCTCGAGATGTTCGGTCTCATTGACGCAAGTGCCACTCATGGACAGTGGTAGGGGGGTATATCTCGCTTCAACGATACCAGACAGCATTGAGTTTTCGAAGCATTAACTTCTACACGGTTCTTAATTCCCCATTGGACAATGCTGTTTAAGTTTTATGAACTTATCATATTTTGCCGTTGCAGTTCCACATCGGAAGAGGAGGGATGTGAATCTGGAAACGAATATTAGAAGCTAAGAGTACTATCGTCAGCGAAACAATTTATTGGATTAGAAGAAAGAGACAAGAGATCATTAATGAAAATGATAAAGAGGGTCGAAGACAACGGAGCCCTGGGGCACACCAGCATTTATATTGTGGGTTTCAGACTTGAATCCGTCCAATACAATTTGTATTGAACGGTTCGAAAGTAAGTTTCTAATCCAACGAAGAAATAAGATGCAAGATGCCAGACTTTATCAAATGCCTTTGAAATATCAAGTTCAACAATCTTACTTTCTCCAAAACGTTGTAAAGATTTATTCCACTGTTCGGTGAGATAAACCATCAGAACACAAGTGGACCTGTTGATGCGAAAGCCGCACTGCCGGTCATTAAGAAGCTTTCGGTTTTCAAGATATTTCTTAAGCTGATAGTTGAACAGCGTTTCCATAACCTTAGAAAGAAGGGATTTTGACGGATTAAAAATATAATATTTTTGGTATGTTTCAAGTGTTTTCAATTAGGCAAACCGAGTTAGCGTACCGACTTGGTGAACCGCATTGCTTAACCGAGCTGGCAAACTGAGTTGGCGAACCGAGTTTTGACTCGAATTGACTCGTTCAACTCGAGTTGGGCAAACCGAGTTGCAGCTCGGTTTACAAAAAAAACCAACTCGAGTTAACTTGGATTACAAAATTTACGGTTCGGCTTATCACTAATTTGTTGTTGTGTCCGTAGCTAAGTGGTTAGGTGCGTTGGCTGCTAGGCAGAACATCGTGGGTTCGAGTCCTACTCGTGCCCAAAGTTTTTATTTCATCTTTTACGGACACTGCCTCTTGCGAAGAACTGACAAAACTTCCAATCCAAGAGTATCATCTGTCATGAAAAAGTGCTTCTCAATTTTGCCGTTCGGAATCGGCGTTAAATTGTAGGTCCCCTCAATTCTTCACACGCACCCAGAGAATTGTTGACGAGAGTAAGCCACTTAGGCTTTGGCTTTTCAAGAGTTGTCGCGCCACTTTATTTATTTTTTTATCACTAATTTTGTTTGTTTGTTTTTTTTCAGTTGTGGAACTGTCAGGCGTAGCAAGGTTTCAGCAAATAAGTGGAAAATATAAAGCTGCTTTGGTGTTAGCGTTGACTTATCAGGTTGAAGCATAGAAATTGCTAACAACGTAACACAAAGCAGCTTTATTGCTCTGCCTTCAATTTGACATATTGTGAGAACTCCGTAACGTAAACGTAATGCGACACAATGTGTAGCAAAAATGATATGAATGTGCTCAGCGACATGTTTTATGTTTGTTTGTATAGAAATTTCATTTGAATCTGAGTTCCATTTGTATTATTATTTCTTAGTCTGCTATTACACGATGCCTCACGACTCACTGCTCACATGAGTGCGAAAAAGAAAGCAGACGTGAGAAAATGAGATGCAAAAAAAAATTTCCAGTGAGTCTCGGGCAAATTTTTAGTAGACTCACTTTGACGTTTCATTTTTCTCATATTCGTTTTATGCTGTTCTTTTTCATTCGATTTTCTTGTTGCTAGGATAAACACATCGGATTTGTTTGAAAACCAGAGAGGAGTTTCAGACAAATTCAAATTCAAGCCAACGAGAAGGAGCATTCAAAACAAAACAAACAATAATTGTCAAATTTGAGACATGGGGCACGAGTCAACGTGTAATAGCGCTTGCCTCAGCGAATAAAAATTTATAAGGAAATTCAAAAGTGAGATGTGAGTCGTGAGTCAACATGTAATAGGGGACTTACTATTGAAGCGGAAAAGACATGCTACTTACACGAATTTAAAATGAATAAAAACGAAGTCTTTTTAATTAATCAATTGACAGGCAAAGTTTCATCCGAAGTATAGTAGCCCAACGGAGTCAGCGCTATCGTAAACGTCAGACGACGCGAAAGCTAAAGCGTGGTTGTGTTTCAGCCATATTGTGATGAGGAGAAGAGTTGTACAGAAGCGACTTTCAGGGCTATTTTACACGTTGTTGTCTGTTTTCTCATTCGGTACATGACATCAACTGCTCAAAATTGTCAAAACAAATTTAACATCCCTGGTTTTCGAAATATTTCATTTCCTCTGTTCTCTAGTTTTCTTCTCGCCAATTAAAAAGCCCCATATAAACAGAAGCAATAAACCCTTCCAACGTCAGAGAATCGACAAGCTTTCTCAGCTCTCACCTCAGGTTCGAAAAAATTTCTCCCGCACGCTCTCTGTCTCCATTCACCCGCACTCTGTCTCATTGCATCCATAAAATTCCATGACAAAAGTCAAATATAGCAACACCTTACTAGACTTTGCCATGATAATGAAGGCAAAGATGAACAGAAATTAAATCTAATGTCAACAGCACTTGACAAATTATAAACAAATCATTTCGATCTCTGCCACGCCAAGGTATATAAAATGATATCACACCAAATCAGAGTACCGCACTTCTTTCTTACTCGCCTCAGCAGCCGGTCGAGTCGTCTTTAAATCTCAATTGCTCGTATTATCTCTCTCGTAACGGTGGTGACATATGGGATCGTCTCTGATCCGATATACAACAAAGACGATAAACGATTTTTGCTTCACAGCTTTTACCCGCTTCCCTCATAGAACCGCCTTCACAAGTTGAAAAAAATAAAAAAAACAAACAAGATATCTCTGATTAAACATAAGCCGATCATTCGCGAGGCATCAGTCAAAGGCGGCTGATGGTCCAATTTGATATCAGTGTGACAATCAAGCCGAAAGAGTGTGTTTAGCTCCATCACGTTATCAGTTCTCAAACAAGAAGAATACACAATGACAGATTCGAATCAGAATCAAATAAAAACACCTCCGTCGATAACTATCACATCGGAGAAGGGCGACGAAGAGGACGCCCGTGAGCCTTTGCAACCAAAATTTGTGCTCGGCAAGGGCTCCTCGAATGACATCGGCGCTCGAGCGGTTAAATTAATTCGCGGTCTTCTTCCAATTTCCTCGTGGATCTGCCAATATGACACCGAGTGTGCCATAAACGATTTTATCGCCGGAATAACTCTCGGTCTGACGATCATTCCTGAAAGCATCGCTTGTGCCCTGCTGGCGGGACTTCCAGCTCATTATGGACTCTGTTCAGCGTTTTTGGGTGAGTAGAAGAGCGCATCAAAACAAAATGGACTGAGTTTCTGATGACTTCCTGATGATGCACAGGTTCCTTTGTTTACCTGATATTCGGGTCGATTGACAAGGTCATTGTGGGACCGACAAGTCTGGTGGCCCTAGTCAGTGTGCAGTTCACAATGGGCAAGCCGATCGAGTTCGCTGTGGTGTTGACATTCCTGGCTGGTATTGTGCAGCTTATAATGGGCGGTCTGCAACTTGGTGAGTTTTTTTTTAAGTTAATTTTGCCTGCAAACTGTGTGACGAATGGTCGTGCAAATTGAGTGTCAACTAGGATCTAAGTGGAATACCAAACAATATTTAATGTTCTCCTGTTTTGACAAATGACCGACGACGACGGACGGTAGGTCTCGCTTGGTTTGCTAATGCTAGGAAATGCTTTTTTCCTCTACGACTTCTGAGAATCATGTGGTATCTAAGTGGGTGAATTAATAAACGAGTAAATACGAGTATACAAATCTTAACGTCTTATGAGTGATATGACGAGTCCAATTAGAGCACGAGTTAGACATGGGATATGAGTTTTGTAAATAAACGGACTGGATTAATGGTTGATAGAGACGAAGCGCTATTTGACGGTGGTGTATTATGGTTGGCACGAGAAAAATTAGTAGCGACGTGTCGCGTTGGCTTATTAAATTAAGACACGGATCATAAAATTTTTTTATTTTTTTCTTTGTCTTATTTGATTGTTTTTTTTTTTTTTCGGTGGGAATGTTTTAATGAGCGAGTGATTTGGATGTTGTAGTCGAAAGATAGTTTTAGAATGTTGGATGGACTTTGTGTTACTCTTAAGCTGTGAAATTCCCCGTTCAGACTTTTTAGGCTTGTACTCAAGTAAAGTACAAATTTAACATTGACATTGACATTACTTGTACTTCGCACATGAATGTAACGAACTACAGACAAATAGTAGCATTGAGCATTGGCGACTGAAACAAGACCCGACAAAGAGAGGCAGATAGACACAATAAGAGGTGTTATTTTGATATTCAAAGAAAAATGGAATTTTTTGAGATAAATGACCAGAAGTTTATTTCATTATAAAGAGGAAGGTACGCCGTTAATAATGGAACACAACATCAGCCAAATGGAAATTTTCCATAACCAAATCGCAAAGTGGCTGCCCTATGTCCTCGATAGCCTCACGAATTCCATCTTTGAGGTCTTGAATCGACGCTGGGCTGTTGGTGTGGACCTTATCTTTCACGTGGCCCCAAAGGAAGAAGTCGCAAGGTGTTAAATCACAAGATCTCGGTGGCCAATTGTGAACACCTCTTCGAGAGATAACACAGTCCGGAAACTTATCCCGTAAAAGAGCGATGGTTTCATTGCTTGTGTGGCGAGTAGCGCCGTCTTGTTGAAAGAAAACGTTGTCCAGATCAATACCATCCAATTCCGGCCTTAAAAAATCATTAATCATCTCTCGATAGCGCAATACATTGACCGTAACTGTTGCTCCAGCCTCATTTTCGAAAAAGTAAGGTCCAATGACCCCGCCGCACCATAAACCGCACCAAACAGTCAGGCGCTGAGGATAGAGAGGCTTTTCAACAATAACTCTTGGGTTTTCCGATCCCCAGATGCGACAGTTTTGCTTGTTGACGTAGCCCCCGAGGTGGAAATGGGCCACATCGCAGTCAAGATGATTTTTCGATGAAATTTCGGATCATTTTCATGCATTTCAAAGACCCAATCATCAAAGACACGACGTTGTTGATGATCAGCCGGCTTGAGTTCTTGTGTAAACTGAACTTTATAAGCCTTAAGACCCAAGTCTTTATGCAAAATACAGTGTAATGACGTTTGTGGAATGCCTAATTCGAAAGAACGACGAGGAATAGACAAACCTGGGTTTTCTTCAACACTTTGAGCTACAACAGCAATTATCTCATTTGTTCTTGAGCGACTTGCTCGGGTTTTATTCTTCACATCACTAACTTGTCCCAACAGCTCGAATTTGTCCACCAATTTCTGTATTGCGGTCCGACAAGGTGCTTCACGACGACCCAAAAATGTTTTATTTTTACGAACCGTCTCTGCCAAATTTTCACCATTTTCATCGTAAATTTTAATAATTTCAAAGCGTTGCTGAAGCGTGTATCGTTCCATTTTTATTAATGGCGTAGTTTCTACTTGTCCAATGTCAAAAAATGACAGCTTCAAAGGTGACAGCTACCGAAATAGCGGGCTATTCAAAATAACACCTCTTATTGGAAAAACCTTCAGAATGAAAGAACACATAACATAAACCAACGTGGCCCAGAGGAGGAGACATTGTCTCATATTATTAGCCCAGGTGGCCTCAGGTAGGCTGGCGATTTTCGTAGAAAAAGAATGCTGCCGAAGCTGGGGTTTGAATCCGCAGCGTTTGGCTTAGCAGTCAACTACTCATTTCTCTGAGCCATGGCCACCTGCAAATACAATTTTCGGTTATGTCCAATATTCTAATAGTTGCATAGTTCTGAAAATAAAACAAGCTGCTCAGCAGAACGTCGTGGGTTCGAATCCTATTCGTGCCCAAAAAACTTCCAAGAGTATCAATGTCATGAAAAAGTGCTTCTCAGCTTTATCATTCGGAATCGGCGTTAAATTGTAGGTCTCCTCAATTCTTCATACTCACTCAGAGAATTGTTGATGAGAGTAAGCCACTTAGTCCTTGGCTCTTGAAGAGCTGTCGCGCCACTCTAAAAAGTATTAATTCATATTTTCATCATCATGATGCGAGAAACATATCGGTGCCCAAACCGGGTTCCGGTCAGGGTCGTACAGCAAGTTGTTAAAACTACTCCTACCCTTCCTTAACGCCATCCAATTGGCAAATTTTACCTGACACTTGGTCATCCTGGCCTAGGCGATCCTTCTAGCTAAAATATGGTCTGCCTTGCTATTGTCTATTGCAATGGCCCAAGGAAGTGGAAGGACTTGTTTAAGGTCTTAGTCCTCTAAACCGTTCTTATTCTCCATCATTGATGTCGATTTGGATATGATCGGCCTAAGTCCAACTGCTGTCGGTTCTATTGAGTTGAAGGGGCTGGACAGCAATCCTGATAACTTAACGTAGCTTGAAAATTTGGTCATGTTCAGCCTAAATGGTGGTCTTATCAGTTAATTTTTGGGATTTCAATTTTTCACCTTGGAATGTTATTATCTGGATCTATACATCTTTCAAGCCCATGCGTCTATTGTGATTTTGTATCGATTGTAGATTTGCAACAACATCTAGACAGCCACTCTTACGTAACCTAAGTAAGAGTGCCTGTCTAGATATTGTTGACTCACTTAGACCCTAAGGGTCCGTTGTAATATCACTGAATGAAGTTGCTCATGGGACGGTACGGAGCCTAAAAAAAGCTATTTCGTACTATTTATGAAATTGAAAAGACATCTAATGTCGATTGTTGTCAGTTTACCGGTTTAATCGAAGAAGGGCTTACCGAAGTAGGTGTTCATTCTGTTCCGGAGTGACGGGCATGTACTGTACATAGAAAGTGTTGGACTGTTTTCACCTCCTCCTCGTCCATGAAGCTTCTACAGAACTCAATTTTCTAGACCCTTAGCTTCATGGCATGTCTTCTTATAAGGCAGATTCCTGTTATGACTCCAATTCTGGAGCTTATGTCCTGTCTGCTCAGGGCAATCAAGCTTTATGACCGCTTCATGCCGAAGCTTGGCCATATTTCTTTAGTTGCTTGGCAGGTGGTACCCTGTAACCATTTAGCATTTGTTGATTCTAGTGCATATTGTTTGAGAAGATGTTTGCATGTAGCAAGTTGTGTTCCTATGCTGTGGCTTTGTCTAACAGTTGGCAGAAGCGTTTCGTTTTTGGCGAGCACATCAGCTTTGCAATTTCCCGGAATGTCTCTCAAGCCCGGCACTCAAATGAGGTGAATGTTAAACTGTTCTGTCATCTCATTCAAAGATGGTCGACAGTCGTCGACTATGAAAGAGTTTGTGCAGACAGACGTGAGAGATTTGAGAGTGGCTTGGCTGTCAGAGAAGATATGTATATCGGCTGGTACACACTACATGATTGAAGGTCTCTGTGATAGACTGAGATACAGTTGTTGATCCATTGAGATGTGGCTCTAAGCCTCACTCATGAGTTGGCTGCCACCATTTTAGAGAAGATGTCAAGAGGTGTTAGGTTAAGATGTTCTTCGAAAGCTGATGTTGGTGTTGAGCGCAGTGCACCCTTGATGCACATACCTGCTGATCCCTGGACTCTAATGAGTTTATTCAAAATTACCATCTTGTGGAGTGCGGTCCAAAAACTACATAAGTGAGTATCGGTCTGATTACCGAACTGTAAAGTCAGTGGGTTTTTTTTTTTTTTTTGTTGAAAAAGCCCCATTGTCATGCATCACTTTCATCCACACCAAGTACTTTGATTGTAATAGGATAAGGTAGTTATGGTTGTCTCGAACCGTTTGATATGCTATTTATAAACAACCTCTTTAAAGCTTACATACTTGTGGTGGCGTTGCAGTCCAGGTCGGACCAGGACCTCATCAAACAAGCGTCTCCAGCCAGCTCGGTCCCTAGCTAGCTGTCTCCAGTTTTGCACGCTATGTTGTTTGATGTCTTCTACCACCTGAGTCGCCGTCTTCCTCTTCTGCGACGTCCTTCCGGGTTGGATTCGAAGATTCTAATGGCCGGAGTATTGTTTTCCATTCGCTCTACGTGACCCAGCTATCTAAGTCCTTGGAACTTACATTTTCTGGCTAGGTCAGTGTCACTGTACAGCTCATACAGTTCTTGGTTGAATCTTCGTCTCAATTCTCCACTAACGCAGACAGGACCAAAAATCACTCGAAGAATTTTTCTCTCAAAGCAGCCCAAAGCGTTTTCATCAGATGTTGTCATAGTCCATGTCTGTGCACCAAACATGATGACGTGGATGATGAGGGTTTTGTAGAGTGTCACTTTAGTTGCTCGGGAGAGGACTTTCCTGCTCAATTGCCTTCTAACTCCGAAGAAGCAGCGATTTGCAAGAGTGATTCTTCGTTTGATTTCAGCGCTGGTGTTGTTGTCTGAGTTGATAGCGGATCCCAGGTAGACAAAGGCCTTAACTACCTCGAAGTTAAATCTGTCTATTTTGACGTTTGCTCCAAGACGTCGAAGTTGGTAGTCCTTTCTTGTCGACAGCATCAACTTAATCTTGCCTTCGTTAACCGCTAGACCCTCCGTCTGGTCGCTGGCCTCCGTCTCAAGGCTCAGATACGCTCCACTGACATCACGCTGTGTTCTTCCAATTATGTCAATGTCGTCTGCGTATCCTAGTAGCTGGACGGACTTTTGAAAGATTGTGCCTCTGGTGTTGACATTGGAGCTTTACACAATCTTTTGATAGCGCATCGCCTAGTCTAAAACCATTTTTGACATCAAAGGCATCCGTTAGGTTCTTTCCGACCATGATGGAATAGTGTGAGTTTTCCATTGTCATCTTACACAGACGGACGAGTTTTTCTGGGATGCTAATACTCGACATGCTCTATATAATTGGTCTCTATATACGCTGTCATACACGGCCTTGAAATCGATGAAAAGATGGCTGGTATCGACTTGAATTTCCTGGTACTTCTCCAAGATCGGCCGTAGAGTGACTATTTGATCGATGGTGGACTTTCCGGGTCTGAAGCCACACTGATAAGGACCTACCAGGTTGTTGCAGAGGGCTTCAAACGTTCACACAGCACGGCAGACAAGATCTTGTAGGCTATGTTCAGGAGACATAGCTGTAGTTGGTGCAGTTCAGGCGATCTTCTTCCCTTAGGATCGGATATACGATGCTGAGGTTCCATTCGTCGGGCATGCTCCAATATTGTTCCAACATTTAGTGTTCTTAATTCCATATAAACCTGGTGTCTTCTTACTAACCCCACTTTGTGATAAAATAAGTAATATACCTAAGACGGTCTTCCATTTCCCATACTGTAGACATCCACATCCAGAATAGCCATTCTTCTACAATCGTTTTCTTTTATGTAGCTGTTAAGATTTTGGCAAGCAGGGTTCAAATAGTTGTCAAAAACCTGTCTGGTTCATTTTTGTGATACTTAGTCTTTAATCTCCGCCAAAATAATGTTCAGAGAATAGAGTAGGTGATCGCTAAGCCGAACGCTACGGGTTCAAGCCCCAGCTTTGGCAGCATTCTTTTACTACAGAAATCGCCAGCTTATCTGAGGCCACCTGTGCAATAACATTGCAGTCGCTGCCTTGAAGGGACTACAATTTTCGAAATAATTTCTTCGTATTCCTTGACTAAATTGTAAGAAAACATATAACACTTTTAGGCGTCAAAATTGACTCTTGCGCCTTCATGACTCTATAATTGTCTACATTATTTCTGCTTACTTGTTCATCTTTTAAAAACGTAATATTCTTTTAGGCGTCTTAGGCGTTCTTTTGCGCCTTGAGTCAACTGTTATTTTGTTCATTCCTTATTTGTTTACTTTATCTTGAAAATATGTTGTCTTTTAGGCGTCAATAAAAGAAGAAACAACGAATTTCTCGTTTTGATTTTACTTACCATTTACTGTTCAATTTAATCTTGCAGGTTTCCTCTTTGAGTTCATCTCTATGCCAGTGATCAAGGCTTTCTCAACAGCAACAGCCATCCTCGTCATTGAATCTCAACTCAAAGTAATGCTTGGCATCAAATATCTAGCAGCTGGATTCATTGAATCCATTCAGACCCTAAGCTTCCGCCTAGACGAAGCCAATTTCGGTGATCTCATAATGGGCTTCTGTGCCATTGTTTTCCTGATATTCTCCGAGGTAAGTAACGACTTTTTTTTTCTAACCCTCAACAACGTTCAAAGCTAACTCTTAAAAGTATCAGAGTAGTTTCTTGGAAGACTGGCCGAACGTCCCAATCAGCCGAAGATCAAAAAACTCTTCTACCAGTATTTGTCGTTCTCAAGGAATACTCTGATAGTCTTCATAACAGCGATGGTCACTGTCGTGTGGATGAAACAAATAAAATCAACGGGGAATAGTTCACCCTCAGGTGTGGTTCCATACGCCTTAAGCAAGACCGCTATGGCTGGGATGCCGAATTTCACGTTTCCCGCAATGAAAATTGTCACTCCAGAGAAGACATATTATTTTTTGGACATTTTGGCAGAGCTGAACTTGGGTATCATTGTAATTCCGATTGTCGGCGTTTTGACGAATATTTCAATTGGGAAATTGAGTAAGAATAAACAGAAGGGTTTAAAGGTTTGACGTTGCTGTAACTTTTCTTTGTTAGATCCCAAATGTCGGGCGAGCGCAAGTCAGGAACTATTCACACTCGGACTTTGTAACGTTATCGGATCGACTGTCCAATCGATGCCGACTTCGGGAGCATTTACCCGCTATGCGATTAGTTCTGCCTGTGGCCTCAAGACCCCAATGGCGAATTTGTATTCAGGTAGGAGTATTTTAGGGAAACTCCATTAAACAGGGTCCTTCTTACATTTTTTTTTTTTTTCAGGTTTAATTGTCCTCCTGGCTCTGGGGTTCCTGAGCCCCTATCTGAATTACATTCCCGAAGCAACTCTGGCGGCCATATTAATGTGTGCCATTGTGACCCTCATCGATTTCAAGCTCCCTGTAAGACTCTGGCGAGAAAGTCGAAGGGATTTCTTCATCTGGTGCATATGCTTCGCTGCATGCGTGATGTTTGGAGTCGAAGTTGGACTATTGGTTGGGATCATTATTACCGTTTCGTATCTGCTCTATCTATGGGCTCGACCGTCCGTCGCTGTAAAAATTGATTCGGTAAGTCCTCAAGGTTTCGCTCGTATCCAAGTAACTAATTGAGCTTCTGTGACAGATCGATGACATGCAATACATTTCGGTGACGCCAGGCAATGGAATCTACTTCCCAGCAATCAACTATCTGCGTGGCAAGATCCTCAAAGCATGCATCCAAGCTGACTTCAAGATTCCAGTCGTCATCAATTGCAAAATGATCACCGGACTCGACTACACCGCCGCTCAAGGTATATCCCGCCTCTCAACAGATCTCTGTCAAGAAGGCAGCGGATCGCTGCTCATCCTCTACCAATTGAATCTCAATCTCCAGAAACTCATCGATCTCACTGAGAATCTAGTCTTTTGTGAGAGCAAAGAGAAGATCCGGGAGTTCCTGACACAGGAATCCCTGCGAAATGGCTTCATTAATCTTAAGGCACACATCCGGGCGTCCATTGACTTAGGCTATAAAATTGACATAGAATAGTGTAGAATAAAAAAAAAGAAATTAGTAAATTAAGAATTGTAGAGAATATCAAAAATCAAATTGGAAATTGAATCCGAAGGTCTGGTGTTTGTGTGGTTTAGTGGGTTTCCCTACCCGTTTTTTTGCTTCATTCAATTCCACAAAAAGGATAGTGTGAAAACTCCTGGAAATACGATTTCAATTCAAATCCATTAACAGGATTCTTCTTTGGTTTAGTGAATTCCATTAATGGTTTTCTGATGCAGTGCAGTTGGAAAAAGCTATGGTACTCCATTAGTTACAGGTGAAGGTGCAAGAACCCTCTCTTTCACTTCCTTTTTTCTTCTAAACTGCCGGAAGTGTGTGGTATTTAGAAAGCGAAAAGGAGAATGCAAAAAAATGCAATTACCAGTTCATTAAGTCATCTTCCTGTTAAATGACCTGGCAACTGATGGAAAATGGTTTTTCATCACCTTTTTTATGGAGCGCGCAACAAACAGAAAGGCGAACATCAAACGGGCGACAAGCGAAGCAAGTTCTTCAACGTACTAATGCATGCTGTTTAATTTTAATCCTCTTTTTCCATTTTGTGGCCTTTGCTTTGTTATTTCCTTTTCTTTTTTTTTTTTGTGAGTTGTGGTGAGTTTGAAAATGCGAAGGTGTAGATCTGTCTTTTTGGCAGGGATGGGAAGAAGAAAAACTATTTTAATGAAAAATAAGGACTTTCCATTTGAGTCAGTCTACTTCGATTCGGAGAGAGGTGCTAACGGAGTAATAAGCTTCCTTTTTTATGAAAATGGTAATGGAATCCACTCACCTTTTAAACTTTTAATTTAGGGAAACTACTAATTCCATTTAGAAAAGTGAAAACTACTTACGATATGGGAGTTCGACCCCAGATTCCTTAGTTCACGAATGCTTTTGAAATATCAGTTATTTGGGCTTTTAAATCTTTTATTTTTAAGTATTCAAAGGAATAAGTTAATTTTTTCTAAAAAATATACCGAATGGTCAAACACTTTTACACAAATAAAAAGAACTGCTCAAAATTAACGGTGTTTACGCTTTATTTCATTATACTCGTTACTATGTGATCAATAAAACTTAAAAAAACTATTTATTAACATTCTTTTTCTTAGGACCAGGGGGCAAATATAGGTAGCATCCAACAATAATGACGAGGATCCGCGTTTGGTGGCGATGGAGAGGATTATACAGAGAAAGTGCTGCTCTGCCTTTCCTGCAAAGAAAAAAAAAACCAATTGTCCTTTCCAGGACAGCAAACAAATCAATAAGAGATAAGCAACTGAATTTTAAATTTTTTTTTATTTCTAAAAATCCTTTTTGGTCAAAAATGTCGTTTGGTGAAAAAAGCTGTTTGGTGAAAATTGTCATTTGGTGCTGCTAGCGCCATCTAGGCGGATAAATTCCGAACTACAGATGTCGAAATTTTTCGCGACACTAGCGCCATCTAGCGGGAAATAGATGCAACTGGTGCCACAGATCGGCATTTTTGGGTTTAGTTCCACTACTTCCCGCTAGATGGCGCTAGTGTCGCGAAAAATTTCGACATCTGTAGTTCGGAATTTGTCCGCCTAGGTGGCGCTAGCAGCACCAAATGACAATTTTCACCAAACAGCATTTTTGACCAAACGACATTTTTCACCAAACGACATTTTTACTGAAATGGAATTTTTACCAAATTTCATTTTGCTTTGCTTTCTTGAATTATTATTAATTAATTGTAGGGGTAATGAAGGAGTGATAGCTTCTATTTTTCTCTCTGGCTCTCGCTATGGGCTCTGAGCGTACCCTACAGCTCAGCGTTCATCCATAGAAGATAAAGATGTGAAATGAGGGATAAACCACATTGAAAAAAAAGGCCAACACATATTTTTCGCAGATATTTTTTATTTATTTAGTTTTTGTGTCACATGCACATAAATTAAAAATCATCTCTCATGTTGGCTTCAGGATGTTGCTCCATCTGTAGGTTTTTGACTGCAATCAGTCCGGGACCATTAATTTTGTTGAAGAAAACGAAACCTTGACATATTTAATCCAATAGTTGCTTTGTTTTGTGTTTCTTTGTGATATTCTATCCCACACGGTTCTTTCGAGGACGAAAATTGGCTGAAAAAGAAGAAAAAACATAATTAAAAAAGCACAAGAAAGTTTAAAAAATTATGTTCAAAATATAATAGCAGTTAAATAAACATTTTTGTTTGTATTTAATTCTCAGCCTAGTATTCTTGGTTCACTCACTGTTTTCTGCTTTTGCTAATTTTCTCCACGAGTCAATTACTATTCAAAACAAGAGTTGACAAGAATAATCCTCTAAATTCATGCACCAAATGTGCCAACGTGACCTAGCAAAACAGGTTTTCGCTTGCATTTGACTTTGACACACAGCAATGGTTATATTTTCTGCCATAAGCAAGAGTAAAAAGAACGGTTCAATACACAGTTGTTTCTCTCTTTTTCTTGGAATAAAGAACTGTAACTTCAAGCTTCAAGGTTAGTGCAATTTTGTGTTTTTGAGTCAACAATCAACATACAGTTCGAGGAAAGGAGAAAATCGAAAGAGAAAGGCAGATATTTGAAACTAAGCGACATTTCATGACACTCAATCAAAAGAAACAACTGGAAAATAAAAGATGGACAATGGACATATCACCAAAGACGTGTGGAACGTGGAAGATTTTTAATTTTCCATTTCATTGAAACCTTTCTTAATCCCTATGCTTCTAGATTTTTTTTTGCAAACTGTAAATTAAAACGAGAGGAAAAGGGACCTCATGATTCTGTCTTCTATTATATTGCAAATATTTCCAGTGAACTGTCCTTTTCACTCTCGCTTATGGAAGAAAATATTGTCTACCTGTCCTGTTTCAAAAGAAAAAAAGCTTATATTCTTCTTGGTTCTTGCTATTCATAAAGTATGCAATTCAAGGCATACAAGTATGCAATTTTAAGTAAATGAATTGCGTAATTGCAAAAAACCAACTGTAAATGGGCCCTACCGCTGACTATGGGCAGTATTTCCGTGAAAAATAAATAAACAGAAGTTATTCTTCAGCTGCGAAAATTCTCTAGGTGCTTCATGCAGCGTTGCCAACTGCTTTAACTACAAAAATTCCTAAATAATAAATAAAAAATAATAATTCCAATTCAACGTTTTTGCCTATTATTTAATTAGATGCTTGAAACCTTGAATTTAAATTGAATCATTTAAAAACGAATAAACCAATAAGAAAAGAGCTAACTTCCTTTTCTTTACGACACTTCTCTAGCAAACAAGATGTCCGAATATTCCGAGGTATCAACATCGACCCGGACCACTACCTCGTTGTAGCCAAGGTACGAATGCGGGTATCCCGATCAAGGGAAGCACGTGAAAATTTGTTAAAAGGAAATTCGACGTCAAACGGCTACAATTGCTAGATCCTTTTCCGATCGTGTCTCCGAAAATCTCCTCAGAAGTCCTTTGCTAACAGCACAAAATATAGAAAACCAGTGGCAACACTGCCAAACAGCCATCAGAAATGCAGCCTCTCAAGTGCTAGGGTTTACAAGTCCACCACACCGAAACCCCTGGTTTGACGATGAGTGCCGGCGAGCACGTGCAGCTAAACAAGAGGCTTACAAAGCGACGCTGCAAAGAAGGACACGAGCAGCTTGTGCTCCTCTCTCTTTTTCTGCTCGTAGAGGAGCAGAAAAGGAGAGAAACTTCTCAGAAAGAAAAAAAAGAGGGTGGATGAGAAGCGTGCGATCGAGGAGGTAGAGGGATGTCACAACAGGAACGAGCTTCGAAAGTCTTACAAAAAAGTGAAACAAACCTCCAGGATTAATACACCCCGAACTGAAGCCTGTAGAGACCATCATGGGAACTTCGTAGTGGAACCGCAGTCAGTGCTGAGGATATGGAAAGAATACTTTTCCAAGCTGTATTATGGCCATGACGTCCTAAACTCCGTCAGCAATACAGAACCATTTAATTTGAGTGCAGAAAACCAACAATTCCACCCACCCGACCTTGACGAAGTGAAGATAGCGATATCTAAACTTAAGTCGAACAAAGACGCCGGAGCACACGGGCTAGCCGCTGAACTGTACAAAGGAGCTGGAGATGATTTGGTTAGGAGCATGCAGCAGCTCATCTGCAAAATTTGGTCAGAAGAAAGCATGCCCGACGAATGGAATCTCAGCATCGTATGCCCGATCCTCAAGAAAGGAAATCCCCAGAACTGCACCAATTACAGAGGTATAAGTCTCCTTAACATCGCCTACAAGGTCTTGTCTGCTGTATGAACGTTTGAAGGCCTTCGTCAACAACATGGTAGGTCCTTGTTGTTGTTAGTGTGGCTTCAGACCCGGAAAGTCCACCATCGATCAAATATTCACCCTACGGCAGATCTTGGAGAAGACCCAGGTACCCAGCGCATTCAGCAGCTGTTCGAAGTGCTGATTAAAAACATCTACAACTCCCTGTGCTGCGGTGACTAGGTTTCCGTCACTGTTTCGAAGAGGCTGTGTCCCGGTTCGGAAACCAGAAGCCAATTGCTTCGATCTTTTAAAGAAACGCCAGGTGTTGTTCCTTGCCCGAGAATCTTATAGATCTTTGAGCTGAGAAACTGCAGATGCTCTTTCCTGCCTTCGTAGGGTCTTTTTCTCATTTCTACTTTTTGTTCGATACTCTTCTCTTTCTGCTCTTGTTTTCGGTTGCAGCATCTGCAAACGTGCATTTTCCGTCTCTCTTATCAATAACGCGCACTCATCATAATACCACGGGTTCTTTTTCGGAGGTGGCTGGTAACTTTTGGTGGTCTCGGCTACATTTTTTTATTATTTCGCGATATTAGTTCCACGAGGTGTTGACATCTGTGGTATTTGGGAGGACGGCGGACAGTCGCTCACTCAGGCGCTCACTGTAGTCTTTGCCATTATCCGGAGTGCCAAAGCAACCGATGTTGAACTTCTTCCTTGGTGCCGCACGTGTTTTTTTATCGTTTGATAGTCGAGCTCTAAACTTAGCCACTACCAGAAAATGGTCAGAGTCGGCATTTGCTGCTCGGAAAGTGCGCACGTTCAAGATGTTGGATGCGTGCTTTGCGCGTTCGACCATCCGGAGATCGCCAGGTTGCTGTGTAGATCTTTCGTCTTGGAGACCTTGTGCTACTTATCACCGTATTACGAGCTGCAGCAAAGTCGATTAGTCGGAAGCCGTTATCTGTTGTCACTTCGTGGAGGCTGTGCTTTCCAACTAACTAATCCGCCAAAGATGTCTTTCTTCCCGGTTTTTGCATTGAAATCTGCGCTTCACATTGAAAGGTGTAGCTGAACCTTTTCCCATTCCTGTCTATTGATGTACTCCAGATAAAGACGAAATAAAAGCGCTGTGCTTGTAAATTGTGACCCGTCTTGCCTTCAGAAAATTACCTACAGTGTAAACGTTCAATCTAGCGAGAGCGAGGCTTATTATAATCTTAATCGCACCAAAACTATACAATTAATTTATAATCATCTCATAACGTTCATTAACTAATTTCTATGCTCTTAAGTCGGCATATCAGTTGAGTGTTGCAGCTAAGTTGCCGTTGTTGTTTATGGTTGGTCTCTTAGCTGGCTGAGAATTCATTTAGCAATTATGCAGGAAACATCTGTGAAAGCAAAATGTTAAGCATGTTGTTTTACTTACGATTAAGGACCTTATACGTCAGAGAAGATTTTGCTACCATAAGGAGAATCAATCTGCTTTGCTACTAGAACCTGCCTTATTGTCTTAACTAAGTTCTCACCTTAAGTCGGTACCTAACTACTTCTCTTTGATATTGCAACACTTTGATAAGCGAAAACCATAACAATCAAACCAACAACTAACAGCAAGGCTAAGGGATAATATGACAAAGGGAATGGGACGTTTACAAGAGGTTTATTGTTTCGGCGAAGAGTGCGATACGGTTGTGGATGCCTTAAATTGAAGCTCTTTGCTTGCCCCACCCAAGTTGGAAAATCGTTTTGAGTTCTTGATGAAATTTTAATGAAAACAAGATGATGAGACGAACATCGTCATCGTCGTGGTTCTTGTTGTTATTTGCTGGATAAACTTAGCACAGCACACACAAGACAATGAATAACTTAAGCGCCTAATATCCGGTTGCAATACTTGATGACTATGATATGGGTGATAAGACGCATCGTTGTTCGTTGATGCAGCAACAAAGGTGTGTTTTAAGGGCTTCCTAGCGCCAAGGATCAGTCCAAGCTGAGGATACAATAAATGAGTTGGTGTAGTTTACGAATTCTTTAGGGATGACAACTGAGAAGGAACTCAAAGGGTTTTAGAATCAGGCCTTCATCTTGCACGATACAGTCAAAGGTCTCAGGGAATCAAAAGCAAAACATCATACCCGCTGAAAGACCTTGGATCCGAACTTTTAAACCACGCTTTTCTGCATTACTTTAACCGTGAACTAATGACGTAGTTCTAGTTACCACAAACGAAGGCGCCAAAGCGTATAGTTACTGAATGGAGAGCAACTATCAAAGCTCGATTTACACCTTCGTGGTGTTAAATAACAAGAAGAATACATTGAATGCTTCCTTTTAACGTTTCAAACGAGTTAACCTGACAAAACACACAATCCACAATCATAACATGCATAAATGGTTGTTTTTTTTTCCAGACCTATTTGACAGCAACGACAAAAAGCAAAGCTCTAACGATATGAAATGCAATTCCATTAAATTCCAAGTGAAAAAAAGTCCCAAGGAAAGTCCTATTCAAATTCAGAACATGGTTATGTTTATACGCAAACGACTGCCTTAAGCCAACGAAAACAAAAACAACAACATCATCAAACTTCATTCAATTTATGGCGATGCTGAGACCGAGGCCGATTGAAACGCATAGCAGACATACAATGAATTGCAAAGGCACACCTCTATTCCCAACCAAAGAGTGTGGTTCTTCTGACTTACCTGTCTTAGAACTCTCTTCAATGTTTGTCCACAAAAATCCTTTATTCATTGATGATGATGACAAAAGGTCTTCTACATGTTGTAAGAATGAATAGGTTGTAGTTTTCAAAGCATCTTGTGACAATAGGTCATGCTTATGGCTGGGCCTTTGTGTGGCTTCCTTTGATAGTATGTAGGTATTTGTCAATTCTCGATTTGTGACTGTATATCGTCTAGCCACAGCTTTTGGATCACACAATCAGGCTTCTGATGGGATTTTCTGTTGTTGTGATGTTATGAGTGATGGAGTCTGAAATGTGAAAGTGATATTGCAATGTAATGGAAAATGTTTCCTCAGGGTGAAGCTTGTTGTTCAGCTGTAATTATTATGTTTTCTGTGTTGAGCATTGAATGTCGAAATATATTCAAAGAGGAGACGTAAGACTTCAAAGGATAACAGGTTTTATTTATGAAAGGTCTCTTGAAGGGAGCAGCCTTGAGGTCGTAAAACGAAATTTCTATTGACTTGAACACTTTGTAATGTGTACATCGTTAATACATTTTTTCAATGCAAATACATATGTCGCCATAAGTTGTGATGTACTTTTTAGTTTCCAGCCGAGGTTTTGCTAGACGATTTCACCAAGAATCACGAACTTTTAATGCTGGATCTTCTGACCCTCTTTACAAATAACCTTTATTGAGAATGCACCTTACAACACTACAGCTTAATACAAAGATATGCATATAAGTATTATTTTTGTTGATACGTTCTAGTTTGGTTGCTATTCCGGTATGTTTTTGAAAGGTCCTTGGACAAAATTGGTATGGTGCGGTGATCGGGGATGATACCCTGAACGCCTGCGGATCGATACAAAGCCCTTGGTGGCACGGATTAGTAGGGAAAATGCCTCTGGTGGAACGGATCAGCAGGAACAATGCCCGTGATGGCAAGCACTGCCAGGTATAATGCCCTAGGAGGCACGGATCAGCAGGTATCATGCCCCTGGTGGCACGGGTCAGCTAGTGGCAATTGATAGGGACGGCCGTAGTACTCACCGTAGATCAGCAGGTACCAAAGCCCCAGGTGGCAATCAAAAGCGGGCTAAATAACTTCAATATCGAAACCTCTAGTAGTAGTAGTTCGCTCTAAGATACTTATAAATAAATAAATAGAGTGGCGCGACAGCTCTTGAAGAGCCAAGGCCTAAGTGGATTACTTTCATCAACAATTCTCTAGGTGCGTGTGAAGAATTGAGGGGACCTACAATTTTACGCAGTGAGAAGCACTTTTTCATGACAGATGATACTCTTGGAAGTTTTGTCAGTTCTTCGCAAGAGGCAGTGTCCGTGAAATAAAAACTTTGGGTCCGAGTAGGATTCGAACCCACGACGTTCTGCTTAGCAGCCAAGCACCTAACCACTAAGCTACGGACACTACGCTCTAAGATACTTGCTATTTCCAATTTTAATGCTTCGAAAAACTCTACTCCACTCAACTAAGCTCTTCTTTACTCTACTCTACTCTACTCTACTCTACTCAACTCTACCCTACTCTAATCTACGCTACTCCACTCTACTCCACCCCATGTAACGTGCGATTATTTTCTGTATCAACCCCATCTACAAGCTCCAACTTCTTGGCACCCTGCACCATGTAAAGGGTTTTTCAATAGGGACGCTACAAAAGTTTCCTTAAATAAAACAAAAACGGTTTTGAATATCAATGAAATTCTTTATTCCTGTGGAAGTACATTTGATGCCATTATGTATCTATTTCGATTTCTTTTGCATGACCACCACCGGCACACTTGCAGAAGTCCAGACGCTGAACCCAATTTTCGACGGTTTTCAAGCATAAATCGGTCGATACTGCTGCAATTTCGCGTTCGATATTCGTACGAAGTTCATCAATCGTCGCTTGCGTGTTGGCATAAATCATAGATTTGACGTAGCCCCACAGGAAATAGTCTAACGGCGTTAAATCGCATGAACGAGGCGGCCAATTCACAGGTCCATTTCTGGAGATAATCCGCTTATCGAACTTCGTTCTCAATAATTCTCGCTGTGTGACATGTGACACCGTCCTGTTGAAACCACATATCGTCCAAGTCCATATCATCCAATTCATACCAAAAATAATCGGTTAGCATTGAGCGGTAGCGATTTCCATTCACAGTAATGCCGGTCTTGATCATCACGGAAGAAGTACGGCCCAATGACACCACCAGCATGTAAACCGCACCAAACAGTGATTTTTTCGGTATGTAATGGTGCCTCGTGAAGCACATGTGTATTTCTGCCTGACCAATAACGCATATTTTGCTTATTGACGAAGCCATCCAGCAAGAAATGAGCCTCATCGCTGAAGATGATTTTTCGATGAAAATCCGGATCATTTTCAAGTTGTTGCTCAGCCCAATTCACGAACATACGACGCTTCTGGTGATCAAGCGGCTTCAGTTCTTGCGTCAATTTGATCTTGTAGGGATGTAGGCCAAGATCTTTTCGCGAAATTCGCCACAACGACATCACAGAGATGCCCAACGCTTGAGAACGACGCGTGAGAGACTGATTTGGGTCTTCCGCAATTGATGCGCTAGCGGCAGCAATATTCTCGACACTACGGGCACTTGTTTGTCTCACTAGCACGGGAACATTTTGTACTGAGCCTGTGGATTCAAATTTTTCCACTAGACGCTCAATTGTTGATCTGGCAGGACGATTATGACGACCATAAATTCGCTCACCGCCTGCAATAGTGGCACAACTCATTTTTTTCACTTTCGAGATATAAGAGATTTAAAATCATGCCTTTGTTCAAATTAGATTTCTGTTCTTATAAATTAAGCTATCCTGAAACGGATTTGCTATTTTGAAGTTAAAATAATTACCTTCATTATAACATTAATCCGAAATCAAAAAGTGGGCGGCAACCGCCCTATTTTGGGAAAGTGTCATTATTGCATTTGCAGAGTATATCGTAAGTCTTAAAGTGCCATTTCAAAGAATAACGGCATGTTACAAAATTCTTCAACTATTTACCAAAAACTTGATGTAATAATTGAAAAAAGTCAAAAATAACTACATCACGTTAGCTCTCCAATTAATGTTTTTATTCAGCCAATATAAAATTAATTTCTTATTCATATAAACTTAAAAATAAAAAGTTAAATAAATAAATACAATTATGTCACAAAAAAATTATAATCATAATATTTTCATAATGCACTTTGATGGAATAGTGGCACAAATCAAAATGTGCCCTTCTTTCCAGGTGTTAATATTGAATTCGTTACCAAAAGCTCCGTAATAGTGGCACAACTTGAGTTATGCCGTTATTGCTTTTAAAACTGAGCAATTTACTTACCTTGATCCTGGCACAACTGTAATGTGCCAAATTTGCTTTAAGAAGGAGATGCGAACACACTCACGATCAAGAGAATATTGAGAGAAGTGCCAGTATTGATATAAAGAGAAAGCACAAAAGCTTTGAAAGTTTGATGGCACTATCTCCATCTTTCGGAATTGAGAGGAAGTATCAATGTGCCGATTTTACAGAAATGTAAAGCGTTAAATTTTAATCATAATGGCGTTCACAGTTCAAATTTCAATTTTTTTGAGTTGTGCCATTATTGCAGGCGGTGAGCGATATATGAACTGATCTTAAATATTCAGCATTATTATATTATAATGACATGAATAAAACCACATACACGTTGTACAAAGAAATTAAACATTTTCAGTCATTTTACAAACAGACATAATCTAGCATTTTCAGAGAATTTCACAAATTAACCAGTCAATACCGTGCTGCAAGCAGATTAACAAAACAAAAGCAACGAATCTAAAAAATCTAGCCTAGCAGACTTTGTACTTTCTGGTTCGATAAAAAAAAGACCTTTACTTTTGCAACCCACACGGTTCTTGAGTTTTTGAAGCGTACACAAGCTAACATAACATTTTTATATAATACTAGCTGTACCCTGCCACGCTTCGCAGTTGCACATGTGATTGGATGGTTGAGAAATGAGAAACAAAACAAAGATTACATTTCATATAAATTTAATGTTGCAATATTTTTTGTTTTTCTGTCT
>CAKKXW010000004.1:70810051-70827939 GCA_920937365.1 Sphaerophoria rueppellii | reverse complement strand
CTTTAAAATCTTACCATATCAAGATCATTATTGAATTTTTGAAATAAATTTAGAGCAACAAAAATTGTTATGATCATAAGAAAAGAAAAATGTAACCTCAAAAGATTTGTTTTTTTTTTTTTTTCTTGTTTGACAGATCAACCAAACCTAACTAAAAAGCGTTTTTGGATGATTTCAACTATTTCTAACTATTTCAACTATGACACATCAACCATTTTCTTTTTGACATAAAAACTATAGTCAACTATCGTCAGCGCAAAAACGCACTTCAGGTCTTTACGTACTAGGCTGAGGAGAATGAGGAACATAGATATCGAAGTATTTGCTTACAGAGCACCTTCGTTATTGTTTCTCTGCTTGGACCTTAGAGAAACTTGAATTTGACAATCATTTTGGACGAAGAATAAATTAACGCCACCAAACAAACTGTCCCATTTAATGGGGTTCATAGAAGCCAATTTACCCGCATTGCATTGGACGACTATTTGTCGAACACGATGTTGCGAAATACGTTTCGCCTTTAACGGTGGCGTTACATAACTTTCTTTTTTTAAGGGGACTAATAAATGCCCATTCTACATTCTCCTAATTAAGGTAAGGTTAGGTTATATGGGCTGACGGCTGGTTTTGTTGCCGTCACACTTAGATCGATGTAGATTCCTTGTGATACTCCGAAGTATTGTAACTCCTGAAAAAGTGGTTTAACTTATGAATTCTACGGTTGGTCGAGCCATTTGGAGGGCTTGACAATGTTCAGTAGGCGATTGCCTTAAAGTTCGGTTAGTTCTAGTTTCTTAAAGAAATAGTTGTTGAATGTTTCCCTAGTTTAGCAGAGTGCTCGACAGTAGCACAGGAAGTGAGCGGTGTTTTCGTGCTCTTCTTCGTTTCCGAAGCCTCTACTCAGGTCGTGTATGCTAAGCCCCATATTCTTTTTGTGGTAGCCGGGTATGTTATGTTCTGTTACCATGCTCATTAGAGGTCTTAGAGAGGGTTTCTTAAGAAGTAAGATCATATCGGTTATTTTCTTGTCGTAGTTCGGCCAGTTTTCTGATGTTACCGCAGGTCTATAGGAGGTTCTATCTTTCATTTGATTTTTGAATAATATTGTTACTAAATATTTCGTTTTAATTCGCATTAAAGGATTCTGATGTTATGGTCTCTTGCAAGCTCATCCACTTTTCCGTTTCCCGGCACACCACTATGGCCGGAAACCCAGCGGAGCCTTACATTATGCTGCGTTCCAAGAACCCTTAGCTCTTTGCGACAGCAAGAAACAAGCTTTGACTAGATTTAATTGGCAGAAATCGCTTTAAGGGCTGAGCTATCAATGAAAAATTTGATTGCGTATAATATCGCCGTCATGGATATTTGTTTTGCAGCGTTTTTCACAGCCAAGATCTCAGCTTGGAAGACACTGCTATGGTCGGGGTGCCTGAATAAACTGGCAAGATTAAGGTTTTCATAGAAGAAACCTCCCCATCTTTCGAACAATCAGTCAAGACAGTTAAATTCGATTCATTTGTGTAAGAAACACTGTTATTCCAATCTTGTCTATTGGCGAAGCTAGTAATAAAGGTTTTATTGAAGTCTAAGTAAGGGGTTATGTAATCTGTACGGATGTTGTTGCCAACTTGTTTTGTAAGAATCGTGGTACGACCGTTTTGATTAGTTTTCCAGATATTGGTTTGACTGAGTCGAAGAGTGCTGTTTGCTGCCGATTCTCGTACAAATAAATCTAAAGGGGTGAGGTTTACGATCGCTTCGAGACCCGCAGTTGGGGTAGTCCTTTTTTTTTTAATAAACACACACTCAAGAGTTTTTTATACCTTTAATATGCCATAGACATAGTGAGTGCATTAGGAAAGAAGGAAGGGGTGTGAGAGGAGGTGCCGGTGTACATTGGTCTTAAATTCCTGAACACTGTAATGATCGGGAAAGACAGAGCGTGGAAGAGAGTTCCACATTCGCGTAGTACGGCTAAGGAACGATTCCCTATACTTGAGCGTACGACCGAAATTGGGCTCGAGAGTAAACTGATGGGCATTCCTAGAAGCGAGGGTATTACGGTTGAATTGTTTAAGGGGTGAAATGCAAGTGGCTTTTTCACTAGAGCAATTACCGTAGAAGTAACGGTAAAACAAGGAGAGACACGAAACGTTACGACGGTGTTCCAATGAAGTGAATGAGTTAGTGATGCCTCTGTCACCAACCATTCTTACAGCTCGTTTTTGTATACCCTCATCCAAGAGGCTTAAGTATGTAGCTGGAGCACCAGCCCAAAGATGGGCTTTGGACGGATATAAGTCTTCTAGATTCTAGAAAATAGCCAAATCAGATGGGGAGAAAATTTTCTTGCACTGTCTTAAGAAACCCAAACAACTTGCGGCATTTTTGGCGACATCGCGTATATGCTCGGTCCACAAGAAGTGGTCAGTGATGCACATACCGAGAATCACGAGATGTTCGGTCTCATTGATGCAAGTGCCACTCATGGACACTCCCAAGGGGGGTAATCACCTAATCATAATCACCCAAGTAGTGCTTATGCCATTCTTTGTACTTTGGTGAGGGTTTTTGAGTTCGTGCTCTTTTCAAGAGCTTACCACTAAACCAAACTGCCATAAGTTTGAATGGGTTTAAAAATATGGTGGTATACATTCAAATGATTATTTAAGGATTTGGTCTCCAAAAGTCTCCAAAGTTAACCTATTGAAAATTGCCACACCTACTTTGGTTCTGTTTGAGAGGAAGGACGATTCCAGAGACTTAACAACAAGAACAACAACAGTCTAGCCCTATCTTAAATGAGCGGAGAATAACCGGTCCAGAGTGGTGTAGCCACTGACATAGACCAGGGCGCTACTAGACGACGTGCGTAGTTAGTCGAAAAAAAACCTATGACCCACCATTTTGTTATTTTAAATTTTGAAATTTACAACCGTAATGGCAAGCATACGCATTATTATTTTAACCCAGAACATGTGTCAAATTGGATAATTCAGCAATAGGACACGAAGTGTTCGATTCACAATACGCGTGTTAAGGCTTCAATTTATCCAACAACCAAAACAAAGCAAAAAAAAAACAAACTACAACAGCAACAAGAGCTTTCAAATTAAATGATACACACATTTCAATCTGATTTAAACTGCCCCTGCACTCGAGTGTGGAAAATGCAGAGCAAAATAACATTTAAATATTCAAAAAAACAAAACTCCTTCCCCCCACACTCCTTGCAGGAAAAAAAATATTATATAAATTTTTGCAAAATCACAGAACGAAATCCGATTCCGATTTGCATTTTTGTTTTGTTTATTTTATTGGAAATATTTTTTTTTTTTTTTCTGTTAAAAACATTTGTTCAACGAATCCGATCAATTTGGTTAAAATTCCAATCAAAATCCTTGTGTGCGAATTGACTAGCAAGGACTTCGACTACCAGATGAACGAACGCGACGCACGTTGCGATGGACACTCCAATGAGCCTGAGGAAAATTTGTATTATTTTATTTAAAAACAAAAAAAAATGTTTCTCCAATGACATGAGGGTGTAAAAAAAGCAAATTATTTCATGTTATTAATTAAACACATTTTTTTTTGTTCTCTGTTAACAATAGCAACAATATTAAATTGACAGAAGGTAAATTCATTTGAATGTTGTTTTTAATTCGAACAATGGAACGCATAATAAGTTTTGAGTGGATTATTCGATAGGTTGGAGTTGTAGGCTGTCGAGGGTATTAAATTTATGTTAACCAGGTTAAGGATTAAGCTAACAGATCATAGTTTAATTCGGGCGACATTTATGAAGAGACACAAAATCAAAGGACATGGTAGTGCCCAGCCAAGTTCTAGCACTACTCCCTTTTTACAGGATCGAACTCAAGCACATTTTTAACCCCCCATAACCCATAGAGTTAGAAGCTTTTGATTTGAATTACGTATTAACTTCATGGGCACAAAGGCCCTGTGAAAAACTTTGTAGAACCACCACTTCCTGAGATATTGAACAATTAAAATTTATAAAACCGTGATTGACTCACTGTCTGACTCATTGACTCACTGATCATCAAAATTATGAAGCGCTTCTAACAATAGCATAATTTTGAAATTTGGTACAATGGTAGGTTATTGGGTGTATACAAAGGAAAAAATCGAAAATTTAATTTTTTTCATTCAGGGGGCGTGGTATCCGCTCACTTTCTTA
This sequence comes from Sphaerophoria rueppellii, assembly GCA_920937365.1. NCBI lineage: Eukaryota > Metazoa > Arthropoda > Insecta > Diptera > Syrphidae > Sphaerophoria > Sphaerophoria rueppellii. The sequence continues at coordinate 70,823,732 of CAKKXW010000004.1, read as the reverse complement.
AAATGGTCGTAGGATCATGAAATTTGGAATTCTTATAGGGTTGAGGTTGAATATAAGGAAAAATATAAGTAAAATATTTTGGTTTCATTTAGGGGCGTGGTTTACACCCACTATCTTAAAACTGTCTTAGGATTTTGAAATTTGGAATTCTTGTGAGGTTTTGGTTGAATGACATGAAAAACGCAAATGATAAAAACTTCCATTTCCATTCAGGGGTGTGGTATCCACCCATTTTATCTATCGAAATGGTCGAAAACTTGTAAGAGAAAATATAAGTGGTTGCCACCCACTTTCTCAAAATGGTCGTAGGATGTTGAATTCTGGTTTGTTTAAGTTCATAACACTCCCATGAGTAACTTTCTTTAGTGGTTTCACAATGGACCCATCGGGTTTAAATGAGTTAACAACATCCAACCTACAAATCCTCATTCAAACCCTCCAAGTGGGTGCCGGGCGGGCAATGATAACCATAGTAGTCCTGTGCGCTTTGGGCGCAGGATGGATATCAGCTAAGATTAAGCTGGGTCTCCAAATTGTTCGTAACCGCTCAATAATACAACGTTCGGAAACTCAATTTAAAAATAGTTTAGATGTTCCTAATTTCAGTGGTGGTGTAAGTGTACTTTTTTTTATGGTTGGGTGTTGTAGGATCTGGGGGCGTATGCTGTAACTTTTCCTACACACCAAGTGCTTACTTTACCTCCAAGTGGTAACCACCGGGTACTGGTTTTATCTCTAGATATGACTTGCGAAACTTGTAAGAGCGGGTGCAAAACGGAGAAACAGAAGCACCTTATCAACGGTCCAACAAATTTGGAGGTTCGTGCGAGGGGCTAACAACAACAGTAAAAAACTAAGAAGTCATGAGAGAGACACCAGCCTCGGATAGTGACCCCGCTCTCATGGTAACCAGACCCGCCAAAAAGACATCTTTGGCGGATTATTTGGAAAGCACAGTCTCCACGAAGTTACAATAGATAAGACTTTGCCGCATCTCGTAATACGGTGATAAGTAGCACTAGGTTTCCAAGACGAAAGATCAACACAGCAACCTGGCGATCTCCGGATGGTCGAACCACCAACCAAATCGACCATGTGCTTATCGGCGCAAGGCACGCATCCAACATCTTGAACGTGCGCACTTTCCGAGCAGCAAATGTCGACTCTGACCACTTTTTGGTAGTGGCTAGGTTTAGAGCTCGACTATCAAACGATAAAAATCACGTGCGGCCCCAAGGAAGAAGTTCAACATCGGTTGCCTTGCCACTCCGAATAATGCCAGAGACTACAGTGAGCGCCTGAGTGAGCTGTGGCTTGAGGCCTTCACAGCGATTGAAGAATAGGCGAAACTCGTTGGTCTTGAAGTGAATGAGGACAAAACAAAGTACATACAATCAACAAACAAAGCAACAACTGTCCACCGCCTAGAACAAAACGTCACTGTTGGTAGCAGCAATTTCGAGGTAGTTAAGGAGTTCACCTACCTTGAAACAAACATCAATCCCACAAATGTCACCTTAGTGGAGATCCGAAGAAGAATTACCCTAGCAAACCGCTGCTGCTTCGGTTTCGCCAAACAACTGGGTTCAAAACTCCCCACTCGAAACACAAAATGTCTGCTATACATAACTCTGATTTTATCAGTCCTACTCTACGGCGCCGAGTGCTGGACGATAAGTAAAAAAGGGGAATTGATACTGGGCACTTTCGAGAGAAAAATTTTTCGACGGATTTTCGGTCCCGTATGCGACAATGGCGAATGGAGAAGAAGGTTCAACCGAGAACTGTATGAGCTGTACCAAAATGTGGATGTAGTCCAGAAAGCCAAGAAAAGACGACTACATTTGCTCGGCCACATCGAGTGAATGGACGACAACGCTTCAGCCAAGAGACTCTTCTCATCCCAGCCCCCAGGTTCAAGGCGATAAGGAAGACCGAACCTACGAGCTACGATACAAGGACCAAGTGACTGCGAATGCCAGAGCGTAAGAACTTGGCGTTCTAGTAGATCTCATTACTTTTGGTGGCTGACTTTTTATACAGTGTTTTTACGCTCATAAGTGAACTTGGCTCTTTTTTACATTTCATGTTTTTGTTCTGATTATGATTACGACGATAAGAGGTCTGAAAACTAATCAAAATTATTTAAATGTGTGGTTCAGTCGTGCACTCTGTTTTCCCCAAAGCTTCAATTCTTATCCTTCGGAGGACTCCAAAACACAAGACTTTACGGTGGTTAAACCAATGAAGATGATTCTTCTGCTTGTGAATGTTGTGGAATGTTTTCAAGCATATGAAAGGCACTCTTATCCACAAAACCAAATTCTTCCTCAAGTGTAACGTAATTAATAAACGTGACATTAATTTTAACAATGCTGGCAAAACACCTGTTTCTTAAAAGGGAAAATTAAAGGGGCGTGATAGGAGGATATCTAAATTCTTGTAGCATTGCATAGTATAAGCCCTACAGCCACACATTACCGTTTTGGGTCGATTTGGTGGTGATCCAAGATAACCAATGCTACCACTATGCCAGGCTGCTTTGACCACTGATGATATCTTTCTATTTGTGGAAGGGAAATATTATTTGGCTGAATGTACACCCTGGGTCACATAATTAAGGCATTTCTAGTTTTTTTTTATGAAAGGGACTTGTCTGAAGTGGCGCCTTTGTGAGAATTGAAACAGAAGCGGCAAAAATGGGTTTAACGGTAAATGAGAGAAATGAGGCTCGGACAGAACGTAACAACTTGGAGGTAGTAGAGGAGTTTGTCTACTTAGGCTCCGCTATAAACATGGGCAATAATGCCAGCGCTGAGATCAGACGATCTAATCGCGGTTTCTTTGGGCTTAGAAAGCAATTGAGTGGAAAAGCCCTGTCTCGGGCAACTAAGTTAAAATTGTACAAAACCTTCATCATCCCAGCCCTGCTGTATGGTGCAGCAGCATGGACTTTGACAAAATCGGATGAATGTTCCTTAGACTGTTTCAAGAGGGCATTGAAGGGGAATGGCGAAGAAGATATAACAGCGAACTTTACGGGTTGGACCTAGCCAGAAGGGTCAGGGTCCAGAGATTCAGATGGCTCGGTCATTTAGAACGGATTGACACCAATGCTCCGGCCCGGAAAGCCTTCAACACTTTTCCCGAGGGACGTAGGAGGAGAGGAAGACCGCGACTCAGGTGGCGCGCTCAAGTGGAGGAGGACCTCAATCAACTTGGAGTGCAAAACTGGAGACAGCTAGCTAGGGACCGAGCTGGCTGGCGGAGACTGTTGATTGAGGCCCAAATCCACAACGGAAACCAAATCAGGACAACATTTTTGAATACTCTGACAGTCGGTATGGACTTGGGATAGGAAAAGGCATCATCGAAAATATTTACAGACCGATCTATAGCAAGGAGACTCGTTGTAGCCAAGGTAGTGCTACGAATATCCTGACAACGGCCAAAACAAGGAAGTGCTGCAAGAAAATTCGGCGTCGGATGGCTACAATCTCAAGAGATCGCCTGCTCCTTCTATGATCAAGTGTCGAATAACCTCTTAAGGAATCCTATGCCGCCAACATCAAGTATCAAGGACCAGTGGCAACATAACCCAAAAGCAGTTAGAGATGCCGCCTCTTAGTGCTAGGTTTCACACAGCCAAAAAAACGAAACCTCTTGTGTGACGAAGAATGTAGGCAGGCGCATGCAGCCAAGCATGCAAAAGAGGAGAGGAGCGGAGAGGAGAAAAAAGAGGGAGCATGAGAAGCCCTAGAATCAACAAATCCTAGATGGTCACAGGGTACCACCTGCCTAGCAACCAAACAAATATGGCCAAGCATAGACCTGAAACGGTTAAAAGGCTTGATTTCCCTGAGCAGACAAAATATAAGCTGTACAATTGGAGTCATAACAGGACACTGCCTCATAGGTAGGCATGCTTTGAGGCTAGGGGTCTACGCAAACGACTTCTGTAGAAGCTGCATGGACGAGGAGGACAAGGAAACAGTCCAACAACTTCTGTGAACATGTCCACCGCTCTCCAATAGAAGGAATAACTATCTCGGTAATCCATTCTTCGATAATACCACTGAACTGGCCACGATCGACACAAAATGTCTCTCTTACTTCATTAAAAGTACAAAATGGTTTGTTTAAGTTCATTACTTTCCCATGAGCAATTTCTTTAGTGGTATCACAATGGACCCTTGAGGTCTAAGTGAGTTAGAAACATCTAGACAATCCAATCTAACCTAACCTATGAGAAGCCCTAGATCAAGATGTTGAGGTGAAACAGCTGGCTCAAGGTAATCGAGCATGACCTGATACCTGCAGAGATAAACATGAGAACATTATAGTAGAATCGCAGTTGATGCTGGATATTTGGATAGACACCAACGTTCCGGCGCGGAAAGCCTTCGACACTATTCCCGAGGGACGTAGATGTAGAAGGCCACGACTCAGATGGTTCACACAAGTGGAAAAGGAGCTCAATCAACTTGAGAGTGCAAAACGAGATACAGCTAGCTAGGGACCGACTTGGCTGGCGGAAACTCTTTGTTGAGGTCCAAGCTCACAACGGACTGTAGCGCCACCTTAAGTTAGTAGGATACGATGGCAGGAATGATTTCAGACAAACAGTTTTCATGAGTGTGTCACTACAAAGTCCAGAAGAACGATCCATAAACAAATCGTTAAACTGCTTGCCGCCTAGTCGAGACGCAATGGGAAGCAAACAAAGCATAAGCAGTCATAAAGCGGCTTTGACAGAACCTCACAATTGACAGCAATTTCAAATATACGACTCCAAAGTTCAAAGCAGTAAGCAGGGAGGGTGACTGCTGTTCTATCTAGGTAGAAGACCCAGGTCAAACGTGATAAAGTAAGGCAAGTGGGCCTTAAGGTTCTCGTCTGAAATGTCTTCAAATGCAGTCCCGAAGACCGAAGCATAAGAGGAAGCCCACGACTCAGAAAGAACAATCCTCTTGGCAGCAAAATTTATATCGTGACACAATTCTTATTTAGTTATTCTCAGCCCAAATCAACCGACTTTGAGTTTTTCTAATATGAAAAAACATACTAGCACCTGGCCATGTTGTTGAGGTTAATAGTACCTACGTACCCTAATATAACTCACATCCCTCGACCTATGTATATCTTTGATATGCCCCAATCCGACCAAAAGACTTCCCGCACAGAAGCACCATCTCTCTGACCCTTGAAATGTTCCTCAAGGTGTTCTTCACGAGGATCATAGCTTATCTGCAATCTAACCATTTCTCCATCTCTGCTTTGTAATTGATTCTATTCCATAATTCCCGTGAGATCTATAATACCAGGAAAAACATATCCTCCTTGGGTTTATATTCAAATACAAAAAGAAGCTTCCACCCAACCTCTTCGAACAAGCCCTCAAACCCAAGAGAAGAACTCATAAGAAAAAATAAACTGAATGTAACAAATCACGTTCGTAAATTGTGCTACATCCTGAAACGACCCTTCATGCATGGTTAATAAAATCTTCTCCCCAGTTGTAGGTACGCAAATAGAAGATAGTCCTCTTTACTCGCAACGATCCATGAGATTTCCTATGAAATATAAGGCATCATGAATATTTATATGACAAGAGAATTCTGTTGGGTTTAGTGTCTAGACAAAAATTCTGTTCCGAAAGGTGTCGTTGACTCCCTGTCCGAAGTTTTAATCTTCTTTAGAATATTCAGGAAGACGCATTTTAAATTATCTTAAATTTAATTAGAAAAGAACAAAAAAAAAAGAAAGTAGGTCACACAGGAAAACAAGCACACCACAACGTCTACACGGGACATGGAACACAGAGTGTATGTGTTTGGCCGAAAGACCGCATCACCTCGTTGATAAACAGGAAAGATGCCAAGGACATACATTTCTGCATGTTTGTTAGTTTTGGGCTGGTGATGTTATGTTTTCTTCTTGAAACACAAATCGCTTGTCGTCGTTCCCCTATAATGCCAAAAGTGGTCGATCCGGTAGGACGAGAAACGTTTGTACCAGTTTCTGCAGTGGACCAAACCTAACCAACACACCAGAGAAGAGCAAAAACGTTTTCAACCAACGAGAACTATGTTCAGATAAACTTTTCGTTTAGTTTCTGTTTCTGGATGTTCCTGTAGAGTTTATTCTATGGTGGTTGGTCATATATGGCTTTAAGTTTAAGCCAACATTGAGAGAAGAAATCCAGGTCAAAGACATTTTCAAAATTTTCACACGAGAAATGTCCACTGACATAGAAAATGGTTATGCCAGAAAAAAATGCTGCAGTGTTGGGAACAGAAAGTTAAATTTTAAGTAAGATTGGAGAACTTTTTGTTGGTTAAAAAGTTTTCCAAAAGACAATCAGTCAGTCTTTGAATTGGTCTAACTTTTCTGGACAAAAATTTAGAATTTAGGATTCGTTCTATGTAAGATATTAAAAGATTTGCAGAAAATTTAATAAGAATCATACCTTTTGAATGGAGTTTTGAAAAATCTTGGAAAAAAATACTATGATCCCCGGATGAACACTTATGCGTTTGGACTTCTTTAAGCACGAAATCGAGAATTCTTAACTGAAATAAAAAAAAAAAGTAACCGCTAAATCATTGCCTTTCTACTTTGTAGATCCCTTACCTTGGAAAATCTAATCAGAATGTGTTGTGCTTCTTTTTTATTGGCCATTTGTGAATACATTGTACTCCTGAATACCAAAACAGAACATTCAATTTATGAAAAATATTGTTTTCACCACTTAAAAACTAACTTTTTTATTTTAAAACTTGAATAATTAGCAAAATGTTAATTTAAACGATTCCAAAGACACAGCGATTTAATTAGCGCGCGGGGAAAATGATTTCAAACACCAAAAACTTAAATAAAGAGACGGCGACAGACGACACCTATCTGTCAGCATGTGTAATAGATCTTTAAAACGCAAGTAAGGTGAATAGGTGAAAATATGTTACCAACCTAACACAATATCGAAAAATGTGTATGTATGTGTTAGAATTGCTGTCATTTCCATTTTAATGCGTTTTGTATTTTGTTTTTTTGTTTATGTTGGAGAAAAACAAGAACATTTAAGAATATTTGTAAAATCGAGGGTTAATTTGGAACACAGATAGACGAAAACAAGTGTTCTTATAACTTCTTCTTAATACTATCCCTCCAGCCAATGGCCTCAGTCGCTAGTGCTGCTATGTTTCTGTAGTTCGTTATATTCATGTGCGAAGTACTGTGAAATGTCAATGTCAATGTTATTAATAGCGTTTTTTTTGGTCGTCTGGAACTGTTCCGAACGATTCTGAATTCGTTCACTTGGCACAAGATGACAGTTCTTGTACTGGATAGAACAGAAAAACGATTCCGAATTTGAAGTCAGAATCAATGAAGAATCACGCATACATGCACACATTTGCACATACGTACTCGCCGCCATATTTACAAATAAAGAAAATAAAAACAATGTCATGTCATCTGCAATTCTGCATATGATGTTTTACAAATACATAGACATTCAACCATTAGAGGCAAAAAAATGTGTTTGCGTGTTCGTTTGATATCCGGAATCGGACAGTTCTGTGTACCAATTCCGGATTACAAAAAAAAAAAACGCTATAATACTATCGTTTTCACTGGGTAAATACAAGTTCGTAGAAGCCAGTGTTAGTAAACGAAATAAACAACTAGCTATCCAAAATGGGACTTTTTGTTTTAATATTTCAAAATGTCCAATTATTACCACTGCAAAATCTAGTTAGATAAAACAGCGTTTATTTGTTACTTTATGTGACTTTTTATGAATTTTGTTGTTCTATGGTTTGGTTTAGTACGAGAAATTATTTTACGTACTTACCTAAGGTGGCACTACAATCCGTTGTGGACTTGGACATCAATTAACAGCCTCCGCCAGCCTGCTCGGTCCTTAGCTAGCTGTCTCCAGTTTTGCACTCCACTTGAGAGCGCCACCTGAGTCGAGGCCTTCCTCTCCTCCTACGTCCCTCGGGAATAGTGTCGTAGGCTTTCCGGGCCCGAGCATTGGTGTCCATCCGCTCTAAATGATAGAGCCATCTGAGTCTCTGGACCTTGACCCTTCTGGCTAGGTTCATGTCGTTTTAAAACCCGTAAAGTTCGCAGTTATATCTTCTTCGCTATTCCCCTTCAATGCACACGGGGCCAAAGATGACCCGAAGAACTTTCCTCTCGAAACAGCCTAAGGAACTTTCATCCGATTTTGTCAAGATCCATGCTTCTGCATCATACAGCAGGACTAGGATGATGAAGGTGTTGTACAATTTTACCTTAGTTGCCCGCGAGAGGGCTTTTCCACTCAATTGCTTTTTTAACCCAAGGAAACAGCGATTAGCAAGAGTTATTCCTCGTCCGATCTCGGCGCTGGTGTTATTGCCCGTGTTTTAAGCGGAGCCTAGGTAGACAAACTCCTCTCCTACCTCGAAGTTGTATGCGTCTATTGTGACGTTCTGTCCAAGCCGTCGGTGTCGGGTGTCCTTCCTCGAAGACAGCATATACTTCGTTTTTCCCTCTTTTACCATTACCACTAAACCAACTTCTGTCTCAATTCTCACAAAGGCGCCATTGACATCACGCTGTGTTCTTCCCGTTATACCAATATCATGGGCGTACGCGAGAAGTTGAACACATTTTTGGAAGATAGTGCCTATGGTGTTGACGTTGGAGTTCTGCACTATCTTCTCAAGAACGATGTTGAAGAAATCGCACGACAGTGCACCGCCTTGTCTGAATCCTTTTTTGACGGCGAAAGATTCCGTAAGCTCGTTGCAAATCTTGATCGAGCAGCGTGAGTTCTCCATTGACATTTTGCAGAAGCGGACGAATTTGGCAGGGATGCCAAGGTGGTAAGTATCGATTTGGAGTTCATAGGCCTTTTAAAGGATCTGTCGCCAAGTGAAAATTTGGTCGATGGTTGACTTTCCTGGCCTGAAGCCATATTGATAAGGCAATCAGATTGTTGACGAAAGGCTTCAGACGTTCACATTTTACGGCAGAGAGGATCTTGTAGGCGATGTTAAGTAGACTGATTCCTTTGTAGTTGACGCAGTTTAGAGGATCTCCCTTTTTCAGGATCGGCCAAGCAATGCTGAGATATCATTCATCGGGCATTCATTCCTCTGATCATATCTAATAGATGATTTGGTGCATGCTCCTATCTAGCTCGTCGCCCGCTGCTTTGAACAGCTCAGCAGCTAGACCATCTACTCCAGCGGTTTTGTTGGATTTCAGCCGTAATATAGCGGTTTTAAATTCTTCTAGTTCGGGTTCACGGAATTTTTGGCTATCATCGTGTCCGATGAAATGGCTGCGATTCTACTATGATGTTCTGAAGAAAAAAAAAAAACATTTTTTGTTGAAGGAAATTTATTACAGCATGAAGAATTTTCATAGTTCTAAGAAATGTTGGTGACAAAAATACCTCTAACGCAATTCACACAGCAAAGGGCTAACATTGAACCTATTTTTAACTAAACGTCAAATTTCATACATTTCAATGCATTTCACTCTCGGCCTTAATATTAATTTGAAAGCCCATTGCGCGATGTATTCTGTTCACACATTTTTCAGCAATTTTGGAGGTGCATTTTTTTACAGCTGTCATTATTGTCACAATTGTGGCTTTTCTTACAACCCAAGAATTGATCCGTGTCGTAAAAGTGGCATTTTTTCCCCCTTAAATATGTTTCTTTCACGTTTCGTTTTTTTTTTTTAACTATTTAATGACAGCCCAATTTATTTGGCGTATTGATTTTCAGATTGATTAACACAAATCAATTTATCCCAAATGGCCTTTGATATTCAAAATAATTCAGCTATAAAGCTAAACGTGTTTCAGGAAATTGTAATTGCGCAAGTCCAAGTTCTTAACATTGATCCTGACATTTTACAGTTCGGTAGATCTCCTTAGAGTTTTATGAAGTGTCATTAAAAAAACTCATCGTTTTTATCAGAAAGTAGCAACATATGTATTTCGCTAGTGCTGTCAAGTCAAAAGCGATAGTAAACTATTTTCGACTGAATTTTCATTATCACTTTTGTGTCGTCTACAAAAGAAAAAAGATACCACCCACACCCATTGATAAGCTCTCCACATACCTTTCAGCTTTCCTTCAATTACTGATATTGACAGAAGAAAAACGTTGTATACTGATTTTTACTGCCCCAATTAGATGCAGGTACTTACAAAAGCCCTTGATTTCAATCGAGACATCCGATTAGATAAAAGATCTGCTTCCATTCCAGCAAACCTTTTTTGATGACGGAGAAATGTCAGTTGATTTTTTCAATATCAAAAATCTTATCGTTGGATTTTCGAAGCCTATCAGATAAAGCGTTTGGACTTCTTTCCACTTAAAAACAAACAAATATGATTATTTAACTGATAAATTAATTGATTTCTATAAATATTTCTTCGAAATAACTTTCCAAATCAGTTTTAAGAAATCCATTGCACAATGAAGTCTGTTGTAATTTTATTCGCTGTTTTTGTGGCTGTGACTTCAGCAGCTCGCTTGCCAGAAGTGAAAACCAAACCATCCCTGGCTGAAGTCACTCCAAAGGAAGTCAAAGAATCGTCGGAAGAAGAATTCCGCCAGAAACCAATGAACCTGCCAGCTCTCATGAAAAAAGTCGAATTTATTGAGAACGAACAACAAAAAGCTGCAGCCGAGGAAGCCTTAGGTCAGGAAGATAATGAAGATGCAGATATTATTTTGAGTTTCGGCCTTGAGAAGCCAGTCAAGTACGCCGATGTCAAGAATGAAGCAGATAGCGAAGAAGATGAAGAGAATGGTGACGACATAGTACCCATAAGTTTTGGCATTGTTGAGGAACCCATTGACGATTCTGATGTACAAGAAAGCTACGGTCTCGGTCAACCTATTGAAGTTTCAGAATTGAAAAAGAACGTCGTTGAAGAGGATAATGATGAAGAAGATAACGACTCTGTTGTTCCAATCAGAGTTGTTAAAGGTGATGAAAAAGAACACGATGACGAGGATGTTCAAATAAGTTTTGGTTTGGTTGAACCTATTGCTTTTGCAGTTCAAAACGACATCCAAGAAAATTCTGATGATGATGACGAAGAAGATGAAGACGAAAAGCTATCAAATGTAAATGAAAAAATTATGGCCGAAATTATTAACGGCGCAATTAAGAAATTTGCCGAAGCTCATGGTTTAAAAATGTAAGACAAAAACCAATAACAACATCAGATTAATTTCGACCTTTGGTGTAGAAAAAAAGTGATAAGAACAAATTTAGAAATAAAAACCTTTTTATCTTTGAATTTTATTTTTGAGTTTTTTTTATATGTTTTGAGGAAAGAAGGAAGACAGCGCTGTGACTTGGAAGCTTTTATCAAACGGCTTCACACTGTGAAATGAATTTATTTTTCAACGAATGAACTCTTTGAGGCCGTTCTTTCTTACCTTCTTGTGAGAGGTTGACGTTTTTTCAAGAGAATTTCTTTCCCCAGAAAAGTAAATTTCAATAACGTTATTGATCTGTCTCACTCGTTCTCGATTCTTGTTCTGATTCAACGTCTTTTCATGTGACAGAATGTAAACAATGAGCGCATTTAGAACGAGTTGACTACGTAGTCACTAGGTTTCGGAATGCGCCCATTCATTTCGATTTTCATTTCAATGCATAATGGACACTTTGACATGGATAGGCAACCAAAACCGTGGTCAATGTTTCAACAAACACAGATAGTGCTGCATACTTTGAGTCAAATTGCTTGGAACCTACTCCCATGTTGGTAAAATTTAGCCACTACTGTCATATTTTAGCCTGCCTTGCAGCTAGTTGAATTCAAACACATTTTATTTACCACGTTATGTCAAAATTTAACCAATCGTTAACCAATTTGCACTTAGCCTGAAGCTTTGTACATTTATTTTAAAGGTTTCTATTATCAAGAAGTTATTTTTGACTGTCGTCATCTCAAAACCAGCTTAAGCAAAGAAGGGCTATCTCTTCTTTTAACTTGATGACATGAGTAGTGCCATCTTTATAACAAATTTCGAGTAAAAATACAAATATTTCAAGTACAAATACAATGCACCCTCCTGCAACATTAGGTTTGTTCGATGTTTGCTCTAGGTCACTCTGTGGCGCTGTGATTTCGCACTGAGCTGTGCGATGTCGCTCTTTTTTTGCCCCGGTGCATTTCCACCGTGTTCAATGTCTATTCGGTGCTAGCACCGGGAGCGCTCGGAACCGCAGCAAGTTTTTGTTCGGGCGAGAGTTTCGGAGCTATTCTAAACAGCTGTTGCTACACAACAAAGGGAAAAAAACAGAGCACTACTATTGCATTCGACGTGAAACCAAATCCAGAGAAATTTTTCAGCTTTTTGACAGCTCCGTTCACAGTATGACAAGCACCGGAGCGCACCTGGGGCTGGTTACATCGAACAAACCTATTATCTTGCTCACAGTTGAGTTTAAAAGCGAGATGGGAAACCAAGCTGTCAAAATGACAGAGACTTTAAGCTATGGTTCAAGTTTGCTGCAAGCGAATGCATATTAATACCAATACTATCTCAGTAAACTTGAGCAAAAATTTAGTGATGTGCCGAACCGTAAATTTTGTAAACCGAGTTGCAAACCGAGTTGGCGAACCGAATTCTTAAACCGATTTGCAAACCGAGTAGGCAAAACCGAATTGGCCCATCACTAAGCAAGCGTTTTTGTTGCTGTGTTTTCTCATTTATTCACATACAAGAGGTAACGGCGAAATAAAATTTGCGGTATCCGGAAGGTAAAACGTAAGTCAGTTTCCGATTTCCTTTTGTCTCTAGGTTAACTAAAATTACGCATAACGCACTTTTTACAGCTCGGCAAATTGACAGCACAGGTGTCAGGAGAAAGTTTGACACTACAGTTGATAAATTTGACATTATCAGAAACGGTTGGTGCTTTACTCACGTACACTGTAGGTACATGTAACTAACCCCGCTTCATGTACTTCTTATTCAATGCTTCAATATTCTATTGGGATAGATTCGCCATACTTTAATCCGAATTTCCTTTTTCTTTTATGACGTATATCCCTCATCATAATTCCTAATTAAAATGTAAATTTGTTGTATCATTACTTATTGTCTAAATTCCAGTTCAGTATCAACAGAAATACAAAACTTCTCATTATTACCTTCAAAAGCAAGCAAACAAATAATAAATCTTGTTTTGAAAATAAAAAAATCCCCACCCACTGGGTGAATAACACACAAAAAAAAGAACACAAGAACAAAACAAACAAAAAATCCCTGCAGGTGACGTGTCATCTTCATTGAATTTAATTCAATACCTATGAAAATGTGCACGACTGGGTCGTACGAACTTGCTCCTGCATGCTAAAACTAAATATTTATGATTACTTAAATTGCAAAATGTAGTGTTAAAATAAGAGATATACTTTAAGCAATTCTGATTACACTCTTACTTACAGCTTACACGTAACTCAAAAAAAAAAAAAACTCAATATATAAAAATAACTAGAATTCATTGAGAAAATTAAAATTTGAAAATGAACCTCGTAAAAACATTTCATTCCAAAAATTTAAATTCCAAACAAATTCAAACCTTATATAACTTAATTTAAGTTACTTCTACTGTGCAGTGGACGTCCCTAAAAAACAAACAA
>CAKKXW010000004.1:70655607-70809996 GCA_920937365.1 Sphaerophoria rueppellii | reverse complement strand
GGTGGCTACCCTAAATTTTGATCTTAAAACAAAAATAAAAAAATTGGGATATGACTTTTTGCTCAAACCTCTAATTTTCAAATTTGAAGTCAACCGGACCAGTAGTTAAGGCTGTAGATGCCTGTAAACTTTCCGACAGACAGACAGACGGAATCGCCGGACCCACTTTTTTCGACTTCTCTATCATCGTAATGTCATATCTCATCCTCATCTCAAATTTTTTTTTTTGTACGAATTCAATACTTGCCATATATTCTATATGTCGCAAGTAATAATTCCTTCCTATGGCTCCCGTCAGTGTCATCGTTCTGCGTGTCATTCCTCTCTTCTATTTCTATTTCCATTTGAATAATATAACCAAGACAAAGTTCAGTTAAAGTCGTAAGGCTCCTGATAGATATACCTACATTAATATGAATTTGCACCCCCAAAAACCGTCTACGCTCCAACACCCTTGTGAAATCTTGTCAAAATCTATTGTCATCAGCACTCAAATATTTTGATGCGTAGATGCGCAACAAATGTCAACATAAACAACAAAACAACGGTAACGCCACACCACCATCACCGCTAAGCCCGATAATGGTTGCCAAAGCAGTGAGGGAAATTTTGCGGTATTCGACTGCAGAGGAAATGACAATCCATCTGTTGGTGTTCACATGAAGCTTTAGAATATTGGTATGCCATGGCTTATTTTGAATGAGAGCTTCATAGATGGGGGAAAACCTGGAAGCAGGTATTTGAAAATTAAGAGACTAACATTTAGATAAGATTCAATTAAGGTATTTTAATTCAGAAGTATTTGACGTATCAGTCAGAAGTATTTCTTTGGATATTTATTATTTTGTTAGTTCCATTCCATGTCAGTGATGACGTTTTGCAACTAAGATACCTATAAATGCTGAAATGGTATGTCAGAATGTTTGAAAAAAGAACATAAGTCACCGATGTATGTAAAAATTCCTTGCAACCAAATTTGATGCTGGTAAAACATAAAATATTGATCTTCGTAGCGTTTTTTAGTATTAGTTAGAACGGGTATTTACCTGAATGAATCAATCAAAGGAAGAGCTACGTTGGTAATACAATTTTTGTTTTTTTTTTTTTTTCATAATTAAAAGATAAATTCTTGTCCGATTAAAGTGTTTATCTATCAGAAATTAGCCTTTGTGATAATGGTGAAATTCAAGGGAAAGTCAAAATTGTGTGATTAACATTAGGTATGTAGGTATATCCGGTTTGTGTGCCAGGTCAGTCCAATATTCTAAATTAATTTGATTAAACTTAAATATGTTAAAATCTTAAAGAATCTATTCTAAATTAATTTGATTAAACTTAAATATGTTAAAATCTTAAAGAATAGAGTAGTGGAAAACACAAAGCTGCTTTGCTGTTAGCGTTGAGTGACGTATAAAGTTCAAGCATAGGAATTGCTAACAACCTAACACAAAGCAGCTTTGGAGCTCAAGCTTCAATTTGACATATTGCGAGAACATCGTAACGTAAACGTTACGTTCTGCTTAGAAGCCAACGCACCTAACCACTAAGCCACAGACTGAAATAGAGTGGCGCGACAGCTCTTGAAGAGCCAAGGACTAAGTGGCTTACTCTCATCAACAATTCTCTATGTGCGTGTGAAGAATTGAAGGGACCAATAATTTAACGCTGATTCCGAACGGCAAAGTTGAGAAGCACTTTTTCATGACAGATTGATACTCTTGTAGACTGATTCCTCTCGAGTTCGAGCAGTTTCGAGGATCTCCCTTTTTCAGGATCGGGCAAACAATGATGAGGTTCTATTCTTCGGGCCTGCATTCTTCTGACCATATCTTACAGATGATTTGGTGCATGCTCCTATCTAGCTCATCGCCTGCTGCTTTGAACATTTCAGGAGCTAGACCATCTGCTCCAGCGAGTTCAAGAAATTCTTGGCTATCATCATGTCCAATGAAAGGCTCCTTTCTGACGGCGGTGTTCTGTTCCTCGTCGCCGTTATACAATCTACAGAAGTGGTCTTTCCAAATTATTAGGTTTTAATAAAAAGTAAAATAAACACTTTAGTTTTATTTTAATCTAAGGTGTGAGGAGTCAAAAAAAAAATGAAATCTTATCTTGTTTCCAACGAATTCGTCATGCTGATGTGATTTTTGTACACATCTTTTTTATCAATGATAAATGCCAATTAATCGCTTTTCAAAATGTTGACACTCCATTGAAATTATAACAAAATTCAACAGGTACTTTGAACAACAGGAAATGAGTACATGATTAACCATATCTGGAAGCAAAACTATTTTTAGCAGGCTTATAAATCTTCTAAATCAGAATTATTAAGATCTATTGATGCAGTTAGCTAAAAGAAAAAACGTTTACCCGTGTACTAACATTTTCGTTTTCGCAAAAGTTTGGATAAAACGATAGCAAGTATGACAGTAGAATACAAGTTCATATTTATATCGAGAACGATAAAACAGAATACGATATGGGTACACATTTTTGGCTACTCTTCATGGTTTCCCAATTCGAAAACATACATACAAGGAACTGTAATGAATCATTTTTTTTATTATTATCATTCTTATCAGACAACATTGCTTGTGATTTGAAATTGAAAGTATAAAAGGTAAGGTAATGGTCTATTTGAGTTCCAGTTTCTATTTAGTCGCTTAGTTAGTATCTTGTGACAGTGGCCATAAAGTACAGATATTGCAAGATGGCTTTCATCTCAAAAAGTGGATTAAACCTGGCTTTGGCATCAATTGGGATTATTCTTTTTTGTAGTTTAGCTTTGGCACAACAGAGCTCGTCAACTACCACGGAAACATCTGCATCGCTTCATGAACACTTTAGCTGTCAAAACGCTACAGCCGCTAAAGTGAATGCTTCATTGGTGAGTAAGAATTTTTGTGTTTAGACATAAGCTTTGATCATGAGTGATTTTATTCCTCCATCAATATGACAGTTTGGACAATAAATTCGGCACGTGATTTTTAAAACAATTTAAATCACGCGCCACAGTTTGTGATTGATGACATTATTTTTTCGACAGTTCAGTGATTGAAAATAAAACTGATAATATTGATTTAGTCATTGATTTCTTAGGCCGTGTGCGAATTGATGAAGTGTGGTTAAAAATGGATGAATTTTTAACCACGACTGCCATATTTTAGCCTGCTCCGCAGCTATTCTAATTTTAAACACATTTTATTCAATGCGAAGTGTCAAAATTTAACCAAACGTCAAGTTTTAACCACTTCTAAACACACGGCCTTAGTATTTCAACGTTTTCGAATTTCTAACTCGGTTTGTTCGAAATTTCGAAGTGTTTTCAGTACCAAATGATTTAGTGCTTCAACCATTTATTTTACCAATATACCGTTTTGTTAAATGTCATCTACATACAAATATGCAGATTTATGAATATCTTTGATTGTTTTAGCTTCTTGGACAATGGTACGAAGCTGCACGAAAAACGTATCCCGGAGCCGATAAAGATGAACACAACATGGCGCAATGTGTTTCAGTGGATTTCATCAACAAAACAAGTTCATTGTTCATCAATGTTACATACAGTATTGACACAACACGTCTGTGGAAGAATCAAACAAAAGACTACACATTAAATGTCACTCTGACAGATAAGGAAGTTGACGGAGTTTACAACTTAACCTACGAAGGTAAAATAGTGTTTTGTCTCCTGATCTATTGCAATTTGTTCAATATGTTTTCATTTACTATAGGAAACATCAAAACGTATAAAATCTTAAAAACCGATAACACAGATTACGCCTTCATCTGTGGCTATGTTGTAGAACAAGCACCACAGCCAACAACAACAACAACACCGCCAGAATCATCTTCAACTACTGTTTCTTCTTCATCGAGTTCAACTTCTTCAACAACAACGGTTTCCCCATCAACATCCAATGCTACAGCCACTCACAACGAGGCTTACATATTCCTTAGAAATAGACCAACAAATAAGACAGCTTTCATGAACTATGTCAACAACGCTTTAGCTGAGTATATGGATTTCTATGACTTGACAGAAGTGATTCAATCTGACAAGTGAGTGCTTTTTTTTTAGTAAACTTATCGACAAAAATAATTCGCATTTCGAATATACTTTTAGATGTGTTAATGGTGCTGCAACTTTAGTGCCAATGCTTACGCTGATGATGGCTGTTGTGTTGGCCCTTTTTAAGGCATAATTTCTTAATACAAAATTGAGTATAGTTTGTTTTTCGTACTTCGTTAAATATTAAAAGCCTTGCTGTGCCTTTGTTTAACAATAAAATGAAAATAGTTTAAAACCTGAAAAATTGATCTTTTCATAACATCAGGGCATCATCTTTTAATCTTGACATTAATGACATTAGGTTTGTTCGATTAGAGCTCTGGGCCGCTCTGTGCCGCTCTGATTTCGCACTGAGCTGTTTGATGTCGCTCTTTTTTCGTCCGGTGCACTTCCACCAGTTCGATGTGTATTCAGTGCTCCCACCGTGAGCGCTCTGAATCGCCCCAAGTTTGTATCGGGCGAGAATTTCGGAGCTGATCGAATCAGCAGTTGCTAAACAACAAAGAGAAAAAACAACAGCACTACGAACGCATTCGATGTGAAACCAAACCCAGTTTTTTGACAGCTCCGTTCACAATGACAAACACCGCAATGCCCCGGAGCGGGTTACATCGAACAAACCTTATGATTCATTTTGATTAGCGATTAAGAAAAACTGCAAATAGGATGATGACTCTCCACATAACCAAATATGTCTGATAGTCCTCAAAACTAATTGAAAACATTCAATTCCATTCAGTTAATGTTTTTGTCTTATCAAATCAGGGTTTTTAGAGATCAACCACGATAAGATAAAACACACGAAATTGAATAAATTTTTGGCTGGTCTATCATTTTCGATATCGAAATAACAACTAATTTCGGTGCATTAATCATTGTTATTTTTATTATTATCTCTGGTATCTAAGAAACCTTGTTAAAAAGCAATTCACAGCAATGAGTATAGTCAGTGTGTTATAAGAGATGACAAATAGTGGAGGAGTTCGGCATTCGAGTAGTACGGCTAAAGAACGATTCTCTAAAGTTAAGAGTGCGTCCGAAGCTGGGCTCGAGGGTAAACTGATGGGCATTCCTGGAAGCGCGGGTATTACGGTTGAATTGTTTAAGAGGAGGAATGCAACTGGCAATTTCTCTTGAGCATATACCGTAGAAGTAATGATAAAACAGAGAGAGACACGAAACGTTACGACGGTGGTCTAAAGGAGTGAATAAATCAGTGATGACTCTATCACCGGTCATTCTTACGGCTCTTCTTTGTATACCATCCAAGAGGCTTAAGTAAGTTACTGGAGCACCAGCCCAAAGATGGGAATTGTACTCAAGTTTTGGACAGATATAAGTCTTGTAGATAATAGCCAGGTCAGACGTTGAGACAAATTTCTTGCACCGTCTTAAGAAACCCAAACATCTTGCGGCATTTTTGGCGACATCGCGTATGTGCTCGGTCCACAAGAGGTGGTCTGTGATGCACATACCGAGAATCCCGAGATGTTCGGTTTCATTGATGCAAATGCCACTCTTGGACAGTGGCAAGGGGGTATATATTGCTTCAATGAAGCAAGACAGCATTGGGTTTTCTAAGCATTAAACTCTACACGATTTTATATTCCCACTGTACAATGCTGTTCAAGTCAGAGTTTAATGAGGTCATCATATTTTGACGTTGCAGTTCCACATCCGAGGAGGAGGGATGTGAATCTGGAAACGAATATAAGAAGCTAAGGGTACTATCGTTAGCGAAACAATTTATTGGATTAGAAGTAACAGACAAGAGACCATTAATAAAAATGATAAAGAGGGTCGGAGACAAAACGGAGCCCTGGGGCACACCAGCATTTATATTGTAGGTTTCAGTCTTCAATCCGTCCAATACAACTTGTATTGAACGGTTCGAAAGAAAGTTTCTAATCCAACGAAGAAGGGATTCATCAATACTGAAAGTACGCATTTTCGATAAAAGAGCAAGATGCGAGACTTTATCAAATGCCTTTGAAATATCAAGTGCAACAATCTTACTTTCCCCAAAATGATGTAAAGATTTGTTCCACTGTTCGGTGAGATAAGCCATCAAATCACTAGTTTACCTGTTGCTGCGAAAGCCGTACTGCCGGTCATTAAGAAGCTTTCGGTCTTCGAGATATTTCTTGAGCTGATAATTTATCAGCGTTTCCATGACCTTAGAAGGAAGGGACGTAAGTGCAATCGGACGATAATTGGAGGGAGAAGAAGATTCGCTTTTTTTTTGAATAGTCTGGACAAATGGTGTTTTCCAACTGCTCGGAACGAGCCCAGAAGAATAGGATAGATGGAAAAGCTTACGCAAGGGTTTTGCCAGCGTGGAAAAAAACCTCTTCAGAACAATAGCGGGGATACCATCTGGACCAGCGGATTTATGTATGTTGAGATCCTTTAAGACTCTCGCCACAGCACGACTGCAGAAGTTGATTTTGTCCCATGGAATCATTGACGCGCTCAAGAACTGGAGGAGTCATGACACTCTCTGTCAGCGAAGAGTTGGCGGCGAACTGCCTAGCAAAAAGATTAGCTTTCGCGAGAGAGCTAACATCTGTGGTGTCATTGTCAACGAGCGGTCCCTACGCGGAAAAGAAGAATTCTTCATATTTTTTACAAATGACAAAAAATTCTTACTGCCTTTTGGACATTGCAGTGTTTTTCGGATTAATATTTGATCCTTCCTGGCCTTCCTGGCTTGTTTAAACTTGTTCCGGTTTTCCTCAGTTGGGTTGGCTCTAAAACACCGGAACTTTACTTCTTTTGCCCTGATAACCTCCTTACAGCTTGAATCAAACTATGACTTTTCCTTGGGTTCGATGCTTTTAACCCTATTCGGGATTAAAGTTTTCATTCCCAAGATAATCATATTAGTTATCATATTTGCGCTGGAGTCTACGTCACTATCGAGGACGTTGAATATTTTAACGATTTATCACTATTTGAAACATCAAAATGATCACCGACGTGATAATTCCTAGTTCATACATGACATAACGCTTGTTATCAAAAAATAATGGTAATTTTTTCTATCTTAAGAAAAAGAACGCATCCACTGGATTTTGTGGGTTGTTGATGGGATCTTCATTTCCACTTAAACGAAAAAAAAACTTGAATTTGTTGTTTAAAAAAAACTAAAATTTGCGATAACAGACAACACTGCAAATGGAAACCATCAATCTTATAAACTTTTTCTCTAAACAACCATATTTTAATTTCTGCAATAATTCAAGTATTCAACCGACGAAAAATTCAAACATTTCAAATTTCAAATTCAAACGACAATTCCCACCATCCATTCTGCCAGCCATCAACAAAAGTAGATACGAACGAGACAGTCAAGTTAAAGCTCAGCAACAATTCATTTCAATTGTGTGTGTACAGTGTCATGTGTGGTAAATTTGTTCAAAGTGCAGTTCAACTCCGTGATCGTCCGATTAAAATATTCAATTAAATTGTAAAATTGTGAAATACGGTTTTAAATTTATTAAAATCTTCTTTTTAAAAGTGTGTAGTTTATTTTTATATCGGAAAATATATCAATTTCTATCGGTAAAGTGTCAGCTTTGTGAAAGTAAAATTGTGTAAAAGTTTTGTTTCGTTACTCATGCGATCAAAATGGCGTCGGTGTTCTTTTTGTTTCCGAGTGAAAAAGCTTAAAATGTTTTTATATCCGGTTAATATTTCATTAAATCCGGGTTTTTCATTCAATGTTGATGATAAATATGCTAAAAAAGTGTAGTTTACGTATCCATTTTAATCATAAATTTGCAAAATATTTTTGCTTTATTCGAGTGTTAGCCATATTGATTTTAAAAGAGAAGGAAATTATGTGCAGTGATGTTGGAAGTTGCATTGGTGTGGTGTGTTTGATTTCGATTTTTGCAAAGGTGAGTGAATTCAAATTTGTAATCGATAAGTTGTGTTTGTTTGTTCATGTAAACGTTATTGAAAATGGAAAGAAAGCTTAACGGGACTTAATATAGCAAAGCCAAGCTTATTTACAATATCTTCTGAGAAAGAAACAACAAAACTTCACAGAAAAACTACCTCTGTCTTGAAAAAGCTTGGCTACAAGGTTTTGTCTGGGAATTTATTAAGATATGCAAAGGTTTCGTCTCCAACTCAGCGATTTTTTTTGTTCTTTACTTTTAAAGAAATACGTTAACGCACCATAAGGAGGTATCCATACCTCCCCGTGTGCCCGCTCTCCAATAAATTATATTGGCATACCGGCTAAACCTCCAAAAGTGTATCGTAGATCTCTCCCTCGGGACCACTTCCGTATTACTTCAAGGGGGTTCCTGTCAAGTGCCATTTTGGGCTTACACTGTCTCACGGAACTGTTGTTCCTCTTCTTTCTTCCTTCTGAGAACGTGATTGACTTAGGTGCAGATCTAGTTGCAGTACTGTTCACTTGCCAACATTTTTCTGGTGTAATGATGCCGATGCTTCTCTCCAGGTCTTCTCTTTCGTACTCCCATCTGCTGCAGTCAAAGAAAGAATGCTGTGCGTCATCTACTTGCGAGTCCCTGTACTGGCAGGCGGGATTGCTTGTTTTGTCGGTCTTGTGGGTGATGTAATAGTTGACCTCACCGTGTTTTCGGTCTTTGGATACCGTCAAATTACTGATCAGTCTTGCTGTCCATCGTCCCCTGCTCTCCGAGCTCCAACGCTCTTGCCATTTCTGTTTGTTCAGCTGCTTAGCTACCTCAGTTGCCGCTTCCCTTCCCATTTCCGTCTTATTGTAGTACACGTACTTCCTTTCCATCGCTGGGAGATCGATAGAGGTCACTCCAGCTACACGTAGAGCTCCGCATCTTTGCACTGCAGCCATCTGCTTCCGGTACTTCTCCTCATCTCCTGCTGCCGTATAAGAGAATGGAGTGTGTAGACGCCATCAATAATCTCCTCTTACTAGCTGTTGGTCCTCCAACGTTCGCCATAAGTCTGCTCAATGATGCTGTAATTTTGGAGGCTCTTTTCGATGCTGTCTTTATTTGTGTCCAAAAGGTTAGCGAGCCTCAATCCCAAGTACTTCACCCCCACGCTGCTTCTTTTAAGTTCGGTCCCGATATGGAAGTCTATATGTGTGGGATCCTCTTCCTTGTTAAAATGACTATCTCGGTTTTCTCTGTCGCTAGGCATAGTCCATGGTCCATCCACTAGTTTGCTCGTCGCATGACCTGGGTTCAGCTTCATCTGTGCACTATCGGTGTCTCGTGCCGTGATTACCGCGGCAATGATGTCAGCGTACCCGACAAGAAAGGCATCGTTCGGCATCTCCATGCGGAGGATATCATCATAGGAGATGTTCCAGAGATCTGGTCCTAATATTGATCCTTGCGCTGCAGAAGATGTGACCTCCTTCCTTCGGCCCGCGATCTTAGAATTTCAACTATAATATAATTTTCCCCATTCAGTTTCAGAAATAACTCTGTATCCTTATATCTCTCTTCTTCTCTCACTGCAATAGACAGATTTTGTATCCTCGTTTGATTGACAATTTTCGACCAAAGTGTGTTGACAGCTCCCTAAATAATCTTCATTCAATATTATAATAATCACCTGTTGAAATATAATGGACAAAATAATTTGTATCAACACTACAAATTACTCACACCAGAAAATTCTTAATTGACCTATTAACACTTGGTCCCTTCCTCATTCTTCCGTTCTTTTTTCTGTCTTTCTCTTGTTATTGATCCGTCAAAACATTTCATTGCAACCAGGTGTTGAGCTTTTTATTCGATAACCTCCCATGTCGCAACGCATATCCTTCCTTCGCGTCCACCTTGCTGATAGTCGTCCCGTCAACAAATCGAGTCACAGTCATTGACAAACATATTCCGCCTGTTATCAACATTTTCCCGTTAATTACATCCCATCAAGAGGTAATTGTGCCATCATTGCACTGACATTTGTTCCTGTCACCTGTGGCAAAAAAAAATGGATAGACAGAAAATTTCATACATTTCCACCATCCTTCTGCCAGGATAACGCAGTAAATATATGTGTGAAGAGCAACTCTGTCATATCCTTTCAACGTTGAAAACAAAAAACAGAAATTAACACACATTATCGCTGATATTGACTCCACATTGCTGCCGGCAGATTTGTCATATAAAATCCCAAAAAAAAAGAAATCCAGAGAGGGAGAAAAAAAAATATCCTTTTCATTGGTAAAGTTTCAAATTGATTGATCGATTTATGTGTGAAGCACATTTTTTCGTGTCCTTCTGGGTTCATCTCGAACGGAGAAATGACAAAAAAAGCAACACTTGACAGAAGAAATCTCTTCCTGACACCATGGCTAACATGTCCTCCATATATAAGATTCGATATCACAACGAGAAGCTTACAAGAAATATAACAAAAGAACTCGAGAAATTGAACTTCTGGAAAATTGTTTAATGGCTCTGATCTGATGGGTTAATGGATAACTTGTGTAATCTGTGATTATTTGTGAAATAACTTTCAACCATTCGCTCTCTGTTCTTTTTTTCATATTGCTGTCAATAGAAACCCAAGCAGAAAGATTCCCTTTTTTTATTTACTCCTTTTTTTTTGTCAATCGAAATCGATGTAGGGCAAGTCCCCCTCATGAGTCCTAGAAAACAAAATGATATCGAAAGCAAAAAAAAAAAAAAAAAACTGTGTATTGCTAGGACATTGATAAAGGACTAGAAGGCCAATGAATCACTTCCGAGAAATAATCGGGTGCTAGACCATGCTGGGTCCATCTCCATAGTATTTCTTGAAGTTTGTGATTTGTGCGAAAGATTTTCGGAGCTTTGAGTTGAGGTATAATTGAAATTTATCTTAATCGAAGATGGAGACGACATTGCAGCAGGACGACTGAATCTGATCGAAATGATGATGATGATGATGATGTTGATGATGACGACGACGCGACGAGAAGGACGAAGATAAATGTTCTGAAGTTTAGGGTGTGAGGACCATAGGTGGCGGCAAACACTTTCTCTAAAAGCATTTGAATCTTAAGCCAGCTTAACATCAAAGGTTTTGAAAGGATGATACATCTTAAATAACAGCTGAACTGATAACTGCTCTCTTCAGCTATTTGTGTTAGTTTTTTCTTGTCTTTTCTGTTTGTGTTAAGGATGGTAATTCGAAGAAAGATTGATGGGGTTATAATTATTTTAGTTAGCAAAATGGGTATTGTTGGAAATAACTGTTCATGATGGAATTTAAAGTGATTAAGAGCAATTTCAATTTGACGAAGAAGCAATAATAAATGTCGTAGTACTGGTATTGCTTCCAAGAACTACACGGTAAAAGCAATGAAAACTTTGGTCCGGGAACCGTACACAAACGTTACAGTCAAATGTATCCAACAATTAAAAACAGTAATGAAAAAAAATCAAAATTGTCAATTTATGTGAAAGTATCCTATGGCTTTTGATAAATTATCCCAAAAGTAGGCTATAAAATATTTCATGACAAAAGTATGCTTTAAAATTTGTTCATCATTTGAAAAGTTAGTGTGCTTTGAAATTGAAATTGAAATCAATTGGAAAAAAATAAAAGAATCGTAAGAACACATATTTAAAATTAACTGAGCAGGATTCTTGAACAAATAACTTACTTACTAACTTAAGGTCGCGCTACAGTCCGTTGTGGACTTGGGCCTCAATCAACAGTCTCCGCCAGCTAGCTCGGTCCCTCGCTAGCTGACTCCAGTTTTGCACTCCAAGTTGATTGAGGTCCTCTTCTACTTGAGTGAGCCTTCTGCGTTGCGGTCTTCCTCTTCTCTTACGTCCCTCGCGAATAGTGTCAAAGGCTTTCCGGGCCGGAGCAGTGGTGTCCATCCTCTCTAAATGACCGAGCCATCTGAGTGTCTGGACCTTGACCCTTCTGGCTAGGTCCATGTCCTTGTACAACCCGTAAAGTTCGCTGTTATATTTTCTTCGGCCTTCCCTTTCAATTCACACGGGGCCAAAGATGACCCGAAGAACTTACCTTTCGAAACAGCGTAAGGCACTTTTATCCGATTTTTTCAAGGTCCATGCTTCTGTACAATACAACAGGACTGGGATGATGAGTGTATTGTACAATTTTACCTTACGTGCTCGAGAGAGGGCTTTTTCCAATCAATTGCTTTCTTAGCACAAAGAAACAGGGATTAGCAAGAGTTATTCTTCGTATTATCTTGGAGCTGGTGTTATTGCCCGTGCTTATAGCGGAGCCTAGGTAGACAAACTCCTCTACTACCTCAAAGTTGTATTAGTCTATTATGACGTTCTGTCCGAGCCGTCCTTGTTGGGTGTCCTTCCTCGAAGGCAGCATATACTTCGTTTTTCCCTCATTTACCGCTAAACCCATTTTTGCCGCTTCTGCCTCAATTCTCACAAAGGCGACATTGACATCACGCTGTGTTCTTCCCATTATATCAACATCATCGGCGTACGCGAGAAGTTGAACAGATTTTTGGAAGATAGTGCCTCTGGTGTTGACGGTGGATTTCTGCACTATCTTCTCAAGAATGATGTTAAGGAAATCGCACGACAGTGAATCGCCTTGCCTGAATCCTTTTTGACGCCGAAAGATTCCGTAAGTTCGTTGCCAACCTTGATGGAGCAGCTTGAGTTCTCCATCGTAATTTTGCACAAGCGAACGAGTTTGGCAGGGATGCCAAAACTAGACAGCTTTATACAGTTCGTCTCTGTAGATGCTGTTATACGGGGTCTTAAAATCGATGAAAAGTTGGTGGGTATCGATTTAGAGTTCATAGGTCTTTTCCAGGACCTGCCGCAACGTCAAAATTTGATCGATGGTTGACTTTCCTGGCCTGAAGCCACATTGATAAGGACCAATCAGATTGTTGACGAGAGGCTTCAGACGTTCACATTTTATGGCAGAGAGGATCTTGTAGGCGATATTAAGCAGACTGATTCCTCTCTAGTTCGTGCAGTTTAGAGGATCTCCTTTTTTCAGGATCGGGCAAACAATGCTGAGGTTCCATTCATCGGGCATGCATTCCTCTGACCATATCTATCAGATGCTTTGGTACTTGCTCGTCTCCTGCTGCTTTAAACAACTCAGAAGCTAGAAAATCTGCTCCAGCGGCTTTGTTGTATTTCAGCCGTGATATTGCTGTTTTCACTTCATCTAGGTCAGGTTCACGGAATTGTTGGCTTTCGTCGGTTCCGATGAAAGGCTCTCCTGTCTGACGGCGGTGTTTTGCTCGTCGTCGCCGTTAACCAGTCTACAGAAGTGGTCTTTCCAAATCCCCAGAATTGACTGCGATTCTACTATGATGTTCCCTTGTTTATGTCTGCAGCCATCGGTTCTTGCGCGATAACCTTGTGCCAGCTGTTTAACCTTTTGATAAAACCTCCAATCTGCATTCCTGCTCAACACAACATCCTCGCTCTGACGCTTCTCATGCTCTCTCTTTTTTCTCCAGAGGCCGGCGTTCCTCTCTCCTCTTTCGCTCGTAGTGCTCACGAGCAGCTCTTGTCCTTCTATACAGAAAATTTATCTAAGAAATTATGTTCGTCAGTAACGGACTTTTCAAATATCAGCCTGCCATTTTATGACTCGATGGGTTTGGTTTAACATGTTCTCGATAAAACCTAGAGTCCGGATGTATTACTTACAGCCTTAACCTTGCAATTTCAATATCTACTTCCTGAACATTTCGACCAAGCTTCTGCCATCAACCTCAGACAATATTACAAGAGCAGAACTTAACCCGTTTTTAACCCCGGAGCTGCCGACAGCAATATCTCTTGCATCAATGATGTCAAACATGATTAAACATCGGGTGTCGGCCTTGCATACATTTTCGCATATGGATCCCCATATTTACCACAACAACAAAGCCTACTACATCTCTGCTATTTTTATAGCTTGTGCTTGTGTTCAACTCATTCCTAAGCTCAGATGACGTGTGACAAATGACTCAATTATGTTTTCACGGAAGTCGAAATCTGAACTCCTCACCCTTGGCTGTCATCTAAGCTAAACAGGAAGATGTCCTTTATTAATATATATATAGCTAACACACAAGCGCAACATGGTGTTGGGTTCGTCTTAAAAAGAGGCCACATTCAAGGACGACATGATGTGTTCGTTGTCCTTTGTATGGTGTCGTTTTCGGTGTGGGAAGACAACGCCTTACATTATTGAATCTAATTTACGCGCGAAGAGTAAGTTTAGTGTAGTCCTTGGTCCTTGGTCCTTTCTCTACCCACACACACACCCAACCAAAAACCAGAACAGAGACAGCGGCGATGAAGAAAAAGACGATAAGACAAGTGATGGTACCAGGTAATGAAGTGTCAAGCTAAATAAAGATGCACGCATTCCTTGAGCGATGTTTCAAAATGGCGGTTCTTCCGTTTTCTCTACATATAAATGTATATATTGGGGTTTTGATATCCGGAAAGTCATGAAAAAGTGTTTGTCCTTATTCCTTTTAGCTTGGCCTTCGAACAGTTTGTAGAGGTACATATCGACTTTACAAGTGCCGACCTTGCAGCGGGAAACGAGATGGGTATCAGGGAGAAAATTAATAGCTTGACATTCTTGATGTAGTAAAATTGAAGAATTTTAATGTCTGCTATGAATGGCATTATAATGGAAATTCGTGTAAGCATGCTTGAAATAGCACCTTCCTTGACATTTGTATACGAAAAACGTTTTAATTTGAACGTCAATGTGTTTAATATTGTCTTTTTTTTTGGGAACACGCTGAAAATCGATATGAATTTAAAACGTATCTAAGTTTGAGTGAAACTTGTCCTGACTAGAGTACACTTCTGTCACAATAGGTTACTGTTTTACTTATTTTACTTACTTATGGTGGCGCTACAGTCCAGGTCGGACCAGGGCCTCACACAACAAACTTCTCCAGCCAGCTCGGTCCCTGGCTAACTGCCTCCAGTTTCGGTAGCCAAGTTGGTTCACGTCCTCTACCACTTGTGTGCTCCACTGGAGTCGCGGTCTTCCTCTTTGCGACGTCCTTCCGGATTGGATTCGAAGACTCGACGAGCCGGAGCATTATTTTCCATTCGCTCAACATGACCCAACCATCTAAGTCGTTGGACCTTAACTTTTCTGGCTAGGTCAGTGTCGCTGTACAGCTCGTACTGTTCTTAGTTGAATCTTCGTCTCCATTCTCCATAAATACAGACAGGACCAAAAATCACTTGAAGCCCAAAGCGTTTTCATCAGATGTTGTCATGGTCCATGTCTTTGCACCATACATGAGGACCGGGATGATGAGGGTTTTGTAGAGTGTCACTTTAGTTGCTCGGGAGAGGACTTTACTACTCAATTGAGTTCTAAGTCCAAAGAAGCAGCGATTGGCAAGATTGATTCTTCGTTTCATTTCAGCGCTGCTGTTGTTGTCTGAGTTGATAGCGGATCCCAGGTAGACAAAGTCCTTAACTACCTCGAAGTTAAATCTGTCTATTTTGACGTTTGCTCCAAGACGTCGATGTTGGTTGTGCTTTCTTGTTGACAGCATTAACGTGGTTTGCCCTCGTTAACCGCTAGACCCATCTTCCTGGGCTCCGTCTCAAGACTCACAAACGCTCCACCGGCATCACACTGTGTTCTTCCAATTAGGTCAATGTCGTCTGCGTAATCGCACAATCGTCGTTGCGCAATCTTTTCAAGAATGACGTTGAAGAAATCGCATGACAACGCATCGCCTTGTCTAAAACCTTTTTTGACATCAAAAGCGTCCGTTAGGTTTTTTCCGACCATGATGGAACAGCGTGAATTTTCCATTGTCATCTTACACAGACGGATGAGTTTTTCTGGGATGCCAAATGCTCTATATAGTTGGTCTCTATAGGCGCTGTCATACGCGGCCTTGAAATCGATGAAAAGATGCGGTAGGTATCGATTTGAAGTTCTTGGGTCTTCTCCAAGATCTGCCGTAGGGTGAATTTTCGATCGATGGTGGACTTTCCGGGTCTGAAGCCACACTGATAATAACATGCTCCCTTTTTTTTCTTTCTGAGAAGTTTATGCTAATCTCTCCTTTTCTGCTCGTAGAGCTCACAAGCTGCTCGTGTCCTTCTTTGCAGCGCCGCTTTGTATGCCTCTTGTTTAGCTGCATGTGCTTGCCGGCATTCATCGTCAAACCAGGGGTTTCGTTGTGGTGGCCTTGTAAACCCTAGCACTTTAGAGGCGGCATCTCTAATGGCTGCTTGGCAGTGTTGCCACGTGTTCTCTATATTTTGTGCTCGCAGCAAAGGACTTCTGAGGAGATTTTCGGAGACACGATCGGAAAGGGATCTAGCTATCCATTATTGGAGGTGGTGTCGTGTAGGCTATGTCGTCCGATTATTTCACCAAAGATTTCTTCTCTACCCAGCTTAGCATTAAAATCTCCAAGGACGATTTTAATGTCATAGCTGGGCATTGCTCATAGGTCTTGTCGAAGAGCTCGTAGAACCTGTATTTGGTGTCTTCATCCTTTTCCTCAGTAGGGGCGTGAGCGCAGATGAGGCTGATGTTGGTAAATTAAGCCTTGATACGGATTGTAGTGATGCACTCATTCACTGAGTTGAAACTCAAGACCTTCCTCCTGAGTCGAGTCCCAACTATAAATCCACATCCAAATAGACGCTGATGTTGTTCCCGGTAGCAGTCGCCGTAGTAAATATCGCAGTTGTTCATTTTACGTAGGCCCGGACCATCCCTTCGCATTTCTTGGATGGCAGTTATATTTGCTTTATAGCAGTCAAGGGCTTCTGCTTGTTGTTCGGCTGCACGTCGCCTGTTAAGGGACCTAACATTCCACGTGCAAAACTGAAATTCATTGTCCTTAAATCGTTTGCGTGGGTCGTCATCATTAATCCCGTCCGTATCCGAGGATTGTTGGTGTTTCGGAACTAGCACTAGTAGGTTACTGTTTTATTCGATCAAAAATAATGACAAGTAAAATGCCTTAACAATAATTACTTCCAAATAACTATCTCATCAAGTCACTGCCAATTAAGTAATTCCAAAAATGAATATCCATTCCATCATCGTATCAATTGCATTTATAATCCATAATCAACATCATTGTATACCATTGCCTCTTAAGAAGCATACCTTAGGTTCTCCTGCATCTGCATATATTGCACTGCACTTACACAGGTTCATTAAGTTCATTGCAATCTCTGCATCCTCACCTACATATCATTTTTGTTAAGAACAACTACTAACAACAATCTTCTTCTCTTTACTTAACGTTACATGCCATCATACATGTAAAAGGAATATTGTGTGGGTTTTTCGTGTAATCAAGACATTGTCTTGTCTTACAAAAGGTGCCTTGCGTCTTAACTGCCATCTTACGATGGGACTTCACATCAACGAGAACAAGGCACCCCATTGGCTTCTCTTCTTCTTGTTCTTGTTCTGCTGCTGCTACTGCTGCTGCTGTTGAAGATGCTATCAGCGCTCCATGTGTTTGACTTATGATGTCGTTCATTGTTATTGGATATCCTTGTGAGAAAATGAAGTGCACTCTTGCTTTTTAGTCTCTATTCAACAAGGAACAACCATCAGACCCATCATCATCTTCATCATCATCAGCAGCAGCATCGTCGTCATTCAGGAGCCAGACAACGACAACGAAGGACGACGCATCAGGAACATTCAATGTTTAAGTGATACTTCTTCTACTCATTCCACGAAAGCCTTAAGGTCCTTGTGTGGAAACTGAAGTGGTAATTTATATATCATCTGCTGGGCGCAGCATACAATCGTTGAAAATCATCAGAGACATACCTTCGAATATAACTTTCCATTAGTTCGAGTGCTGGAAATTGATTTTAATTAAATTAACGCATACACTCTCACATAAAAGCATTTTCGGTAACATCTATTCTCCAAAGCCGTCGTCGTGTTGGCTTATAATCCATCAGGATTCACGATCCTTGTTGAAGTTAAGTGTTAGCAGACGATATTAGAGCAAAGAGATTTAAGATGCAACGTAAGCCCTGGCAAGCTTGTCTAAAATTGATTTGAACAGCAAATAACGGGTTGTTGTTAGCAAATTAGAATTGAGATTTGGTCTTTTATAAACATTGAAGAATTAAAGAACAAAATATGCATTGCCCGAGTGGATAGAGTCCTTTAAATGAGCTTTTAATTGGAGGTTTTCAAAGTCAATTGAAGAGACATTAGAATTAATTATCTCTGCCACGCTACAACAATTTCAAAAATCAACCCATAATTTATCGAAAAATTAGCTTGCTGACTCTATCGAGCTCGCAAGGACTTCTAGTCTTACATTCTCCTTCATTTTGATCATGTCGAATATTCAGAGCAAAAGTTTCCTAGTTTTCGTTTTGATTTTCGGTGCTGAAGTACTTGCAACCGAAACAAAATTTGACTCAAAGCTTTTGAAGTTCATCAAAACTCTCTACACAACTGACCAGCTTCAGACTGTGTTCTTCTTAAAATCGATTATCGACGGAAATATCGATAGCGCACTAATTCGAGAACTTTCATCTTCACTTGACGTTGCAGTCATCCACTCAAATGAGGCTTCTTCATTTTATCTGAAAGGCCAAATCAATGAAAATCTACTGACAGTAGTGCAATTCGACCCAAGCGATTTAGTGCTGCAACAAAGGCTTCTAGATTTCCTTCAACATCTTCGATATTCCAAGATAATATTTGTTTTTCGAAATGCTTCAAAAAACGAAGCAGAACTGAAAATTGTCTTTGAATTTTGTTGGCAAAATCGAATGTTAAATGTTATAGCAGTCTATCAAGATTTTGGTACTACTTCGGCCTTTTACATCTATCGAATGTTTGGAGGTTTTGAAATCCAAGAAATTATATGGAAGAAGAATGTTCGAATTTTCAAAAACCAATTCAAAAACTTGCGTGGCCATGTTCTACCAGTTGTTTTCAATGGAGGTGAACCAGCTGTGGTTGTCAAAAGATCTGGAAATGGAGATAATCAAATTGGAGGCTTTATAGGTCATTTATTTCAGATCCTCGCCAAGAGGCACAATGCTCGATTGAATACTTCAAACGTTGACTTGAAATCTTCGGCTCATGAGACCGCTCAACGAGTTCTTCAGGGAAAAGTGGAGATTTCCGGTTCAAGTGTTCCAAATCTGGAGTTTTCTACCAACTGGCTTTCATATCCTATCGTCATGATTGACTGGGGTATAATGTTGCCCGTTGAGCAAAATATTCCGATTCAGGATGTTTTTACTCATGTCTTTACGTGGGAGGCCTTTCTTTTGATGCTCATTGTGTTTGCTGTACTTTCTGTGCTGTACGAGTTTTCGGCTAGAATGACTGAATCACATCGACAATGCGTTTTCAACTTTAACTTCTTTCGAGGAATACTCGGACAACCATTTCCTGAGTCACCAATACCTTCAATCACTGCAAAATTTACCTATTCGATGGTTTTCTTTCTGGGGATTATAATGGTAACTTCATACAATGCATTTCTTCAATCCTACATAACTGAAGCACCAGTGCAAAAATTGATTACCTCGTTCGATGACCTTCAGTCGTCCGGTATAAAGATCTATGCTCTCAAGCATGAAATCGAGGGTTTACTGTTTCGATTTAAGCCGCTTTTCAAGCAAAAGTATTCGAATTTGTTTGAGATTCAATCAAATTTTGGAGAATTCAGCAAAGTTCGAGATAGCTTCGATACCAAACATGCTTTCACTCTAAGCGAGCTCAAGTGGCAGGTCTACCAGAAAGAACAGAATTTCTTAGGTAAACAGATGTTTCGTTGGTCGAAAGAATTACGACTGATGGAAAGCATGCAATGGTCGATTGCTTTAAATGAGAATTCAATTTACAAGAACATATTGAATTCGTTGATTTTTGAAATTCAAGCTGGCGGACTCCTCGAGTATTGGAATGAACGAGTTTTTGGTGAAATAATTGCTGGAAGGAAGATGCAGGGAAAGTCCGAAGGTGCTGTCGTAAATAAGCATAAGGCAATTACTGTAGCAGACTTGAAATGGATTTGGATGTCGATGGGGCTGGCGTTGACGGGTGCATTATTGAGTTTCATTTGTGAAGTTTGTGCATTTCAATGGAAAAAAGTAAAAAAATAAATTTTTCTTGAAAACACTGCATCCCTCTTGTTTGTCTTCGCAGCAATGTCTTCTTCCGATAAACAAATTTCAATATCCATCGACGAATCTTTTAAGTTTTGACTAAATCAAATTTCAGAAATTCCTCTTCTCTTTCATATCCGAGGAAGCTCCTCTTTTTCAAGGGGCAAGAAATATTGTCGATAAAATTTTACTTTTCAGGGAATTTTAATTTCAATTTCAGTTTTATTGAATAAGAATAAACTCCAGTTGCACTGCCTTCCTCCTACCAAAATAATAATACTGTCTCAAGGACTTGCCGAAACGAAAACGAAATTGGTATTCTTCCAGGAAGCTTATGACAACGTTGCTATCATTGAACCTCGTCCCTCGCAGCGCCGGCCGTAGGGACTTTGACTGACGGTTGCTGATATAGAATTTGAAAAAGTCCCAATAGTTGAAGTTGACGTTGCACTAGAAAAAAATTTAAAGTAGCGTGTCATTCTTTTTCCGTTGTTTCCGATTCAATTTAAATTTGCATATTTTTTGGCGTATGTTTCTTAGTTATTTGTCTACAAATTGTCTACCATCATTCCTTGCTCCTTTTGTTATGCAATGTTTTTTTTTTTGTTCCCTTCTATTGGTCGACAATAACACTGCGATATGCGATAGATGATGCGAATCAAATTACCCTGTCTGCTGCAAGGATAATGTAATTTTTCCTTTCATTTCGATGGCGATTGGAAACTGTGAGAGCGAAGCGCAAACTTCACTCAACAGATGGCGTTCAACAACAAATACAAAATACAAAGTCGTCTCCTGAAAAGTTCCTATCCCATTTTTATTGCAAAATTAATAAGCACACGAATTTGCTGTATATTTTAAAGAAAATACAGAAGGAATCTTCTTATATCGAAATTTGTTGGTTGGAGACTGAAGAACCATAACGACAGATGGAGGCAGTTAACAGCGAGCGTCAAAGTTGGTTCCTGGGATTCCTTTGTGAGGAACTTGAGTTAATATTAAATTCCTTTGTTTGATAAGATGAATTGCGTGTGTGCATTATATTCTCGCGGAAAACACACCTACACAATTGCGAACACAAACACACAGGTGATTCATCAAAGTCGTCTCCATTCAAATTGAATAACCCTCGAGGGTTAAGTAATCTGAGAGCGCGAACCTCGTGGAAATACCCAAACATAACACACTAAATTTAAGCATACTCTGTCGTGTGGTATCCGATGATATATGAGTATCAGGGCCAACATACACACGTTCAACCGCATAAGGACCATCACCACTTCTTAAAGTAGGATATAGGAGGCTTTGGTACAGGGTGTTTTTGTTTTGTCGGATGAAAGAATTGAGAACATTGACAGTAGTTCAATAGGTGTCATCAGAGAAGTAGTCGATTTCCATACATAAATATTATGCTGCTGAAACTTGGGCCTTAACATGAATTTCTTAAGAGTCAACAGACTAACATACGTAACATACATACGTAAAGCTAAGCAATGAACCTGGTGGCCAGTGTAAGCTTATTGTTTATCGACAACAATGGCTCGATGAAAAAGAAATTGAACATCCGACTTTGCTTCCCGAACATTGCTATGATTGGGAAAGACAGAGTGTGGAAGGGAGTTCCACATTCGCGTAGTACGGCTGAAGAACGATTCTCTATATTTTAGAGTTCGTCTGAAGTTGGGCTCTAGGGTAAACTGATGGGCTTTTCTGGAAGCGGGAATATTACGGGCGAATTGTTAAAGGGGAGGAATACAGATGGCTATTTCACTAGAGCAATAACCGTAAAAGTCGAGAGTTGAGAAGATAGAGCAGAACTCCATCGTCAACACCAGAGGAAAAATCTGTTCAACTTCTCGCGTACGCCGATGATATTGTTATAATGGAAAGAACACAGCATGATTTCAATGTCGCCTTTGTGAGAATTGAGACAGAAGCGGCAAAAATGGGTTTAGCGAAAAATGAGGGAAAAACGAAGTATATGCTGTCTTCGAGGAAGGACATCCAACACCGACGGCTCGGACAGAACGTCACAATAGACGCATACAACTTCAAGGTAGTAAAGGAGTTTGTCTGATAGCGCCGAGATCAGACGAAGAATAACTCGCTGTTTCTTTGGGCTTAGAAAGCAATTGAGTGGAAAAGTCCTCTCTCTCGACAAACTAAGGTAAAACTGTAAAAACACTCATCATCCCAGTCCTGCTATTCGGTGCAGAAGCATGAAATTTGACAAAATCGGATGAAAGTGCTGTTTCGAGAAGAAAGTTCTTCAGGTCATCTTTGACCCCGTGCGCTTGAAGGGGAATGGCGAAGAAGATACAACAGCGAACTTTACGGGTTGTACAACGACATAGACCTAGCCAGAAGGGTCAAGGTCCAGAGACTCCGATGATTCAGTCATTTAGAGCGGATGGACACCAATGCTTCGGCCCGGAAAGCCTTCGACACTATTCCCGAGGGAAGTAGGAGGAGAGGAAAAGCTCGACTCAGGTGGCGCACTCAAGTGGATGAGGACATCAATCAACTTGGAGTGCAAAACTAGAAACAACTAGCTAAGGACTTCGCTGGCTGGCGGAGACTGCTGGTTGAGGCCCAAGTCCACAACGGACTGTAGCGCCACCTTAAGTATGTTAGTAACTAACCGTAAAAGTAACGATAGAAGAGAGAGAAACACGAAACCCCTTCGCCGCACGGTGATCTAACGAGGTGAATGAGTCGGTGCGGTGATGTCTCTATCACGAATCATTCTTAGAGGTCTTTTTGTATATCATCCAAGCGGCTTTAGTATGCAATTGGAACATCAGCCCAGAGATGGAGATTGTATCCAAGCCTTGGACGAATATAAGTCTTATAGATAATAGCCAGATCCGACGGGGAGAAATATTTCTTGCACCACCTTAAGAAATGCGGCATTTCTTCGAAATAGGAATCAGTCCAACATGTTGGTCCAGAGGTTGTTTTTGTGTGCACATGATCAAGCAGTGATGGTCAACGAGCCAAGTTGTCGATCATGTTGGCCCATGTGAATCCCCCTATTCCTTAAGCGTGAAAGGCCAACAAAGCCTTTTTCCATTGATTTAATATTTTTACCCCGAAAACGGAGATGAACAAAGAAATTCTAATCGTTCTAATTGTAAGCACCCTGTTAATATATTTTAAAACTTCCCAAGTTCGTAAACAACGCATAAAATGTTCTTAAGATTCATTATTCGAATCTCTCTGAAGAGAAGAAGCTAAATACGGAATACAATGTTTGTCCTGTAACCAGGTAAGGAGGAATATATAAGATTCGTGAGGAAGATAGTGGAAAGAGAACGTACGCAAGCATAGAGCTACAGCATGGGTATGATGTTCGTCTCATCTTGAGAACTAGTTAAGGGTACGTTGCCGGTTAATTAATAGGGTTCCGTATCACTATTAACCCCACTAATTGATGGATGTGGGTAGTGTGTATATCTGAACAAGAACTTGAGGTTTATAGCCGACGGCGAGGCAATCATCCTCGTGCTTTTTATAAATGAGGGGTAAATTTAATGGAGAAATAGAATAATATGTTATTGGTTGACGGTTCATCATTATAATTGAGGTGAACATTTTTGAAGGCTTAATCAACTAGGGTGATAAGTTTAAGGTATTTAATTCGAAAAACCAAAACCTCTCTCTTCACTTTTTTTAATTCTCAAAAAGCCTTAAATCTCCACAAAAATCCAACTAAATTTGTTGAACAAACATTCTGTGCTTGTGCTTACCCCTGGCCAAAGTAAACATTCAATTAAATTTAAATGTTCTTCAAACAGATCCTCTTCTTATGTCCATTGACCATGAAATCGTGTTTCTGTTCAGCAAAATAAAAAAATTACAAAAATCAACATTCCACTCACATATAACTCAAAACCATACCCAGCCCCTTTAAGTCACTCATGTAAGCTAAAATTTAAGACATGAAAAAGAAAAATCGAATGAAAAAAAAGTCAAATTACAGTTAAAAATTCCTGAAAAATCAGCCCAGACATTTCGGTTAAACATTTTGTGTCCATCCTTAAAATATATCCATCTACCCATGAGTGGAGAGCAAAGCAGGCGGATAGCTACCCATTAGGCTAGCCGTCATCTTCAATCTTGTCTGTTCGTAGTGTTCAACAGTGTTTACGAAACAAAGACATGCAACACTATTGAACAAGGGTCGCTTAAAACATACAGACGCAAGGCTCCGGGTCTATGAGACAGTCACAGGGAAGGACTAGTTTCGAAATGTGTGACATAATGTCGGAGAACTTTTTATGGAAATTGTTGCGGTGCTCTAGCTTTAAATAAACTGTTATACAGACTTAAACGAAACCTTATAGGAGCTTCATATAATAAAGTTCTTAGGACACAGAGAAAAACGCTCTTAGTCTTATAACATCCACAGGGGAATACTTATTCGTAATTCCAAATTTCTAGTTGAAAGCTACTAAGAGAAGTCTTATCGAAGTCTTAACAAAATAAAAAAAACTCTCACATGTTCATAGAATGCCCAGTAAAATCATACCGTTTCTCATACTTCACTTGAAAATATTTTATGAGAACTTGTTGTCGAAAGCTACTTAGGGAAGCCTTATCGAAGTTTTTCCGAAGATAAAAACTCTCACATATTCATAGAATGCCCAATAAAATCATTTCGTTTCTCATACTTCATTTGAAAATAACTTATGAGAACCTATTGTCGAAAGCTACTTATGGAAGCCTTATCGAAGTCTTGACAAAATAAAAAAACTCTCACATATTCATAGAATGCCCAGTAAAATCGTTTCGTTTCTCATACTTCACTTGAAAATATTTTATAAGAACTTGTTGTCGAAAGCTACTTAGGATAGTCTTATCGAAGTCTTTCCGAAGATAAAAACTCTTACATATTCATAGAATGCCAAATAAAATCATTCCGCTGCTCATTTAAAGGCTTAAAGAACACTTATAAAAGTCTTATACAAGTTCTCAGTTGAAAATATTTTCGTAAACCTTTTCATTCCAAATCCAGCCCTGAATTTAGAAACAGAAATTCGCCCAAAAACATAGCAACTGTCATCGAAAATGAATCTTAAGTTTGCAATTGAAAATAACAAAAGGACATGTGACGAGACACAACGAGAAGTTGGGGGAAGCAATTTGGGCAGACCAAGGTATACCGACACAAACCCAGTAGTTGGGCTACCAGATAGAGCTACTGATACCAACTATGTTGATACAAACCATGATGACGATGATGGTTAACAAAGTTGCGAACCACTTGAAAAAAAATTCGATTATCCCTTCAGTGGGTTCTTCTTTCGCAATCGAATCCTTCCGACTGTTACATTTTTTTGTATTTATTTGTTTCCTAGCTATTACAGCCCTCCTTTACCCTAAGTTGGTCTCCGGTCGTCGCTCCCTCTGTTGTCCTTGTTCTCAGTTTTTTTGCTGTTGAAAATTCTTGTTCAACTTTGATGTTTGGTACTACAATTTCGATTTGTGTTTCGTAGATATCTCTCGAGCCAAAAAAATAAACAACACACATTCACTTCATATATTCATGTCCTTTGAAGGACCAACAGACAAACGAACGAAAAAAAAAACATGAAACAAAGCTTTTTTTGTACGCCCCCAAAAGTAAAAGAAGAAGAGAAGAACTCGTCCAATGTAAACGTATACCTTGTTAAAGTAAACATTCGAAACGGTCTGCTAACCATAGTAGTGGAATATTGTGTGTATTTTTCTTCTTATTTCGGAGGATAGTCCTTCCATTTACTGGCAACCGCCCAGTGAGTTCCACACTCACGGCAAAACCATGTCAATGTTATGTGTGGTGTAGGGAGAATATCATGTATTGGAGCGAAAATCCTTCGGTGTGCGGGAGGTTCTGGTAAATGGAACAACAAACGCTCAGAGATTAGATTCCAATTCGTTATATGTGCGCCTTTGAATTGTTTCTCGTTTTTCAACCGGTGAGACTGTTATACCATCCTTGCACCTCCTCTCCGCCTACAATCTGTCTATGGGATGGTGACTTGCGGCAACTCTATTGCAAGCAGAACGATACCGATAGGTAAAGTGAATTATCACCCAAATTTAAGGCACCCTAAAATTGATAGAAGTTGATTGTAAGAACTTCAGCTTGGTCAAATCCTCAAAAACTATTATTACACTTGAAGCACCTATTTTTATGGTTCTTAAAATCGTCTAAAGCTGTGTTTGTGAATCTCGAACAGCGTCGTACTTATATTTTAATTTTAATGATGAATCTCCTACCTTACCCTAAAAAACGACCAGGTAAAGGAACTTTTAAGCTCGAAAGTAACCACCTTTAGGACGCGAGCACCCAGATCGAGAGGACCATGTAGATATTGTGCCTGTCATCGCATCGCATATGAGCACATGCTTTTGAATATTGAATGCATCCAAAAGACCCCAAACACACTCTCTCGGGCAGAGTTCTGTTGTAGAGGTGCTTCACAAGGATTCTGGATGCAGAGGAAAATGATGGAAAATAAAGTTGGTTATGGAATTTTTTTCTTGTCGTTTTGGAACAGTCAGCGGGGTTTTTGAACGTAAACGTACGCTAAAATTTCATTTGAATGGGGAGATGAGAATGAGAAGGATATTGGGAATACCATTTCTGAACCCTTTTGTAAACCTATCTAACGTGTATAGTGTGCCTGAAAATCGATTTGCATTTAAACGCACAAATGGTGTGAAGGAATAATACATCTGGCAACTTTTGCGAGCGATTTTAATCACTTGCGCGGACTTTTGAACTGAACTTTTTGGTTTGGAGTTTTAATCCTGCCATAGACAACAAAACAACTATGAATAGTGAACGAAGAGACCGATGGATAGCTTTGTATATAGAACTATTTAAATTTTTAACAAACTCTTTATCATGCGGAAACAGTCCTGGTTTTAGAAGGAATCATGTGCTTAGAAGTCAATGAAACCTGACTTGTTAAGTCACTTGAAATTGAATAGTTGAAAATCAGACTTAAAGATCCTGAAAAACAAAAGTTCGATTTGAATTTAATTTTATCTGAACAAAATAATGTAGATGAAGCCTTAGAGACGCCTTACCGAAGTCTTACTGAAGCATTATCGAAGCCTTATGGAAGCCCTATCAAAAACTTATAGAGCCTTAACTGAAACTATCCTACAAATTTGTTTGAAGCTTTCAAAACACATCTGTAGGATTTGTTTGTAATATCTCATGAACAGTAGAATTTCGCTCAAGCTTCTTTAAGTTTCGTTAACGCTGCTTTATGAAGACTGTTTGCAGCTACGAAGATTTACTTTGTTAAGTCACTTGCATTGTATAGTTGAAAATCAGACTTAATCTTGAACAAATAAAGTTCATTATCAAATGAAGCTTTAGAGAAGCCATATCGAAGCCTTATGGAGCTTTAACTGAAACTATCCTACAAATTTGTTCGATGCTTTCTAAAGGACTGGTTTGTAAGATCATATGAAAAGTTGTATTTCGCTCATGCTTCGTAAAGCTTCGTTAACACTCCTTTATGAAGACTTCTCCAAAAGCTACGAAGATTTGCTTTCTTAAGTTTTAAAGTTTTCAGATTCTTTAACGGAAAAAGCGACTATAAATCATTTTTCTTTTAAGCAATTTAAAAAAAAGCAGAATGAACTTAAACTGAAAAATCCTTGAGATGCGTTTTCTATTTCCTTTTTTGAATCTAAACAAATTTCAAGCGTTCAGTGCTAATTTTTCTACTGAAAATGTTCTTCTTTAAAAATAATCGTCCAAAATGTATAATCCCGCGAATAATATATACCCAACTATTTTTCAAAAAATGTGGAACACAATCTTCGAGCCAAGACATTGTCAAAGGACCTTCGAATAGCCCTCTCTTCTTCGCTCTCCTCATAACAACGGACTACAAAATTTGCATTTAGTGTGCCTCTGTGCATCCGTAGATATTTCTTTTTGGGCCAAAGGAATATTTTTCTTTGTTGTCTTTTGTGTGTCTGTTTTTTTTTCTGAATTTTTCCTTGTGTCCTTCCACTTGAATATAAAACATATCCGATTGAATGAACACAAACACACACGTTTCCTCAAAATAAAGCTGAGAAAAAATAGCAAAACAAAATCTTGTCTAACAATGTAGGTCTATAGAAAACATCTCTTCTGAAAGCATTATATTTCCTTGCAAAAAGGATTTCCTCTCACTCTCTCTCTCTCTCTCAAATTCATTGAAAAGAACAAGCTCTATGCATATCCTGTTTATCCTGCCATTTAAAATCCCTAACGTTTTGTGAATACATGCAAGTGATGGGGATCAGGTGTATTGTTATACACGCCTACTTACCATTGCTTCCCCTACACGTATTTAAGTCGACCCCAACTTCGTTGGTAACTATTTAGAATGTGCATCGTGTGGTTCTTTTTAAAGCCTTGATTCTTTTTTGTTGGGAATTCTTTGAATATACATATTTTTTGTTATCCCTGTACTCCCTACCGTTGAAAGCGTATAGTTGAATGTACGGCGGAAAGGCTTTTGTTAAAGAATAGAATAAGGACGCATCCTTCTCTCGAGTGACAAGCATAGTTTCAGATTAAAATTCTTTGAAAGTTTTCTCAAGGAGCTGTGTGGAGTCTTTTCTCTGCTATTGTGGCATTTTTAAGAAAGGGAAAGTAGGGCAAAATGGGGGATTTGATTCCTATTTATTTACACTCGTTTTTCACTCACTCACTCGACTGGTCCTGATTGTTGAAATGTGC
This sequence comes from Sphaerophoria rueppellii, assembly GCA_920937365.1. Classification (NCBI taxonomy): domain Eukaryota; kingdom Metazoa; phylum Arthropoda; class Insecta; order Diptera; family Syrphidae; genus Sphaerophoria; species Sphaerophoria rueppellii. Next base: position 70,781,090 of record CAKKXW010000004.1, on the reverse strand, counting down.
TGTGTGTGTTAAGCAATCGTTACACTTGCACCAGCTGTTGCAGATAAAACTCATAAGAGTTCTTTTTCGGTTCGAAAGCTATGATTTTGATGATGGTGATGATAATGATTGCAGTGGTGCTTTCCTTGTAAGGAATATCAGAAGCACAGGCGCAGGCAGTCAGCTGTAAGCCCTTTCAATTGTTTACTAATGAGCCTAGTTCCTTACAAATGGTGTTTTGGCAAAATTGAGGGAGAATTGTGGCTCCAAAACTATTAGTGTGAAGTGATTTTTCATGAAGAATACCACTTTCGAGCAAGTAATGGAGGCTTGTACAAATTTTCGTTTTGTTGTCTTCTCAAGTCTAGTTGAGTCTCCAGTCGAACACAAATGAAATTCAACTAATTGAATAGTTAAGTCAAGTGGAAAAGTTACGTCGCATTTATCGTCGAATTGCGTTTTTTTGTTTCTTGGTTCTTGAGAACTGCTGCTCTTCTAAGAATTGGCCAGAAATAAGGAAAAGAAAACTTTTCATTTCCTTCCTCATTCATGGAATTTTTTGTGAATCGGTGAGCTTAGGGGAACCATAAGATGTTGGAATAAATTTGAATTCTAAGAGGCAATTAGTTCTAGGAGGATTAAATTAGACAAGGAGTGGTGGAAAAAGCGATATCGTAGGAAGTATCAGGCTGCCAGGAGGTTATTGTTCTTGTTGAAGTTTTGTTAATTTCAATTAAAAGACAGATGTGAAGTAAAGCAAAAAACAAAAACAAAAAATAAAAAAAATACAAACAACGTGAGCAAGTTAAGGTTATTTCACGTTGGGTTTGGGAAGTCTGATTTTAATTTGAAGTCGGGGAAAACAATCTTTGGATTAATTCAAATAATGAAGACCGGTGATATAGGGGATCACAATGGACCAGAAGGCCCCCGTATATGCAACAGTTCCCGCTGTGTACACATCTTATCACCTAACCTAACCTAAGACTGGTGGAATATAATATTGAATTGAATCCTTAAATTCCATGCTTATCACGGAATTCCACAATATCGAAGGTTAAAAAGACATAAACAGAAAGGGAAGGTCCTCTTCCTCTTGAGTGCGCCACATGAGTCGCGGTCTTCCTTTCCTACTTTCTCCCTCGTCGAAGGCTTTTCGGGCTCGAGCATTGTTGTCCATCCGTTCTAAATGACCGAGCCATCTGAGTCGCTGGACCTTGACCCTTCTGGCTAGGTCCATGTCGTTATACAACCCGTAAAGTTCGCTGTTATATCTTTTTCGCCATTCCCCTTCAATGTACACGGGGCCAAAGCTGACCCGAAGAACTTTCCTCTGAAAAGAGCCAAAGGTACTTTCATCCGATTTTTTCAAGGTCCATGCTTCTGCACCATACAGCAGGACTGGGATGATGAGTGTGTTGAACAATTTTACCTTAGTTCCTCGAGAGAGCGCTTTTCCACTCAATTACTTTCTAAGCCCAAAGAACCAGCGATTAGCAAGAGTTATTCTTCGTCTGATCTCGGCGCTGGTGTTATTGCCCGTGTTTATAGCGGAGCCTAGCTACACAAACTCCTCTACTTCCTCGAAGTTGAATGCGTCTTTTGTAACGTTCGGTCCTAGCCGTCGATGTTGGTTGTCCTTTCTCAAAGACAGCATATTCTTCGTTTTTCCTACATTTACCGCTAAACCCATTTTTGCCGCTTCTGTCTCAATTCTCACAAAGGCGCTATTGACATCACGCTGTGTTCTTCCTATTATATCAATATCATCGGCGTACGCTAGAAGTTGAACGGAATTTTGGTGGTGACGGTAGAGTTTTGCACTATCTTCTCAATCGCCTTGTCTGAATCCTTTTTTGACGTCGAAAGTTTGCGTAAGCTCGTTGCCAACCTTGATGGAGCAGCGTGAGTTCTCCATCGTCATCTTGCACAAGCGAACGGGCTTGGTAGGCATGCCAAAACTAGACATAGCTTTATACAGTTCGTCTCTGTAGATGCTGTTATACGCGGCTTAAAACCGATGAAAAGGTAGTGGGTACCGATTTGGAGTTTATAGGTCTTTTCCAGGATCTGCCGAAACGTGAACATTTGGTCGATGGCTGACTTTCCTGGCCTGAAGCCACATTGATAAGGACCAACCAGACTGTTGACGAAAGGCTTCAGACGTTCACATATTATGGTAGAGAAGATCTTGTAGGCGATGTTAAGAAGACCGATTTTTCTGTAGTTGGTGCAGTTTAGATGATCGCCTTTTTCAGGATCGGCCAAACAATGCTCAGATTCCATTCATCGGGCATGAATTACTCTGACCATATCTTACAGATGATTTGGTGTATGCTCCTATCTAGCTCGTGGCCTGCTGCTTTGAACAGCTCAGCAGCTAGACCATCTGCTCCAGTGGATTTGTTGGATTTCAGCTGAGATTTTGGGGTTTTCAGTTCTTCTAGGTCAGGTTCGCAGAATTGTTGGCTATCATCGTGTCCGATGAAAGACTCCTGTCTGACAGCCTAGTTTTGGTCGTCATCACCGTTGTTCAGTTTACAGAAGTGGTCTTTCCAAATCCCCAGCATTAATTGCGATTCTACTACAATGTTCCCTTGTTTATCTCTGCAGGCATCGGTTCTTGCACGATGACCTTGAGTCAGCTGTTTAACCTTTCGATAAAAACTCCGAACTTCATTCCTGCTGTTGGCTCTCTCAACATCCTCGATTGGACGCTTCTCATGCTCTCTCTTTCTTTCCCCTAAGTAGCCTGCGTTCCCCTCTCCTCTTTCGCTAGTAGAGCTCACGAGCAGCTCTTGTCTTTCTATGCAGCGCCGCTTTGTATGCCTCCTGCTTGGCTTCATGGGCCTGCCTACATTCTTCGTCAAACCAGGGTTTCGTTTTGGTGGCTGTGTGAAACCCAGCACATTAAAGGCGGCATCTCCAACTGCTTTCTGGCAATGTTGCTACTGGTCTTCGATACTTGATGTTGTCGGCATAGGAATACTTAAGAGGTTACTTGACACTTGATCAGAGAAGGATCTGGTGATCTCTTACGATTGGAGCCGTCCGACGTCGAATTTTCTTGCAGCATTTCCTTGTTTTGGCCGTTGTCGGGATATTCGTAGCACTACCTTGGCTACGACGAGGTAGTGGTCAGAGTCGATAATAGCTCCTCGGAAAGTTCGAACACCTAAAATGCTGGACAAGTGCCTTCCGTCGATCGCAATGTGATCACAATCTCGTTGACGGTTGATTGATCAGGAGATCTCCATGTACTTTTATGGATGTTGAGATGTGGAAGCCAGGCGCTTGCTACCACAACATTTCGCCCCGCAGCAAAATCGATCAGCCTGAATCCGTTATCGGAAGTGGTGTCGTGCAGGCTTCGTGTGAGAAAAAACATCAAACTACTGAAATTCAAACAATCGTTTTTTTGTGGCCGCATTCTTAAGGGCATTTTTTGAGTTCTGTGAGACTCATATTGTTGGTGTTTTTTCTCATATTTATCTTCTTGATTAAAATTACTTAAAGAAAATTACTTACCTGTACATTCTCTTCAAATTATCACCAAAAAAATAAAACACATTTTCTTTTTTAGTAAAATTCTTTAATATATTTTCTAAGTTTTTGTTCACCTCTTATTTTTTTTTTATACTCATAGTTCCTATAATTTAGATTGCTTATGTTCCTATAATAAATTAAATACATATTTTATTTTCTTTTTATTATAAAAGTAAATAACATAAACAAGAAAAATTAGCTCGATTAAATCAAAGTTTCTTTTTTTTCAAAATTTTTACATTTAAAATTAAAATTAAGGAATTATTTTTATAGTGAACTGATATGGAATTCTTCAAATTTTCTGTAATATTTTGTTATAAGCTTTTTTATTATTTATATTTTGTTGCACAGGTTTTAGTTTAGTTTTATTTTTTATTTTTTCAATTTGAAACGAAGGCTGAGAAAATAGGTTACATACATTTTTTTTTAGTTTAATATCGTTTTCCTACTGTTTTTTTTTTTTTTAATCATAGACACTTAAATATTTTTCCTGTTATATGTTTTTTTTATTTTTATTTGAATATAATTATTTGTATTTATTGTTTTATTTATATTTTGCGTTTTATTTTTTTTAATATCTGCACTCTTATGATTGTTCTGCTGTCGGACAATTTATTAGAATATTTTGTTTATATTAATTGATAAACGGTAATTGGAGCTTATTTATGTGTTAATTATGTTTTTTTTGTTTATGGAAAAGGGTAGGAAACAATTACGGATAAAATTTAAAATAAAATAAACAATTTTTTAAAATTAACAAATCGAACTTTATGTTTCTTTTTCGCTCTGATAAAGAGTAGGATACATTCTTTGTGCTCGTTTAAATTATCAATTGGATTCAATTTAAATTTTTGGTTTTTGTTTTTTTTTTTTTTTTAAAGTTCTTATCTAAGCATCATTTTTGTATTCATAAAATTCTTAATTTACATTTAATTTAAAATTTAGATTAAAACTAATGTTTTTGTTTATTTACAAAGTACACAACCTAAAAGTGGTCAGGATTTACATAGCCTTTTATTATTTTACAATTAATTATATTTAAACAATTTGGAATGTATGAATTATCTGAAGTTAATTTTTTTTTATGAAAATATGGGAAATATTTTGTGCTTTCAAAGAGTTATTGGGGGTTAAATTTAATTATTTTTGTTCGTGGTTATGTTATTGTTTTGCGATTTTGGTATTTCTAAACTATGAAAAAAAACAGTCTTTAAAAGGCTTTCAACAATTTTTTTATTTAAATTAATTTTATAAATATGTACATGTACACTCAAAACATTTGTTTTTTTTTTGGTTTTTATTGGGAGAAGAATGGTGTTTTTTTAAGGAGTAATGAAATTTTTTATTAATTTGATATGTTAGTTATTGATATAGATTTCCTTATAAGAAAGAAAAGAAGAAGAAACAAATTATTTGATGGGAAAATTTCATTTGACATACATTTTATACAATTTTATGGCAAACAAGGGCCCTCTACTTAAGAAAGAAAAGTTAAATGCGGAATGTCAACCCTCCAATATGCAATGAAAACATTCGAACTACAAAAAAAAATAACTATTTGTACCTTGCACTGAACGTTTAAGGGCTTTAAGGTGTGCTCTATTCAATCCAAATGAATATTGATGTTAAAACATAAGCAAGCAGGAAGTGAGGTAATAAAATGAAATACTACAATAGGTCCGTTCTTTTACTTTTTGAGTAACTTCAAGCTGTTGAAAGTTACTTAAAACTGCTTAATCCTGTTCCCTAACACAAAAATTTCGTAAAAAAGAGAGACGATGAGACAGTAAAACATTTCCCCTCAAATGAGAAAGTTACTAAAAAATGCTCAAGAAATATCTTCGGTCACTTTTTAGCAGCGAAAATTTAGCTGTCAAAAGCAGCTGTCATCAGCTTTTTGAATTAAATTTCAAGTCATACAAGTCTGTATCCCTTTCTTCTGATTCTGATGAAACAGCCAACAACGATATTAAACGCAATAATTGTTTATTCATCTTGATTTATTTTTACTAATCAAGATTTACAAAGACTTATTTTGGTTTTGCGTTTGACGTTTCTGTCATGAAGCTATTTTACTTAAACTTACTACAAAAGCGTTCCTTTACTTTTTGACTTTCTGTGACAGAATTCATCCCCATTCCTGCAAATTTGGCAGTTTGCTTGTAAATTGAAAAAGTAAAGGAACGGACCTACGGACAGCCAGCAATATTTTTTACTGAATTCCTTTCCCCACCGATGAAATTGTTATTGTTTCGCAAGGAAAATTTTCTATCCAGCACAGAAACACTTAGAATTATAACGATTTAATTATGCAGAGGCAGAATAAGCCATTCAGAAAACTTCAACTCCTATATAAATTGCATACCTTCAGGAGATTTCATACACTGTTTCATAGATTAACATTTTTCTTAAAAATATGCAATGAAATTGATAATTTGTTAAAATATCATTGCATATCTGCATGGGTTCAATTGGAGACTTTTTTCCTCTAATTTTGGTAACTATTGTGACGTAATAATTTGCCAATCATTGCTGCATACTTTTAGAATCAGAAAATTAAATGATGCCCCGCAATTGGTCACACATGCATTTTCAGTTCACATATCCTCAAACTTTTTAAAAAAGTCGGGGCGACTTTTCTTTACCAGATTCTCTTCGTGCTTTTGTGTGTTTTTTTTTTTATTTCTTTGCTTTAGCTGTCAAATACTGAGGAAACAGTTTCAGGTTGAAGAATGTTAGTGTTGGCAGACGAGTAATATTTAACCCAATGTTAGAATCTGCACTCGTGGTTAAGAATTTCGGATGATATTTTAAAATGATTATTTTATCATAAGAAAATATGTACATTTTAACATCAGTTTAAGTAAAAGTTTAAAATTTGCAGATTTTTGTAGCAAACAGAAAGTATATGCGGTGGCTTCGCCGCTAAAGGGATTTTAACCCTCGATGTGGAGTGCCCGACTCTCGCTACACGCTCGCCGCAAGCGACTCGACAACGACTGGGTGTGGGTATATATTCAAAACTCAAAATGTCCTCAAAGGAAAATATTTAACAAAATTCCCGCCCAAAAAAATCCCAAAAATCTGCCGGTACTAAAAATGACATCAAATAGTGAATTCTATGCAAAAGGTGCAATTTTATTTAATTAATTAAAAATAGAAATAATAATTTCCGATAAAAGAAGTCACTTTATTTGTGCTTTACTAACGCGTATCTATCGAGTGAGACCATTTTCATCTTCAAATTCAGAATCCAGTAAAGGAAAGAAGAGCCAAAAAGTCTTGCACATGTTCTAATCCTAAATCCACAAATTTTTAACGAAAAATTTAACCGTTGAACTTGAGGTGAAGAAAAAAAGAAAAATAAATATTTTTGAGATGTTTCTGTATTTTCAAATTATTTTCCTTAAAAAACTAAATTAACAAACGAAAAAAAATTAAACTATGTAATATTTCCTTCGACTTTAATACAAAACAAATTTTACAAGAAAAAATTAACTTAAACTGAATAAGTCTTTTTTGTTTATCTAAAAATTATTTTTTTTCCTTATCGCTTGTATTGTGTTAAGTATTTCCTTAATTTTAAATACATCACATTTTTCACAACTAAAAATTAAATTTATTACAAATCGAACGAAAATTATTTACAAGAAATTTAAACATTTATTTAAATAAATTAATAAGGTACGAGAATAAATAGCTGACAAAATAAGTCCTTATTAGTGTGTAGAAAGGATATTTTTTTTTAACATATATTGACATTTTTTTCTCAAAATTCATTTTTATTTACAAAATCAAAAGAAAAAGAGAAAGGACACCAAACAAAGAAAAACAAGAAAAATCGTTAAATAAAAGGATATTTACAAAATGTCAGAGGAATTTTAATTTATTTCATTGTTTCCTCATTAAATATTCGAAGAAGGAACTCTTGACTGCTTTTTTTTATAATTTTTATTCTGTGTTGAGGCATTGCTTACTTTTGCCATTTTTTTTTTGTCTGTTCATCTTATTTTATTTGAGTTGTTGTATTTACAGGATCACAATATGTACAAAATGTCCTTGTCTCCATCTCTCCAGTTTCTGTCGACGACGACGACGATGTCGATGTCGACATTCATTTCCTTCCAGAAATTCCCTTCTCTTATAAGTCAATGGTATGCCTGTTCATTTTATTTACAATTTGAATCGATTCTCGAGGACTACTCTCAGTCTCACGCTTTGGCTGTGGTATTACAGTTGACTACATCTGTGCTATTGCAGCCAGTTGTGGACGTTGTTGATGATGTTGTTGTTGTTGGTGCTGGTTGTGCGGTGGAGGCGGCCAGAGACTGTTGTGTAGAGTCCGAGTTATTATTCGGACTTCGATCAACATTCATGTCCTTTGGACATGCAGACGACGATGATGTTGACGATGCCGATGTTGTGGACGAGGATGTTTGTGGGCCAGGAATTTGTTGGATCGATGTTGGTTGTTGTTGTTGTTTTGACTGTCGTCGATTCCAGCCAAAATTTAAAGCAGCCGTAAGTTTATTCTGACCACTGCCATTGCCACTGCTACCACTTCCTCGAATTCCACCTGTACCCACCCCTCGGCCAATTGATGAGGCTGGAGTGCTGCTATGATGATGGCTATATCCCGAATCCGAGCCAAAACTCGAATCGCCTCCACCACCGCCTGTGCTGCCTCTCGAATACAATTGATGACTGTGCTGATGATGATGGTGTCCCGGTGCATGATGATGATGCTGGTGCTGATGAGTGTTCGGTCGGTAGGAGCTCATGATCCCCGTGGAGCTCGTGTAGTCGGGAGCAATATATTCGGGATATGAGAGTAGACTGCCTTGCGTCGCATTGCGTCCAACTGTGTTCGGTTGTTGCTGTCGGCCACACGAGTCATAGAGGTATCCTTCATGGAAGATAGGCTCCGCATAGCCGTAGGTCGGTTCAATTGGATCCATTGGAGGAACTATTCGTCGACGGTCAATGCTTCGTGGATTCGTCCTTGAACGCATCGAACTCAACAAGTTACTGGCTGCATAATACGGCTGGGGATAACGGTTCGGATGATTGAGTAAGTTTCGTTCACGGAAGATTGTCGCTACCGCCGAAGCTGGATGGTGTAGTTGATTGTTGATGCGATTCCGCCGTTCGACTTCGTTCTCAAGCGTATTGTAGTACTGGGCACGATTGTTATTGTTGTTGTTATTATTCAGACTATGATGATGGAAGGTGTTGTTGTTGGCATAGGCCAATGACATTAGATTATGATTCCTATTATCGTAGAGATGATTTTGTGCCATTGGCACGGCCATCAAATGCTCCGACCCCGTTGATGTATTGAACTCGTCCATGCTCGAACTAGCCGCTGGCGGCTTTTGGCGATTCTTGCGATTATTATTCTGCCGACCGGTTGTATGCCGTAGAACTCCCGATAGAATACCAGCCGTTCGACTTGTCGTACTATTGTTGTTTGTTGATGCAGCCGCCGATGTTGATGTGGCAGCAGATGTTACTGCTGCAGCATCGTGCTGTGTATTCGACGAAGACGAAGATGACAGCAATGAATTTCGCTCGTGACCATTTGTGTTGCCATTGTTATTGTTGCATGTCGGTTGAGACCCGCTGATTCGTTCGTGATAGATTGTCGAAACGGGTATTGTCGATGCTGTATCGGAGATGGATTTGTTGAATGATCTCTCGCCGGGCAGTGAGAGTTCATCTTCTGCAAAATCATCATCGGAATGAAGTGGTGGTTCGGATTCAGCATCAGAATCACGGCCCGGACCTAGTTCTTCGTAAACATTGTCATTCGAACGGTACGGGTCGGGTCCCGGTGATGAGGACACCAGGAACGGAGGTGACCTTGTCATTGGATAACCGCTCGGATAGTGGATTCCTTTTGAATGATGGTGCAACATCTGTAAAGAATAAAATACGGGAAATTAGTTTTCGTTCAGTTTGGAATTTTAGAAAACTATAATTGAGGGTTGATTGGAATAGTTTTGTGTTTGTTTTTGTGTGAAATTTAAGTCTCCTGCACTACTTAACTATTGAAACAAACTTCATGCCACAAATGAAGAAAAAACTCTCCTTTCTGGAGACTTGTCGTACATGCTTTCTTGTTCACAAAATAGCTTGTTTTTGCCTCTTTCTGCACTTTCTTAAATCTCGTCCTGTTTTTTTGCACGATTGCACAAATCTCTTGAGCAAAACCCCTACATGATCCTTGAAAAATCAAGAAAAAAAGGAAGAATCACTCCAATCGAATTTTATCCTTTCAAGGATTTTTCTTGTTTTTAACTTAAAAATCCCACTTGCCATGTCAATTGAACAACATTTTCAACACATATTCAATTTAATAAGTGTCAAATAAATATCCTTGATGCAATTATAAGACTTCACGTTTTTCAGTCGACTTGACATACTTTCATTTTTGTTTTTCGACTTAAATTGCATTCGATGGCTTTGAATTGAAATGACAAGTCAGTTCATAGGAAAAAAACAAAATCAATTAAATCCACCAAGGATTTGCTGGGAACGAATTTAAATACCAACGCATAGATTTTTTTTTCGTATACACCCCTCTAGGATATCAAATTAAATTAAATTAAAACGAGTGAAGGAGGATAAATAAACAAAATAAAAAAAAATATGCACGGAAAAAAGGATAAGAGCATTCTCGTTAATCATCCTTAATCACAAGCGTCATCGTGTGTGCCTGAGTTGTAGGTAGGATGGTGGGTTAAACTCACAAACAAAAATTTTATATCGGAAGGACATTGTCGATTAATGCAATCGCAGGATTTATTTTTTGTCGACATCAGTTTTTAAAGGTTGAAAAAAAAACTAAAAAAGGGAAGAAACAGGATAAAGGTATAAGGGGTTGATAAATAAATGTCAACCCTTAGTTTGTTGTTTTATTTTCTTATTAAAAACAAACTGGAAATTTAAATCGACCCTTTGTACATATTTTCAGGTTTAAGTGTGTTTAAATTCAATAAGCAAATATGATATACACACACTGCAGTCAATATTTAAAAAAAAAAATGCTTTCTTTTTACCACCTCCGATAACTGATCTAGGCTACGCTGCGGGGCGAGGCGTAATGGTAGCAAGTATGCTACAATTGCAAGAGGTTGCTAGATCCTTTTGTGATCGAAAATCTCTTCAGAAGTCCTTTGCCTGCACAAAATAAAGAGAACCAGTGGCAACACTACCAAGCAGCGATCAGAGATGCCGCCTCTGAAGTGCTAGGTTCTACACGGCCACCACAATGAAACCGCTGGTTTGACGATGAGTGCCGGCGAGCAAATTCAGCTAAACAAGAGGCATACAAAGCGGCGCTGCAAAGAAGGACACGAGCAGCTCATTAGCTCTTCCAGCAGAAAAGGAGAGAGGAGCATAAACTTCTCAGAAAAAGAAAAAAGGAAGCATGAGAATCGCTCGATCGAGGAGATAGACGGATGTCACAACAGGAACGATGTTCGAAAGTTCTACAAGAAGTTGAAACAAACCTCTAGGGCTTATACTCCCCGAACTGTAGCCTGCAGAGACCACCATGAGAACATTGTAGTGGAACTGCAGTCAGTGCTGAGGATATGGAAAGACCACTTTTCCAAGCTCTATTATGGCGATGACGAGCAAAACTCCGTCAGCAATACAGAATCATTCAATTTGGGTGCGGAAGGCCAACAATTCCACCAATCCGACTTTGACAAAGTGAAGATAGCGATATCTAGACTTAAGCCGCTGGAGCAGACGGGCTTGCCGCCGAACTGTACAAAGCAGCTGGAGATGATTTGGTGCATGACCACCTCATCTGCCAAATTTGGTCGAAGGAAAGTATGCCCGACGAATGGAACCTCAGCATCGTATGTCCGATCCTCAAAAAAGGAGATCCCCTGAACTGCACCAACTACAGAGGTATAAGTCTCCTTTACATCGCCTATAAGATCCTGTCTGCCGTGCTGTGTGAACGTCTGAAGCCCATCGTCAACAACCTGATAGGTCCTTATCAGTGTGCCTTCAGACCCGGGAAGTCCACCATCGATCAAATATTCACCCTACGGCAGATCTTGGGGAAGACCCAGGAACTTCAAATCGATACCTACCACCTTTTCATCGAATTCAAGGCCGCGTATGACAGCGTCTATGAAACCAATTATGTAGAGCAATGTCTAGTCTTGGCATCCCAGAGAAAGTCGTCCGTTTGTGTAAGATGACAATGGGAAAATCATGCTATTCCATCATGGTCGGAAAAAACCCAACGGATGCTTTTGATGTAAAAAACGGTTTTAGACAAAGCGATGCGTTGTCATGCGATTTCTTCAACATCATTCTTGAAAAGTTTGTGCAAAGCTCCAACGTCAACACCAGAGGCACAGTCTTTCAAAAGTCCGTTCAGCTGCTAGGATACGCAGACGACATTGACATAATTGGAAGAACACAGCATGATGTCAGTGGAGCATTTGTGAGTCTTGAGACGGAGGCCAAGAAGATGGGTCTAGCGGTTAACGAGGGCAAGACCAAGTTAAAGCTGTCGACAAGAAGGGACTACCAACATCGACGTCTTAGAGCAAACGTCAACATAGACAGATTTAAGTTCTAGGTAGTTAAGGACTTTGTCTACCTGGGATCCGCTACCAACTCAGACAACAACACCAGCGCTGAAATCAAACTAAGAATCACTCTTGCCAATCGCTGTTTCTTTGGATTTAGAAGGCAATTGAGTAGTAAAGTCCTTCCCCGAGCAACTAAAGCGACACTCTACAAAGCCTTATCATCCAGGTCCTCATGTATGGTGCAGAGACATGGACCATGACATCATCCCATGAAAACGCTTTGGGTTGCTTTGAGAGAAATTCTTCGAGTGATTTTTGGTCCTGTCTGCGTTGATGGAGAAGAAGATTCAACCAAGAACTGTACGAGCTGTACAGCGATATTATCCTAGCCAGAAAAGTTAAGGTCAAACGACTTAGATGGTTGGGTAATGTTGAGCGAATGGAAAATAATGCTCCGGCTCGTAGAGTCTTCGAATCCAACCCGGAAGGACGTCGCTGAAGAGGAAGACCGCGATTCAGGTGGAGCACACGATGGTAGAGAACCTGAACACTGGCTTGGGAAACTGGAGACAGCTAGCTAAGGACTGAACTGGCTGGAGAAGTTTGTTGGTTGAGGACCTGGTCCGACCTGGACTGTAGTGCCACCATAAGTAAGTAAGTAAGTTCTTTTTACACCAAAAGAAGGTTATGGATTTTTCCAGTTTAAATTATTGGATAAAATAATTATTTTAACTGCAAAACAATCAATTGATTTCAAGAGTTTTAAAGCCTACAAGTTTCCTAAGAAACCAGCATTTTTTGTTATTTTAAATTTATTATCATCATATAAGTTGTGATGCGGAAAACAACAAGGACATATAGGATAAACTTTAAAAAAAAAAATGAAAATTTATTAAAATCTTCCCACCCACACTACATTATATGGGATCCTCATTAATATTCAAAAGGCTATTCGTTGAAAATAAATAAGAGGAAGGACGACGCAGAAAAAAAAACAAAAAACAAGGACGAAAAAGGACATAAAAGACTAAAAAACAAAAAAACAGTACACGTTGGCGTTTTATATTATTTTCCATTGAATAAAGAACATAACAATGCAAATAAAGTGCGTCCTTTATTTCGTGTTTTCCTTGTTTCCAATTTTATGTATATATGTTTTTTTTTTTTTGTAATCCATGTTATCTTCTCAAAAGGACATTTTTGCTCTACATAAATATACATAAATCTAATCTTACGGCAAGCTGTGTCCAGTAAGTGAAAGAGACAGAAAGATTGAATTTTTTTTTTCCAACAATTAAAAATAAATAACGATGTCCTTTTTATTCATTTGTCACTGGTTCGCTGAAGGATAACAGCTTTTTTTTCCATCATTTTACATCATTCATCTCAACTCATGCAGATAGGCGATTCGGCCTTATGTTAATACTCTTTTGAAAACACAGAAAAAAAGGATTATCAGTATCAGGACTAAGTACAGGTCTTCAGAGTTGAGCGAAAAACCATTCATTTGCATAAACTGCAAAAGAAGGAAAAATAAGGATAAGAATGTTCCCTCATTTTTTTTTTTTTGAAAGGCGCAGCGCCGCCGCCGTCGACAGGAAACAAAAGGCCACGGCCATTAAAGATAAAAATAAAATTTGAAAAATGTATAGCTTTTATTTTTTCTCAACTCTTCTCTTTCAAATGCGACAGTAATTGAGTATGAAATGTGAGGGTTTCTTTGCGTCATCACTTGGTCTCAAAGGATGTGCGAAAGGATGGCATGTCCAAGTCATTTTTCATTTTGTCACCACCAACGCATTTTGTTTGACAATGATTGGAACTTCCATCAAAGTAGTGAATTGCTTTTATTTAGTTTGTTTCTGGAGTAATGTGATTTTAATAGGCTTGTCGAAAAGGGTTCACACGTGCGGAAATGGGCTTATCTTGATTCTCTTTCGCCGAGATTTAATTAACTAGTGCTTAAAGTTCGTTGAAAGGCGAAGCGAAGGAGATAACGAAAGACAAACACGTGCAGAGCTTGTACCACAGTTTTTTAACGTTGTGTGCACATTTGACTTTGTGAAGTGAAAATCTCTATGCCAACACTTGGGGAGCAGGTTTCATATGAATTTCTTTTATGCCAAATGTTGAAAACATAAAAATTTTGATTTATTGTTCAAATATCAAAAGTAATGTCTTCAAAAATCTCATTGAACACAAATGAAGCATTAAGACATCGAAACAGTTTTCACACCTGCCATTTCCTGCCTCCAACTCGTCAAACAACACACTCCTACTTAATCAAATGAAACGAAAACAAAAAGTACGTCAAATTGACAAACATGAGCGTCACTTACTCCACACACCTACACTTTAAATTGCAAAAAAAAATTAAACACCAAAACAAGAAATCGAATGATAAACTCAATTTCAAAGGAACATTACTGCTTCCTTTTGCTCCTTCTTCTTGCTTTAACTATAAATTTCATTTCAATTGAAAATGTGATATCTGATACCTCTCTATAAGGATATCATCAGAAAATAAATAAGAACACAAAGATTCCTTTAATGTCCTTATAAAAGAAATACGCGTAAAAAAGTCATTGACAAATAACAAATAAGAGAAAATAAATATAAAAAAAGAAACAAATATTCTTCGACATAAAAAAAGCAAATATAAATGAACAATATCACACACAATACGACGACAATGATGATGATTATTATTGTTATTGTTGTGATGATAAAAACGCTTCGACGAAATGTGAATCCTTGTGAAATTTGTTGTTTGCAAAAGAATAAATCAAAAGAAATTAAATCAAAAGAAATCAGCCAGGACGAAAACAATCACAACAATAAAATGGAATCATCATAGATATTCAGCCGTGTGTATAAAAGATATGAAACCTACTATTCCTCTTCTTCTTCGGTTTGTTATCATGACAGAAAACATATCAGATTTCACTCCTTTGACAACCTGAAAGAGTGAGACAGAACAATGACACAAGTATTTTGACAGAACATGCCCAAATATTTTGATGCCCATTGTCTACTGAATTCGAAAATCTTTTAATCGAATTTAAAGAAGCAAAATATAATTCATCCACACCGGATATTTGTACTCATTTTTCACAAACAACAAAAAATTCAGCAAGGATGTGGATTTAAAGCAGAGCAGCCTCGGTTCTAACATATCAAAATTTCCCTCATTTTTGTTGTGTGTGTGTTTTAGTGAATAGTAAACTCAGTATCCTGGAATATTATATTATATCCTTGAAGCTACTTTCTAACAATCACAGATAAACCATTCATCCAATACCCCGAATCTCTCCGCTTTTACACAAGGTCTCTCAAATTCACTGCCTTAACATGGCCCACTTGATTAATAATTACAATTGCAATTAAATCCTTGTGGTCTTCTCTTGTGGTATGCAATTTCCATTGTGAATAATATAATGTGCATTTGTGCGTTTGTTTTCTGAGGTTGTTTGTTGGGTAGGGGGGTGGAATGATATTGATATTGTGTAAGTTTTATTCACACAAAACAAAACACAACAACAGAAACTATTGAAGACAAAAAGAAAGGAGTATTACAATCTTAGAATTCTGTTCCATTTTGCTGTATCCTTATTGAGGATAAATGTATAAAATAGTTTTAGGTATGTATATCGTTTCCTTGACACCATGATTGACCTGATCGATTTCTGTTTTTGTAAATAAATCCCCACACAAAGGTAATTTCTATGGGTTTGTGATATATTTTGTTAATTGAGTCTTCTAAAAGGCAATGTTGGCTTTTTATGTTTTGGATTGTAAAGGGATATCATCAATTTTGATTTAACATCTGATTGCTTTCAAATATTGGATAGATTAAATATATTACGGCCTGAACAAGTGCTTTGTTTGAATGGCAGTAAATATTTTGTGAACATTAGAACATCTGTTTCTTAAGTTTTCATGAGTCAATGATTCAAAAGATTGTGGTTTGAAATGGTTATCATTTTGTTGAGTCTTTGAGATGCTTAAATTTATCAAATATCACAAGATTTAATCGCATGCTTATAGAAAAGGCTGAATATCACAATTGGCGTAATAATCTTGTGATATCACAATTAGTTGTACCAAAAAATGTCCAACATTTTTAATAAAGCTCATTGCTGCAAAATATCACACGATAATAAGTCGAAATGACGTGTTAAATACAATTTGAGAAAATGACGGATATGTTTTTTTTTTGCCAAAAATCGTAAAATCACAAAAAATCACAAAAATTTCTAATCAGATAAACATTTTTTTGTTAGTAAATTAACGTTACCTCAACGTTATGATGATGTCTCATAACCAACGGTCGATGGCCCAAATGAGCATCCGGGTCTTCATATGTCACTGAATGTCCAGGCAGTCCTCCATTCATATGTGGACCTCGTGTCGGTGTCTTGCAGGGTAAAAAGTTTTGAACTTTTCTTTTGTTTCTGAAAGGAAAAAAAGAGAGAAAAATTAAAATCATGCGAGTTTTGGTTGCTATGACGGATTTAATAAATTTTAATTCCAAATCTGCAATCTCACTTTCTGAATTTGGCACGCTTGCCATGGTTAGCATTTGAAATGGAAAATTATAATCACCGTCATATGCGGGAAAATTCAAATGCGAAAATACGCTGCATAATAAAGGGACCTTATATCTAAAAATTCAATCTTAAAATGTGAATAAATATTTAAATTAGCAGCAGCAGTCAAACAGAGAAGTTGAATATTGACAAAAACAACAACAAAAATCGCACAATACCCTCTTCAATAAAAGTTGATTTCAAGTTGAAAAGAAAAGAACTGCTGTCGCGCACAGAACTTTTCTTTTTCATCAAAAACAACTTTGAGGAGCGGATGCTTAAAGAAGGAAAAAGGACTTTTCGAGTGTAAATGGAAAATAATTTAATTAATTTATTAAAAAGAAAGGTAAAGTGATCGAAGTGGGTTCATAATATTATGTTCTTCCTTTGACTTTCATTAGCTTTCTACCTTGTGGATGGTATGTGGAACTTAGTTTTCACTGTAAAACATGTACCAAGCTATTGTTGCGTTGATATTGAATGGCAAATCTAATTTCTTTTGACAACTTGCATGCTTTAAATACTGTGGATTCCATGTGGAACCTAAATCAAATTCATGTCTGCCAAGAGCGTTGGTAATTTTATATCTCTACTAATAGAGACAAATTGCCCGATGGTATATTAACGTCACCCCTGCTTTGTTTAACATTAATCTCGTTTATTTTCATAAATCAAAGTCCACAGGACTAAACGGACCTCTATTAAGTTGAAGCTTCATTACAAATGGACAATTCTGTGATGTTTTATGTGAATCTTATTTTATCGATTTTGAGAGCGACCAACTAAGTAAGATAAATTATTATCGAATGGCACCTTGGAGATACATCATCTTCTTTCCCCATTTTATATCCTTGACTCCTTGGCTTTTCTTTTTCTAAGGAAAAGACAACATATCACAAGATCGACTGACACACGGTCGACGCACGGTGGTGGCGGGGGTAAAATCACAACATTTTAATTCCGTGTTTGGCTATAAATCACCCATAACGACAAAAAAAACAAAAAAGTGGAAGGCAAAAGAGCAAACAAGTGCTATTCTTAATTTTCAATTTTGTGAATACACCCTTGTGCTAAAAAGGAACAAGGAACAGCAGCAGCACCACCCACGAGAACAGGGGCATTGGAAACAAAATTAAATAATAATAGTCGATGGAATATAAAATTAACTCGTAAGTGAAATTGTTCAGTTTCTCGTCGTGTCGTCTTTGGTGCGGCGCGGCACGGTGGTGGCGTCGCTTTGTTCATGTTCTACATGCAATTTATTATCCTTTCTTCTTGTTTTTTTTTTTTTTGGCTTACAATGTATCCTTTTTGACATCCTTACTCACAGGTCGGAGTGTATGGGTGAACAGGGTGAAAGGTGGTGATTCTGTTTGAATAAAGTAAGACAATTTTAAATTGTATTAAGCTACAACAAGACATTTTCCGAAAATAAAGCAAAACTCCTCCAACTCGCGTGTGTTCATGTTTTCACATAATATTTTCAAGGACTTCTACTAAGCGGAGAATGTTTCTCTTGAAAGTTTGAAGATTTTGCTATTTTTTTTTTTTTAGAAATTTGTAACAGGGGCTGGTATTGGTATCGAGCAAAAATGTGTCAGAGAATATTTAACACATACCTACTCGTAGATTGCATGCTCCTTGCCCCGAATCCGTTTTTGCCATGAAATCTGATATCGTGTTCGTTAGGTATTCTTATAGTCTCTTATGAGGTTAGAAATGTAGGAGGGCATGCGAGAGGGGAATATATGAAATGAAGAATGTTGATACTCTAAGAAAAGTTATCCTTTTCATATATGAATATGTCAGGTTCTCTTCCTGTTTTTTTGTAGCTGTGAGGACACATTTTTGAGTGTGTATTTAATTAAAAATGCTTGAGATACTTTTTAGGCAGTACTTTGGCGACGTGACGGGTTGGGAAAGTAAGAACAAACCCATTGTACAAAAATAAGGCAGACGACAAGACGACATGAGGTGTAGCTACACCAGCTCAACTCAATTCGGAACTCGCTCTCGCTGTATATGTGGAAGGTTTTATTATAAGTGAATTTGAATATTTTGCATTCATGTGGGATGAATTATTAAATTAAGAAAGTCTTCGGAGCGCGATAAAATAAGAATGAGTGTATAGAGTGAAGCGCTACATACCTAACTACCCACCACCGACTACCTTAACAATTTATTATAATGTACATGGAAGTTTAACGACTTTTTCAAAGAGATAGGGAAATGGTTCTTTTCTTTACCTTTTTTTTATCCTTTTGTTTTGGATTTTTGTCTGTTTTTTTTTTTAAGGTTAGGGCTTACGCAGTGCGGAATAACGTTGATAAATTGTTGATGGTATAAGTAATTGGTTAAGACAACTTTTGACAAAGAACACTCTTCTTTCTCGTTTAATCATTATTTGAAATCACATTTAACACAAGAGATTCTTGGGTTGTTTTGGAATTTAAATAATGGGGAATATTATTTTATGAATTTTTGTTAAACTGAGATTGAATTGGAAAGTTTGAGAGAAGTTTGAATGAATTCAAATTAAAATTACTTCAGGATGAGAAAAGTTTGGGTTTCTTTTCTTTGAAGAATTTAGTGTGGATCGTATGTGAAGTTTTCAAACCGCAGCTGTGCCGATTTGACGGCATTGGGAGCAAGAACTGAGCTGTTGGCCTGAAAGGCTACACCCATAAAATAAACTGACTGTGTTAGGTTTTAACATAATTTCAAGGCTGTGGAACATGTATTCATTTGAATTAATATTCATTACTTTTGTGAGTTTTGTGAGTCTTGAGAAGGAGGCCAGGAAGATGGGTCCAGCTGTTAACGAGGGCAAGACCAAGTTAATGCTGTCGACAAGAAAGGACTACCAACATCGACGTCTTGGAGCAAACGTCAACCAAGACAATTTTAACTTCGAGGTAGTTAAGGACTTTGGGATCCGCTATCAACTCAGACAATAACACCAGCTCTGAAATCAAACGAAGAATCACTCTTGCCAATCGCTGCTTCTTTGGACTTAGAAGGCAGTTGAGTAGTAAAGTCCTCTCCCGAGCAACTAAAGTCACACTCTACAAAACCCTCATCATCCCGGTCCTCATGTATGGTGCAGAGCCATGGACCATGACTACATCTGATGAAAACGCTTTGAGCTGCTTAAGAGAAAAATTCTTTGAATGATTGTTGGTCCTGTCTGCGTTAATGGAGAATGGAGGCGAAGATTCAATCAAGAACTATGCGAGCTGTGCAGCGATACTGACCTAGCCAGAAAACTTAAGGTCCAACGACTTAGATGGTCGGGTCATGTTAAGCGAATAAAAAACATAGCTCCGGCTCGTAGAGTCTTCGAATCCAACCCGGAAGGACGTCGCAGAAGAGGTAGACCGCCACTCAGGTGGAGTACACAGGTGGTAGAGGACCTGAACCAATTTGGAGTGCGAAACTGGAGACAGCTAGCTAGGGACCGAACTGGCTGGAGAAGTTTGTGGGGTAAGGCCCTGGTCCGATCTGGACTGTAGCGCCACCATAAGTAAGTAAGTAAGTAAGTACTTGTGTGAATTCAGAGCTTCAAGCTTATGGCTATAAAAGCCACTTCCAATTAGCAAAAAAACATCTTTCCTTATCGCTTTTAATACCCTTAAAAGAAATGAAGTACCCCAACAACGAAATTAATTGCCAAGAACTACTTCAACAAAAACAACTTCATAATTCTTACTTCCACAACTTCAGCCACAAAAATATTTCATCAAAAAAACTAGGTAAGATAGATAGACAAAGTACCTGCCTTCTTTTGGTAGACAAAATCAGCTTATAACCGAAAATCCTCACATTAATTTTCCGTCGTAAAAAATGAGAAAAAAAAAACAAAACACAAAAAATTCCTTCTCAAAAATAAAAATAAAAAAAAGACTTCAACCATAGTCTTAATCATAACAAAGCGTATTACACTTCATAACATTACATTACACTTAACAACGAGAACAAAAACATGCACAACAACCGCCTATAGTGGATGCCCCACTCTATTTATTTCTCACTCTCTCTATCTTAAGGTCTTGAACCTTGAAGAGTCTTCTCTGCCGACGAAAAGCTGCTCTTAAAGGGCATATGTCGAGAGCACTTTCTTTTTTTCGTTCATGATTTTCTTCTTAATTTCATAGAAAAATTAAATAACAGCACTTCCCAGACAAAAAAGTGCAGATTTTTCATTTAAACTCCAGCCAGTCCTCCACGGCCACAACAACCGCCCCTTTACAAAATCTATTTTGTATAGAACTTCCTCTGTGCGTTACAAAATATTAAGATACAAAAGACAATAATTGAACGTTACTTAATAGCTTGTTGTTGGTTAAAGACGACCGAGTGCCTTCTCTACATATAGCTCTGTGCACGACAAGGGCTTCGAAGTTGGCTTCGTTATGTTTTTAAATGTTTGCAAGAGACGGAGAATATGAAAAATTATGGCAACATTATTCATAAATTGCTTGAAACAACGAATGTGTTTCGAGTGGTGTGTGTGTGTGTTTGTGTCTCCTAGAGGCGTCTTTTAAATGGCACCCATTCCATGTTCGAGTGTTTGAAACCCACAGTGTCTCGTCTATGGGCCCCGAGCTTTGGTGAAAGAAGTCAAAAAGCTATTATGCGGTACACCATGTCAGTTGGCGGTGGTTGTTTTTTTTTTCTTCTTTTTGATAGGAGGCTTCATTCACAAGGCGTCAATCTCCCCCTGGCTCCCAACAACCACAACGACGTCGCTCGCGACGACGATGTCGAAGAGAGCACTTCCGGTTGTAAACATTCTTGTATTTGTGTTAGAAATTGTTCAGCAATAAAACGGGTTAAGGACATCATGATCTCGGTTCTTTCTCGCTTGCTCAAACACAATTCAAAGGACACTTGGCTTTTTTATGAATGTCTTTTTTTTTTACTGTTGAGTTGAGAGCCTATGAAAAATTTGCCTTCTTTCTAATCGATTCAGGACGTGTCAAGAACTCTGAACATTTTCGTCTACCGAAATACTGCGAAAGGTTATAGAAATGCTATAAAAATAAAATTTATTTTTATGACACCCCGCAGAGGTCATTTCGATTTTGTTATTTTTCTGTTTGTTTGTTTTTTTTTTTTCTGATGGACATCAGGACGGACGTCTAAAAATGTGAATTAAGTTAATCCAAGTATTCGCAAAAAAAACGAAGGAGTTCAAGAATGAAAATAAAATAAAAGAAAAAATTAATGATCGACAAAATCCCATCATTTTATCGAATCAAATATTTAAAAGGATATCTTGGCTTTTCTCAGGATGACGATAATGCGTCAAAAGTACCAAAAAAAAGTCAAGAATAAATCGATTTTTTCTTCCTTCCATTCATCGTCCCCCCAATCAGAATTATATCAGCATTCGGGAATCAGCTAAAATTTGATGTTTTCTTTTGATTGTAAAAGGCACACTTTTGCCTTTTCTTTTGCGTATATTTGCACAATTTAATCCTTTGAAAGCAATGTTCAAGCCCTGAAGCCTTTTTTTTTGTCTTCACTTAAAATACATCTTCTTGTTTCGATGATGACTAGTATAGCACACGAGTGAGAATGTCCTTAATTCGATAAAAGTGGCAACACAAAAGAATCTTTTTGTTTGTTGCTTTTGTTGAAAGGTGGTGGTTGGGCAATGTCTGCCAATGAAAGAACCGTAAGAAAAAAAAAATAATGCAAAGTAGAAAATCCCTTTTTTATGCTTTATTGAAGGCAGGAAGGATATTCCCCTAAGGGGCATATACACGAGTATAAAAGCCATGAGGTGTATGCGGCTCTAACAGACCGAAGACGGAAGCATTTACTCATTTGTGTTGTTAGTTATTTTTTTTTTTTTTTTGCTTTCCTAACGAGAGCCATAGAGAAGGAGTAAGAGGGAGAGATAAAAACAAACTTGTTGTTGATGGTGCTTTAAGTGTTCGTTAGGTCCTAGACTAAACCCATCATCAGCTTCAAAGATGATGCTTCTTTTTTTTCTTCTTTGATGGTGATATGTTAAGTTTTCTATCTTACAGCCTGGGGATGGAAGTTCCAAAAGACGAAGAAAAAAAATATTACAACACAGAAGCACAACATTATTGATATGTAAAGAGATGTTATCAGTCGTGTGATTGATGTTTGACTAAGGGGAATTGATTTTTGTTTATTTATACGAAATTTTTTCTTTTTCTTTCAAATTGAATGTACAAACTGATAGTGAACAGTGAATTCCTCTGGGGATTTATGAGTCTATGGGGGGGCCTCAGAAGATCGAAAGGGTTAAGATTTTGGATAAAAGATTGTATGAAGCACTTTTTTGTATAAAAAAAGTGGCAGAAAATTTAAAAAGTGCTTCTTGATGTTCATGCATTCGTTTCTTAAACAAATGTGAGAGACACGAAGCATATATTTTCGGATCTTAAATTTGCCAAAATATTCTCGTAATAGTTTTATTACTTTCTTAAACGATTGCTCCTGAAAAACCGTTTCAAATTTATTTACCGACAGAAGAGTTAAGGATTTTATCACCAAACAAAAGCTAGCACCCGGACATAAACCATCAACAGATTTTTCAGTTACAAACTTTCACGTGAGAAAAAAAAAGGAAAAACACTTGAAATTGTATTTCCATTTGAAAACCTCATGCAAATAACTTAAAAACACTATTTTTTCAATCCCATCCATCGAGCATCGAGTGCAATTGTAAACCATGATACAAAACTTCTTCTAACACCATGTCAACACAGGGACAAACTTTTTTGCTTATCGTATCGTCATAGCTACTTCAAAGTTTAAACCGATTTTTATTTTCTCTGTAGACCGACAGAGAGAGAGAGAGAGAGAGAGAGAGAGAGAGAGAGAGAGAGAGAGAGAGAGAGAGAGAGAGAGTTAGAGTATTTTCCACAAACCGATAAAATGACTTTTGAAAATTAACTTTTTGCGGATATCCACGAAAGCAATAATGAATCAACTCTCCTTCACAACAACTGATGTGAAAGCTTAAAAAAAAACTGTAAAAAAAAACAAACAAACTTGAAACCAAGGATAATTTACAGAACGAAGGATTTAGATGATGAAAAACAAAATGAAAACAAAAAATGGAAACAAATCGATACGTACAGATTGGATGCTTGGTCCTTATTAGGAAGCATTCCCTCTCTCTCTCTGCGATTTTTTTTTTTTTTTTTCAAATCCGAAAGTAATATTTATTGTGTCATTGGCTTTTGCTCGTTATCCCCAAAAACAATTGTTTACTTCAACATGGTCTTGCTGTTTCGGTTATATTTTTGTTGTGCTTTTTGTCTGTGTCCTTATGAGAAGTTGATTTTAAAAGGCAATTTATTTATTTTTTTGTTTTTGTTTTTGTATCTGAGGGAAGACAATGTTTGTGCGGGGGAGACCATCATCATCCAGAGAATGAGGAGGAATTCCACTTCAATTAATTTTAGGTCGTTGACAATTTCTTAGAGATTGTGCTCTTTTTTGCTCCAATTTGATTGAGGAACAAAAAATTTGGCTCACAGATAAAAAAGAAAAAAAAAACAAAAAGAAATTTAACCATAAACGAATTATTATTAGGATGAATATCAACTTGACGATTTCTCCCCTCACAAGGACTTGTGCGGATGCCTATGTTTTGTTTAAATAAACGTCTTTTTTGCTTTGCTATCTGTCAATTTGTTTGCCAGAAAATTTGTCAGTTTGATTTGATTTCTTAGAATAATAAATTTGAAGGTTTAATAAACAGAATTATTTGACCTGGTTGTTGTGTTTAAAATTCCACCCGATGTCTTTTCTTTCAAATGAAATATTCTACCGACGAAGAAATGTATTTGTTTGAGTATTTACAGCTTTGTTCTTTTCTGGTTAAAATTGGAAGAACTAAAGCTTGTTTAATTTGTTGATAGGTGACTTAACTTTTCCTTTAAATGTGTCTAAAGTCGTCTTTAAGTCACTTTCCTTGTTGGACATCAGTTGGAATTAAGCGTATTCTCGAAATATGCTTTAATTTTTTCTTATGAAATGGTTCTTTGACTTACTTACTTATGGTGGCGCTACAGTCCAGGTCGGACCACGGCCTCTCACCCAACAAACTTCTTCAGCCAGTTCAGTCCTTAGTCAACGTCAACGCCAAGTTGGTTCAGGGCCTCTACCACCTGTGTGCTCCACCTGAGTCGCGGTCTTCATCTTCTGTGACGTCCTTCCGGGTTGTATTCGAAGACTCTTCGAGCCGGAGCATTATTCCATTCGCTCAACATGACCCAACCATCTAAGTCGTAGGACCTTTACTTTTCGGGCTAGATAAGTGTCGCTGTACAGCTCGTACAGTTCTTGGTTGAATCTTCGTCTCCATTCTCCATTAACGCAGACAGGACCAACAATCATTCGAAGAATTTTTCTCTCAAAGCAGCCCAAAGCGTTTTCATCGGATGTTGTCATGGTCCATATGTCTCTGCACCATACATGGGGACCGGGATGATGACAGTTTTGTAGACTGTCACTTTAGTTACTCAGGAGAGGACTTTACTACTCAATTGCCTTCTAAGTCCAAAGAAGCAGCGATTGGCAAGAGTGATTCTTCGTTTGATTTCAGCGCTGGAGTTGATAGCGGATCCCAGGTAGATAAGGTCCTTAACTACCTCGAAGTTAAATCTGTCTATGTTGACGTATGCTCCAAGACGTCGATGTTGGTAGTCCTTTCTTGTCGACAACATTAAGTTGGTCTTGCCTTCGTTCATCGCTAGACCCATCTTCTTGGCCTCCGTCTCAAGACTAACAAACGCTCCACTGACATCACGCTGTGTTCTTACAATTATGTCAATGTCGTCTGCGTATCCTTGTAGCTGGACGGACTTTAGAAAGATTGTTCCTCTGGTGTTGACGTTGGAGCTTTGCACAATCTTTTCAAGAATGATGTTGAAGAAATCGCATGACAACGTATTGCTTTGCCTAAAACCTTTTTTGACATCAAAAGCGTCCGTTAGGGTTTTTCAGACCATGATGGAACAGCGTGAGTTTTCCATTGTCATCTAACACAGACGGGCGAGTTTCTCTGGGGTGACAAAACTAGTAATTGCTCTATATGTACAATTGGTCTCTATAGACGCTGTCATGCGCGGCCTTGAAGTCGATGAAAAGGTAGTAGGTATCGATTTGAAGTTCCTGGGTCTTCTCCAAGATCTGCCGTAGCGTGAATATTACATTTGATCGATGGTGGATTTTCCGGGTCTGAAGCCATACTGATAAGAACCATCAGGTTGTTAGCGAAGGGCTTCAAACGTTCACACAGCACGGCAGACAAGATCTTATAATCAATGTTGAGGAGACTTATACCTCTGTAGTTGGTGCTGTTCAGGGGATCTCCTTTCTTGAGGATTGGGCATACGATGCTGAGGTTCAATTCGTCGGGCATGCTTTCCTCCGACCAAATTTTTCAGATGAGCTGGTGCATGCTCCTAACCAAATCATCTCCAGTTGCCTCGTACAGTTCGGCGGCTAGCCCGTCTGCTCCAGTGGCTTTGTTCAACCTAAGTTTAGATATCGCTATCTTCACTTTGTCAAGGTAGGGTGGGTGGAATTGTTGGCCTTCCGCACCCAAATTAAATGGTTCTGCATTGCTGACGGAATTTTGGTCGTCATCGCCATTATACAGCTTGGAAAAGTGGTCTTTCCATATCCTCAGCACTGAGTGCGGTTCCACTACGATGTTCCCATGGTGGTCTCTTCAGGCTTCAGTTCAGTTCTTTGACTTGCACAAGTTCTTATGATTTTTCTATCAATTTGGAAGCCAGAAAAGCTACAAATAACGCGTTCTTTAAATTAATCGAAAAACAAATAAAATCAAAATATTTGAAATTTCCAACACACAAATTAAAATACCATAAAATGAAAATGAAATGCAAATTGCAGTTTTTTTTTTAATAAGATCAACATATTAAAATATTTAATATTTCTATTAGCGCGCATAAAAATCACATTTAACAACGCGATAAATCTTAACCTAAGGCCTTTTTAGCTACCAACAAAAAGAGTCACAAAAATTGTATCTAATTAAAAAATGGATTTCGATAGCTTTGCATATCTAATTAGATGATTTTAAATTTTCAAAGCAAACAAAACGAGAATACTCTGATTAAATTAAAGAAATTTAACCAAAACATTTATTTATTTAAAAAAAAAAAACAGTTAAATTAAAAATGCATAAAAAACACATTCAATTCAGAATGTAATCATTGGCGGCCCGCTGTTTGTTATCAATTTCGATAAAATCATTTATCAATGAATTTCAATTAGTTAAATCTGTTCAAATCGTTCGAATAATTGTTTATTTTTTGTTTGATTAATTTTTTCAGTATAAATTGAAAACGAAAAAAAAACAAATTTCATTATGACTTAATTTTTTAAATCAATTCACTGAAGGAGGACAAAAAATTGTATCTAATTCTCGAATCCGAATGTAATTTTAATCGGATACAGAGGGATACATACAAACACTTTGTATAGTTTTGTTCGATTTTCTTTTTAATCTTATTAAAAGCTTAAATCGACAACGAAATACAAATTAAAATGTTTCACAACTTGTCAAGGGGACACAAAAAAAAAAAAAACGACGAAAAGAAATAAAACCGTTTGGTACCCATAGATATGTTAATTTTGGTCATCGTGTGAGTGGGCAGGGCACAATCATGTCTTGAGAATAATAACAATAATCGTACCACTTACATAAATTTTTTATTTGTTTTTAATAAACCCGCGGATTTTTTTGTTCTTCACTTTTCTGAACCGTCTCGAGTATAAGACAATAAAAAATCATCAAATCACCATGACAATAATAAATCTTTCAACTTTATTACAAAGTTTTTAAAATAAATTATTTCACTCGAACAAAAGAACTAAAGAATCTCACAAAAGCCCTCATGGCTGACCGAAATGGTCTTAAAACAACGTTACGCCTATTTGTCTTGTTTACAGGTCATTCGAACTTAAATTTTCGATGAAAAAGCTACAAGAAATCGAAAATAAGCGAAAGTTATAAGCTGTATCTGTAAAATATCGATTAACAAAGTGGATAGGTTGATTTTCCTGTAGGAAACTTTCATCAATTAATTCCGTTCCTCGGTATTAATTCACCTGCTTGTTGTTGCTTTGATTTTAGTATAAGCTTAAAAGGCTAAACTAATTAAAAATGTATGACAAGCGATGGGGCCCCCTCATGAATCAGTGTAAGCTCGTAAAATATAATACTCTTGTTTCTATTTGGTGATCATAAAAAACCTTTCAACGAATATTTTAAATACAAATTTTTTGTTGTTGTTTTTTTGCCGGAGAGATTTCCTTAAGATGGCCGAGTGAAGACCTCACAAGTCGATTTATGCACCTAACAAACTAGATGCAAATTGACTAAAATGAAATATGAAACATTAAAACAAAAAATTGCATAATATACTACTTAATCTTGTTTTATTCTTCGATTTAGTATTTCCGATCGTAAAATTAAGGACGGTTGTTTTTGTGAAGAATGAAAGAAGACGAAATATTGGGAAGGTAGTCTTTATCACAAAGTTGAGTGAAGATTCATGTGAAATCACGAACATTTAAAAAGGTATCACAGAGAGAAAACTGCTCTCGACTCTGTTTAATTTGAAATTATGTTTGTAATTTCGATGAATTTGAAAAATATATCATGAGGAATAGACAGTTTTCTTAAGATAAATAGACTGTGATAGAATGTTATCATAAAAAATCTGAAAGAAGACGAAGTATTAGGAAGATGGTCCTTATCACACTGTTGAGTGCAGATTCGTGATTAAATTTTTAAAATATCGTGAGGAACAGATAAGTAGTTTCCTTTAGTTAAATTGATTGTGATAGAATTTGATCATAAAAAATTTATCACTGGTTCTTAACTACAGTGATATTTCCAAACTCTAAAAATAAAATAATGTCAACAGATTTGATTATCATTAAACTTTAAGCATTTATCGCAATAAACTCTTCAATTACCCTCTACTTCCTGCTCTCTTGTCATACACTCTCGTGATTTAGAAATAAAAATATCACACAGACGCTTTGTTTTTATTTCCAACTTGTTTTCTATTTATTCTTCAAAACATAAACTTTTTCAATGCAAAAACTAACAGCAGTGATAAAACCATTGCATTCAGATAGCTAAAGTTTTGCACGTAAAAACATTTATTTCAAACGAACACAAAAAACAAAAAAAAACGAAAACAAGCAGTAGGACGATAACATGAAATGAGATTTTTATTCAGAAAACAACATTAAAATTTTATTTCATTTTTTTTTGTTTGCTACTGCACTCCATTCATATATTATAAGACACAAACATCATAATAATGACAGATACTCGAAAGGATATACTCGTTCACGGAGAAATAAAAGAAAGAAGAGAGAACTTGTGTGTGTTATCTGCTCTATGCTGGTTCGTGTCCTGTGAGAGAACAAAAAACAAATAGCCAAATGAATGCAGTCATCATAATCACACACAATCCTCGTGTTGCAAGTAGGTCTTTAGGGCATTGCAATCACACATACTTTACACCAACAACGTTTTCTATTAAAGGATTAAGTTTAATTTTTTCATTCTTCTTTTTTAAAACAATAAGAACTGCAAGAACAAAAAAACTAGGAAAATTTAATATCCTCATATCGTCGAGACGGAAAAATATGAATAAATCATTTTATTATTCAGTTTTTTGTGCAGTCAGGTTGTTTTTTTTTTTGTTCCTCCCTTTGTTTGTATCCTTTTGCAGGGACTCGAGTCAAATATTTGGGTCACACAATTTTGGAGTGAATGACTGACTCTTTCGTGTTCGTTTTGGGAGGTTTTTTTTCTTGCGCTTGCAAAATGCAAACACAAAAAAGTTTGATTTTGCAGGTTGTGGTCTGCTTTGGTCGCCCTATTGTCATGGTGTGGGTTGGTATTGTGTGTGCGTGGAAATATTGATCCAATTGCAGTTGGGGAACAGGACAGGGCATTATACGAGTTGGTTTCATAGCTGGGAAAACTCAATTCTGGAATTACTCTTTGGCTAGTTTTGTTTTTAAGAAGAATAGTTTATTTACATGGCTAATAGAGATTCATGTTTTTTTAAGTGGATATTTCATGGGAAATTTAGGTTTTCTCTCGTAGACTCCAAATTAAACTGGTAGTTTAACATTGAAGAACATAAATCATCCATAACCCATTTTTAAATCTATTTAGAATCTCACGAGGTATGGAATCAAAACGGCGCACTCAGAGCTAATTGTGTCCTACGCGTAAGTAGGACAGCCATTTCTACCTTCCTACCTCCAAGTTTTTAGTGAAACTTGTCAAGACGTAAATTTCACAGATTTTCAAATTACAACAAATTCTTTTTTTCAGTAATTTTTAATTCGAATTGGATGTAAGCTCCCCTGGTAAAAGAGAAGAAAGCTAAATTTATTTGAACTTCGAATAAAGCCTTCAGTTGACCTTGCGCTTTGTAAAGACGATTCTTCAGAAAAGCCAAAAACCCTTTTTTGAAGTTTAATTTATGTTAAATCCGGTTCGTACCCTCATTTTGGTCCAAAGGAATATTCTAGGAATGTTTGATACTACAAAACGACTATTCTTTTATTGTCATCAATCCATGAGCGCTCCAGCTCACCCAACATTCCGAATTTTTGAGGATTAATACTTCCTGGAAAGTGTTTGTTTTCAATAAAATAAAAATTAACTTAATTAATGGTGTATCCAATGTTTTAAGTTTCTGTTCAGCAGTGCTTGCTTCAATAAAATAATAAACTCTGATCACCCAACCACTTTAAAGCTCATTAAAAAATTCCCATGAAATTTCCCCAGACCCAGGATCAATTTTCATGTGATT
Source organism: Sphaerophoria rueppellii (assembly GCA_920937365.1). Taxonomy (NCBI): domain Eukaryota; kingdom Metazoa; phylum Arthropoda; class Insecta; order Diptera; family Syrphidae; genus Sphaerophoria; species Sphaerophoria rueppellii. The sequence goes on along the minus strand of CAKKXW010000004.1, from coordinate 70,750,541 downwards.
CACTTCCATTTAGTCATTTAAGTATAACAAAAATATTATCTTAAAATATAACACAAAAAATTAAATAATAATAAAAAAAAAAATAATAATCTGGTTAATTTTAAACAGCGTGTCTCCATTTAAGTCGATATTAACCGCACAGGTAAGCAAGCACACTCACAATTATAAACTTAAATGTTTTTGTGTCACGTCGATGATACACAAACACAAACACAATAATGGTGTGGCGCTGGTTATTTTTCAAATTAAAACCAAATTATGTAAATAAAGTTGGCAATTAAAAATTCATTGTGTAAAATATTTAAAGCGAAACAATAGCAAAAAATGTTATCATCCTGCAAACAACATCTGGTTCGTCCTATGTGTGTGTGTGTGTGTTTTCGCATTTAAAGTTTTTTTTTTGTAATAAATTTTAATTTTCAGTGAAAAAAAAATCATGCAGTATTTAATTTTAAATTCTGAAAACCTCAAAAACTTGTGAAACTACTTAATTTATTGTTAATTTTAAACTGTTTTTTTTCTCTCTTTCAGGTATGTTTTGTCAAAGAAGAAAAAATTGTATTTGGAAGCATCCTGGCCTTACGACCGACGAATGTAAGTTTTGAAATATTATTTTACTTTTCTGAGCACTGTTTTGAGTGATATTCCCAGCAACTCTAATTTCCAACGTCAAAACCGTTTGTTTTTCTTATAAACAATTTAAAACCGAACCCCAAAATATTGTCAATTTTTCAAGTGCCAATAAATAATCTGGGGAAAAAGAGATTTAGAAACACAAACAAACAGAAAATGGTTGCCTTTAAAATCATTCGTGAAAGCGAACCATTTTGCTATGTAGTTCGCCGCCAACTCTTCGCTGCCAGAGAGTGTCATGACTCCTCCAGTTCTTGAGCGCGTCAATGATTCCATGGGACAAATTTTCATCCGCACTCGTGCTGTGGCGAGAGTATTAAAGGATCTCAACATGCATAAATTCGCTGGTCCGGATGGTATCCCCACTTTTGTTCTAAAGAGGTGTTCTTCCACGCTGGCAAAACCCTTGCGTAAGCTTTTCCATCTATCCTGTTCCTCTGGGATCGTGCCGAGCAGTTGGAAAACAGCATTTGTCCTGCCAATCCCAAAAAAATAAGCGAATCTTCTTCTCCCTCCATGAAAACGCTGATAAACAATTAGCTTAAGAAATATCTCGAAGACCGAAAGCTTCTTAATGACCGGCAGTAAGGCTTTCGCAGCAACACGTCCACTGGTGATTTGATGGTTTATCTCACCGAACAGTGAACAAATCTCCACATCGTTTTGGAGAAATTAAGATTGTTGCACTTGATATTTCAAGGACATTTAATAAAGTCTGGCATCTTGATCTTTTATCGAAAATGCGTGCCTTCGGTATCGATGAATCCCTTCTTCGCTGGATTAGAAACTTTCCTTCGAACCGTTCAATACAAGTTGTATTGGACAGTTTCAAGTCTGAAACACACAATATAAATGCTGGTGTGCCCCAGGGCTCCGTTTTGTCTCCAACCCTCTTTATCATTTTCACTAATGATCTCTTGTCTGTTACTTCTGATCCAATGATTGTTTCGGTGACGATAATACCCTTAGCTTTTCGTATACGTTTCCAGACTCACATCCCAAAATATGATAAGCTCGTTAAACTCTGACCTTGTAGAATGGGGAATTAAAAACCGTGTTCTATCGCTCCCTTTACGGTAATTTCTCTAGTGAAATTTCCAGTTGCATTCCTCCCCTCAAACAATTCGCCCGTAATACTCGCGCTTCTAGGAATGCCCATCAGTTTACCCTCGAGCCCAACTTCGGACGTACTCTCAAGTATAGGGAATCATTTTTTAGCCGTACTACGCGAATGTGGAACTCTCTTCCACACTCTGTCTTTCCCGGTCATTACAATGTTCAAGAATTTAAGACCAAGGTACACCGACACCTCCATTACAACCCCTTCTCTTCTTCCTAATGCACTCACTGTGTCTCTGGCATAAAAAGGGTATAAAAGGGAGTGGGTGCAAATTATAAAAAAAAAAAAAACTGAGTAACAAGGGTTTGCTTAAAACTCATCGATTTCCTTAAATAAAAACAAAAATATATACGGGTTGAATGATTCCTTTGCCTGAGTTTTGATTCATATTGATTGAATTCAATATTTTTCCCCATCAAATCGTTTTAATCTGCCCCAAAACAGATGAATAATAAACAATAAAAAAAACAACAGAATTTTAATGTTAAATTAAGAATTTAATAAAATTGTTCTGCAAATTTAATGGAAAAAACTGCACTCATCTCTTTTTCAACAAATTCATCATCATCATGAAAAATACAGTGTTTCCCAGAAATCCTGTGATGATTACACTTTGCTTGTTATTTTTTTCTCGTTTTGTTATTGTTTTTTTTTTTGTATTTTTTCTGTTAACTTTGAGGGAGATAAAACCGATATAAAAACAAATGCAATGAAATTTCTTTCATAAATATATAAGTAGGTTAAAATTGAAAATCAACATTTTATTGAAGCAGCAGAACACAAAGCAATATTTGATTCAGGATTTCAAAATAAAGAACGAGTATTCATGAGTGTGTAGCACATTTTTAGCACATTTCAGGTTAAATGTTCTCAACAGGTTTATCCTTTGATTTGATTGATGTGCTACAAACATGAAAAAATAATTGAAAAAGCTTCGAAAATTCTTGGAAAAAGTGCTCTGAAGGGAAATATATTTCCCAAATTGTATCCTTGAAGCACATTTCAATCGGTATTTTTGCAACTGAGGTGCTTGATTGGTTTTTTATTTTAAAAAAATCACAACAAATTTTTTTGTAAGATACTTGAAAATCGTATTAAAGACATATGAAATATATAACACCCCTTGAAGCACATTTCAATAAAATTTTGTATTCCCTACCAAGACAGGAGAAAGAGTGTTTATTGGTGTTTGTAGTGTTAGGTAAAATATATTTCTTGCAGCGTTCAATTACTCACATTCTTACTTAAGGTGACGCTACAGTCCGTTGTGGACTTGGGCCTCAATAAATGGTCTCCGCCAGCCAACTTGGTTCCTAGCTAGCTGTCTCCAGTTTTGAACTCCAAGATGATTGACGTCCTCTTCCACTTGAAAGCGCCACCTGAGTCGCAGTGACGAAGGCTTTCCGGGCCGGAGCATTGATGTCCATCCGCTCTAAATGACCCAGCCATCTGAGTCTCTGGACGATGACCCTTCTGGCTAGGTCCATGTCGTTGTACAATCCGTAAGGTTCGCTGTTATATCTTCTTCACCAGTACCCTACAATACAGATGGGGCCAAAGATGACTCGAAGAACTTCCCTCTCGAAAAATCCTTTGTCACTTTCATCCGATTTTGTCAAGGTCCATACTTCTGCACCATACAACAGGACTGGGATGATGAGGGTGTTGTATAAATTTACCTTAGTTTCTCGAGAGAGGGCTTTTCCACTCAATTGCTTTCTAAGCCCAAAGAAACAGCGGTTAGCAAGAGTTAATCTTCGTCTGATCTAGGCATTGGTGTTATATTGCCCGTGTTTATAACGGAGCCTAGGTAGACAAACTCCTCTACTACCCTGAAGTTGTATATGTCTCTTGTGACATTCTGTCTGAGGTCTGAGCCGTCGGTGTTGGGTGTCCTTGCTCGAAGACAGCATAGACTCCGTTTTTCCCGCATTCACCGCTAAACCCTTTTTGCCGCTTCTGTCTCAATTCTCACAAAAGCGCCATTGACATCACGCTGTGTTCTTCCCATTATATCAATATCATCGGCGTTCGCTAGAAGTTGAACAGATTTTTGGAAGATAGTGCCTCTGGTGTTGACGGTGGAGTTCTGCACTATCTTCTCAAGAACGATGTTAAAGAAATCGCACGCAGTGCATCGCATTGTCTGAATTCTTTATTGACGTTGAAAGATTCCGTAAGCTCGTTGCCAACCTGGATGGAGCAGCGTGAGTTGTCCATCGTAATTTTGCACTAGCGAACGAGCTTGGCAGCGACGCCAAAGTTGTACAGTTCGTCTCTGTAGATGCTGTCATACGCAGCCTTAAAATCGATGAAAAGGAGGTGGGTATCAATTTGCAGTTCATAGGTTTTTTTCCAGGATCTGCTGCAACGTGAAAATTTGGTCGATGGTTGACTTTTCTGGCCTGAAGTCACATTGTTTGGCTTCAGGCGGCAGAGAGAATCTTAAAGGCGATGTGCTCAATTAGGCAATCACATTTCTTGGATCCTTAATCCATGAGTTTTCAAAATTTCAGCGTTTCTTTTAAGAAGCACATTTCAAAAAAATAATCATGCACACAATTGCTTATTCGACTACTTTGAAAGTTATTGAAACCCCATTGCTCTATCACCTTTAAGGCGGATTTTATAAAAATTACCCCTCGAAGCACTTTTCAAAAAGTATACTTGTCAGTTTAGTAGTTTATTTGCTTCAATCCTTAATCTTAAAAAAAAAGCGGAACGAAAGTTATTTAAGGACATTCACAAATAAGGGCTTACGGGCATATTTAAAATAAGCAGCAACCCCTTGAAGCACATTTAAATAAAATGTATGACGTTACTCCAAACTGGACTAATGTCATTTTCATATGAAAGAATGATATAAATGATAACGATATTTCTACCTCAGAAAAATGAATTCCTGGGCAACGTAAATTTCCCCCAAGCTGCTTGAGACGATTCCTTGGAAAACCATCAGAAGCAAAATAATATTCCATCTTGAATCAAGTTTATTAGGTTAAATGATTTTATGAATGACCGATGCTGAATGCTTATATATGCATCTTTTGATGTTTCCTTCGTCCTTGTTTATCTTATCCTAGAATAATAATTCGATAAATAAAATTCAATTTATTTATATGAGTTCTGCAGAGTACTCCAGTTCCTCGTATTTCCCACAAACAACTACTTTAGTCTTTATTCACATTCACTAGAAAAATTACATATAAAAGGATTTTCCTATACACAAGCATACCTACATGATATTATGATTTTTTTTTCCCTTTATGGAAATCATCTCCTTTCGACATTTATTTCTATTATTCATGTGTACGTCTACTTGTATATTTTTGTGTGTGCTTCCTTCTCTATTCATATGTAATATTTACCTGGCACCTTTTGTTGTTTGTCGGAAGCTTGCTTTTTTGCTATTTTTTCTATTTTCCTATCATTCAATTTGAAGACGACCGATGACGTACGAAATTTCTTTTCTATTCAAATGTTTTTTTTTTTTTTTTTTAGGGGGAAAAATAAAATCCCAATAAAAAGAATCCTCAAAAAGGAAAAAAAGGATGTGAACAAAATATCCAGAATCAATTTTTCAAGACCAAAAAAAGTAGTCAGCTTTAATAAAAATCAATAAAAATACGAGAGCTGAAAACGATGGAGAACTTGTGATAGCGAAAATGTGATGTTGTGGGGCTAGTGATAGTGGAATTGGTTTCCTTCGTGGTTTTTTTGTGTGTGAGCTCCTTCTCTTGCTTGTTTGTTCGTTTTGTCGCCCCAGATCCTACTATAGATAGGGGTGGATTTGAAAATGGGGGAGGTTGAGAGTAAATAGGTGTATACGTGTCTGCTTTGTTTGATGATGATGATGATGCACAGTTGTGAAGGATTCTTCTTGGTCTGCTATCCTATTCTAACACTATAATAGTAATTCATCCTTGAAGCAAATGCGTGCGTAACGACCAACGACCGACCAACCGACAACGTAACGCCGCCGCCGTTGAGTTATAAAAAAACGTTAGACATGAGGAAAAAGGAAAATGGTCGCCGGAATGATGTATTTATATTCTACTCCTTTTTTTTTTTGTTTCTACGGATTCTAAGGATAACGTAACGACTATCATGATGATGATGAAGAAGATGGGTCTTGAAGTATTTCTTCTTTTTTCGTTTTTCTTCTTCTCTATGGCTGGGCAAAGATATCGGCGTTAAATGAATGAAAAGCGTTTTTCTTCTCGTCCTTTTTTTTCGTTCTGACAGGACTCTCACTGTCTGTGTGGGATGCAGCATGTAAAGATAGAATGAAAATGTTGACCTAGTTTTATGTCATTGTCTTCCCTGTTACTGTCAAGTGTGTGTAGTGCGAGGTATTGCGCTTTAGGGTAAGTAGTCAGTATGTCCTGTCTGTTGTGTGCATAGTGTATGGCACTATGCATAATTATCCGGTTGAGTACAGATTGCTGCTGTTTTTCGCAATGAAACAAAAATATACTCGAGCTTCTCTTCTCTTATGAATAAGCAAGCATTCAAGAGGAGCACATACACTGTTGCGCTTTGCAAAAGGAAAAAAAAAAATCAACAACTTTTAATTACAGCAAGAGTAATGGGTGCCATTTTATTGTTTGGAAGGTCCTCAAGGTTTTCCAGCCGTATATTTGCTTGTGGTAATGCCTTGGAAGCTATCTTCTTGATTGGATAATTGTTTACTTAAGTCTTAGAATTTCTGTGAGCTGCCTGTGAGGTTATATTCTAAAAGAAAATTCCATGAATGGGGTAGATGGAAGGTCAAAGAAATGTCCACAAGATGGCCTCGAAAAATTAATCATGATTCGAGATCGAGTTAGAATGAAGGCGTTTCCAATTCTCAACCCTCTACATATTGCTTCGGCTTCCCCCTTTGTTTAAACATAAATCTTTGCAATTTGAGTGTGGTATTTCCTTTTCCTATAAACAGTCTTGATGTATATATTATTCCACTGACAAAGGCTGTAATAAATCTATCATCCTGAGAACCAAGCCACATGCATTGAGGATCGTTTGTGTGTTCAAATGAGAGAACAAAAAAAATTGATCACGAGAGCCACACACAATATAAGTACACGCCTCTGGATATAATTACGAACCCCACATTGCAGCGCGGTTCGTGTGAGCCTCCTAAGAGTCATGTGTTACTTCTTGTACACTGAAAGAAATTTTTGCTGAGCACTCAGCAAAAACCATGCCCAATATGAATTGAACGAGTTTATTTCTTGTGATCTTGTTTGTTCAGTGTACCTTGCTAAAAAAAAAAAAAAACATACAGAACGAGTGTTGTGCCACGCCTCCTTTTCTTTCATCCATCCATCCAACCACACACAAACATCTTGATATCCGCGAAAAAGCATTTATTTATTTTGTTTTTAAACTCCTCGCCGTCGTCGTCGTCTTCGTGATGGAACGCCTTTCAAGCACACAATTATTATTTTGCCAGCACAAAACTCAATCAACAAGAGAGTAGGTACATGTATCGTGAAGTAAACTATCTTTTAGATTTGTGTACTGCAAAACTGAAGGCAGATACTTTTTGGCGGCATCTAATTGAGTCATTTCGCCAAAAACTACGCGCGTTCGCATCTACTGATCAGAAAAGAGGGGGAAAGGCTAAATAATTGCTATGCCTGGCAAAAGTCGATCCAAAGATACCAAAGCAAAACCAAAAAAAGAAAACAAACCAAGACGCAACCAAGATGTGGTCTTTTTCATAGTCTTCGCACATGTTTAACATATTCAATGTGTGGAGCTGCAATTCATTATCTCTCTCTTTGCTGACTGAACTTCGACTTTGAATCGCTTGCTGATGCTTAAATAGGCTTCGAAAAAATTTATATCTGCATTTCTTCTTTCTGTACGTTTAGTTTTTTTATCTTTTCAACTTTGTGCGGTGTTTTAATTGCATCTTTACGCAAAATTGTGACATTTGATGGCAACGGGCAATTTGTCTTATTTGACAGACGCGTTGAGACTGTGATGTGTTTACGTCGTACTGCAGTCTTCTGTTCGTGAAAAATAGATTGGCCTAAAGAGGGTTGATGGCAATAAGATAGATGTGAAAAGGATGGTGTTTCGAAGGCAAATTGCTAAATGCGAGAATGTGGTCATCAATCTTTTTATGGGTATCTTGAAGTGAGAGTAAATTAGTGAATTGGAGTGCCGGCAGGTTCGCACTGGGGACCGGTTGTCTTTTTTTTTAATGTATGGAAATTGGATTGACATGATATTGGCCGTTGATAAATGACGATGGTATTTTTATTCAAATCTTTATAATCAATCATGATTGGTACCTTTAAACTGTGCAAATTTTGATGGAGTTCCACAAGGTTCCATATTAGAACCAGTATTGTTTATTTTTTTTTTTTTAGTAAAGAAAAGGAAAATTTTACTTACTTCCACACAAACAACGATGATATAAGTACGACTAGAACTAATAGTAATGAAAATACAGCAATTATCGCCGAAGTCTGTAGTGATTGACTGCTATATAGACTAGCATCCAGAATCTGAAATCGAAAGAAAGAGAAAAAACATTAAATACTGAAAAAAAACTCGTGTTATATCGAAAGTTTGGAAGCTATTGGTTCATCATATATTAAAACGAAATACTGTGAAACATTTTTTGACCACACAAGAACGTTGGTTGGAAAATTTGAACTTAGCCAGTGTTGATGATTTTCATTGAAGTTCAAAAATCCCCCAAGAATAACAAGGACCCACTACTCAATTCAATGGGTGAATATGTTTCATTATGTTCAGCTTATGGAACGAAACCATCTTCTCTTTTCATTACATCAATTCTGATGAGAATTCAAGGATTGTAAAATGTTTGTGTTTGTGAATGTATGAAGAGCTATGCGTTGGCAGAGGAAAATCAATGCAAATTCTCCGGCTCTGGAAAGTTTCAAAGTTCCTTGAAATAAGTGTAATTTGAACTGTTATTGTTGCTTACTGTAATAAAAACTTCATGAATGCAGAGCTTTTTTTTTCTTTATAAGGCGTTCGATTAAACGATTTTATTTAATTTTAAATTTTCCGCGTTGATTCATTTCAATGAAATAAAATTCCAATAACAGGAGTAAAAATGCGTTGCAGTTAATGGTTGGAAACTAACAGACTTCCTGCTCTTGAAGAGAAGTTCTCCTTTTTCTACCCTGTCTTAATTCACATTTTAAACATAAATAAGCCCAATATCACAAGCAAAATAAATCGTGATTCCTTTATGTGATGTTCCCGAAGAAAAATTAACATATTTTTATGCAACTTGATTTCATTTTTCTTGTGAACCAACGCTTGTGTATTCTTTTTCTTTTTCGTGTGATCAAAAATATATGATTGTGATATTTCTTATGCCATCTATATTTTGTGTGATATCTTTGAAACTTTGTTTCTTCTAATCCCCTCGCGATAGAAAAACTTCATTTTGCAGCTACTGGGTCAATATCAAGTTTAGTTTTAAACTCTGCCAATACTTTCTCCTTTTCTAAAGTCTCATTGTAACAATAGAAGTTGAACTTAATCTCGAAGAATGTAATTTTTGTAATTGAAATTCAATTCTTTTCAGTTCAACAAAGAAGAAAAGAACATGGCTTCGCTTTTAATTTTCATTTCACTTTGTTTCGAAAAAAAACTATAGTAGGTCAAAACTTTAATTTTTTTCTTCAACTTAAAACAAAGACTTGAGAAGAAAATAGGAAAAACCAACTTTTGACAAAGGAACAACACAGTTCAAAGGAAGAACTCCAGAACGGCGAAAGCGTTAACATTACTAACTTGCAATTTCTATTTTCCTTCGTTCACTAGTCTTAAGGGGTTTGGGGCAAGAGCCAGTTGAACTATGGACAGAATTGTTTTCGACACAAAAAAAAGGCAAAACAGAAAGGAAGAAAAAGAATGAAGCAAAAATTGCAGTTAAAGGACGAATTGTTGCCCTTAGTCTATTTTTATTCTCATTTGCTCCCTCAATCGCAAAACTTATTGTAGATTTTTCTTTAATAAGTCTTACAGACTTTCAGACCTTTTTTAAGCATTTTTTTTGTTGGCTTCTTCTTTGTTTTGCTTTCAAAATCTCTTCTGTCAGACTTATTATTATTTTCTTTTTTATTATTTTTGTTACTTTTTCTTATATTTTTTTTTTTTTGCTCCTGCGGTTAAGGAATGCACATAATGACCGTCACCCAGTGGGGGTGGAAAAAAGATCCTTGGTTTTTTTCTATGATTTTCTTTCTTATTAAGAAAAAGCGAAGTCCTTTGACGCGGGGACAAGTAGAATGACATGGAATGCATTTAATGTACACAGACACCGAAAGAGAATGTACAAGTAATTGGGTTAGAAATAATGCTCCATGGGGAAAGACTAGATTGTTGTAGAGGCGTCCGTCAGGACTAAGACTTTGTTACTCTTTCATTGTAATACAATTGAAAATTGTCAGGCTAGTCTCGCTTGTTCGCCGTTCGGTCGTCGTTATAATATAGACAAAAAAAGTCAGAGAAGAGAGATGCTTTTTGCCACTCGACTTTTGTTAGGTTTACTTTTGATGTATTCTGATGCTTGACACAGAGAAGAGGGTCGAGTGGGGAGAAAACTGAATGAATTTAAAAGGAAAATTTAATTTCATAATTTTTTTTGCGTTCTTGCCTTTTTCATAAAAAATGGAAATATTAATTTGTGGGCTTTCATCTTGCAAAAAGGATATTTTCTGTTCTTATTCTTATACCCACTTAGAGAGTTTATATACCCTGGTAAGGAATGGTAACTTTGAAAAAAGCCTGCTGTGTCGTCGTTGCGTTGTCGGTTCGCTTCCATGGAAAAAAAGAGAGTGTTTGGTTTGGAATTGAAGTGGTTCTGTAATTTAAATAGAAAATTTACTCTAAGTGGCTAATAAATTGTATTAAAGGCCAAAGGCAATTAGGTCTTACATTCAAGTTAATAAAATTTAATTAGCTTTTTGAAGTTTCTCTATTACAGTATTGTGATTGTGTTACGATTTGGTATATTTCTGTCCAATCTAACTCTAAGGCAGTGATTTTTAGGAAATATCACAAAATATCAAACGTTCAACCTTAATTATCACACAATATATCACAGTTTAATCTGCTTGTAAATTGTGAACTTTAATCTGTGATATTTCTTTTTATTGAAATTATTCTTGCCAACCTATTCAAATGGAAACAAAAAAATAACTTCACTGCAGAATTTACTGGAAACCATATCAATGATAGAAATCAGCATAATTCAAACATCAAAACAAAATGTTTGTCAAGATAAACAAATCAATTTCTTCTTATTTGTGGTGCGTCGTCTCTGCCTCTTTCATTCAGGACAAAAAAAAAGAACTCTGAAAGAAAAACATCATTCTCAAGGACACGGAATGTTGAGGAGTGAGAAAAAAAAACAGAAACCAGGATAATATCACCCAACAAACAAAATAATTTAACTGAAAACGTGCGATAGGTTGTCTATCTGTGTCTCTCTTCAAACCACACAACAACATCAAGGAATAACAAAAATTGCTAATGGCACAGATCAAATATTTAAGTTACCCACAAAATGTGATGTAAGAAACTGAGGATGGGACACACAATACTATAAAAACAATAACAACAACACGAAAACAGAAAAAAGGACATTTAAACACATGCCGTTCCCGCTATCATAAAGTAAACGAAAACTTTCTTCCTTCTTTTTTTGTTTTCTATTCGATGAAAATGAAAGTGTGGCATCTAAACTGACAAGGACATCGTCGTCGTCGTCGTCGTCGTCGACGTTCGATGACGAGGACACAATGTCGACAAGTTTAACCACTTTGAGTAAAGCTTAAGAGATGACTCTTTAGTAGGTAGATATCATCTTTAACTATCGTTTGTCGTTCTCGTTTTTGTCGTAGTAGTCGTTATCATCATTTATAGACAATGATCTAACAAATCTAACGAAGGGAAAAAATTGTTACCACTTTTCGGTGAAATTGTTTGGAAACACTTTTCATTAAGTATATTTTTTTGTTGTTCCCTTATTTTTCCTATTTTCACATGTGTACCCCCACAAAATTCTCTCTTTGTTTTCGTTTGCAAAAAAACGAAAAAAAAAGTTCAAAGGACATAAAGTTCACATGGCATCTAACATCCTTGACACATTCACACACAGAGTGACATGTGTGTAACCGACGAGGAAGAAAGTTCAGATTGAAACAAAAGAGCAAAAAAAAAAAGAAAAACGAAAACTTGTCTTGTGGAGATAATCTTTAGTGTCTGAAGTTGAAGATATTTAGACTTTAGATAAAACTCAAAAAACAAGAAGCATTTGGTGGGAAATGGTCCATGGGGAGGAACTGGAGAGCCGTTGAAGAGGTTAACATAAAGATGAATGCCCGAAATGACGCAGAAGAAAACGCAAAAGTTATTTTTGTTTTTCTTGACTCTGTAGAGAACCAATCGAAATTGAAAAAAGTTCCTTCTTTTTGTCACAAGTTAAGAAAAGTTTTTTTAAGGTAGAAAAACTTTAATTTGTTTCAATCAAGTTTTCCTAAAATGAGACACATTTGTTTCAGGTTCAGAGACCTATGACTTATTTATCACAAAAAAGAAATATTTTAGAAAATATTGAGAATCTGTTTCTAACCAATTTCACCACATCAATATATGTATCACATAAGGCACTTAAACCACAAAGACCATTACAGACAGTGACGCCTACACATCAACTCTTGTTTATGCCTCTTCCCAATTGTTTTATAGGAGTTTGAACACATTTGTTACGCAAACATTTTCCAATGACTCCAACTTTAAACACGAAAAGAGAATGGGGTCGAAACAGAAGTCTAATTGTATCAAAAAGATGTTTATCTTCCCGCATATGTAAAATTATCTTAATAAAAATAGATTAGGACCGAGGCGTCAGCCTTGTGGTACCCCACCTTTCTTTGCTCATACACACTCCCATCACCTGACACAACACAATATTCTTCAATCACTATCCAAATACAAGTTTCAATGTGTATCCTATGCATGCTGGCTGCTCCTACATACGCGTATACATTCATACACTTTAGTGCAATCAACAAGACCATAAATCCATCCAAATAGATTTTCCTTGATCACTTGTTTATCTTATTATTATTACCAAATATATTTGTAACCTTCCAATTCCTATACCTACCTTGTTGTTCCAACCTTCTGACATTGTTTGAATTATGATAATTTTTGTTCCCTGTTTGTTTGTTTTTGGGTTTTTTTTTCTGGAATTTGGATCATGTTTACTCAGTTTGAAGGTAGGTACTTCTCAATCAACGACGAGGGCTTCTTCTTACCTATATCAGATTGCGTAAGCAAGACACACATTTCAAGCAAATGAACTATCAATTCAAACTTAAGATACAGACGGTAGCATACAAATAATGTGTTTTGATGCATTTTCAATACACTGTTTGGGTGTGATCTTGATATTTAACACTCCCTGGCGTCATTCAACAAAATGAAACGATTCAAGATTGAAAAAAAAAGTCCAAAGTTAGATTGTAAGTGAAAAAATTGTGTCACATCAGAGTGCGTGATAAAAATATCCACAAAGTAAAGAATAGAAAAGGAACATTAATCATTTGAATAAGTGCATTATTTTTAATTTTTTTTCTTGGCTCTTTATTTCAAATTTTAGTAATCCAATTGCTTCACGCTCTTGACTTTGAACAGGGGCGGATTTCTTGATTCCCAAAGCCTCAAAGGTTGAAGGGACCGATTTCGGTCAATTATATTGAGTCTACTCGTGCGCATTGTTTTTATTTCATCTTTCACGGGCACTGCCTCTTGCGAAAAAACTTCAATCTGTCATGAAAAAGTGCTTCTCAACTTTGCCGTATTTAAACACTTCGTCTGTTTATGATTTTTAGGACCCTGACTGTGAATGTATGTACTTCGCACATAAATGTGATTAAATCATGGTTTGATTCAAGCTGTAAAGAGGTTATCAGGGAAAAAGAAGTAAAGTTCCGGTGTTTTACAGCCAACCCAACTGAAGAAAACCGAAACAAGTTTAAACAAGCCAGGAAAGCATGCAATGCTCATATTCGTATTTCTGGTCATTTGTAAAAAAAAATGAAGAATTCTTCTTCTTCCTCGGTCCCCACGCTTGTTGACAGTGACACTCCAGTTTTTAGCTCTCTCGCGAAAGCTAACCTTTTTGCTAGGCAGTTCGCCACCAACTCTTCGCTGCCAGAGAGTGTCATGACTCCTCCAGTTCTTGAGCGCGTCAATGATTACATTTTACATGGGACAAATCTTCTCCCGCACTCGCGCTGTGGCGAGAGTATTAAAGGATCTCAACATACGTAAATCCGCTGGTCCGGATGGTATACCCGCTATTATTCTGAAGAGGTGTTCTTCCACGCTTTCAAAATCCTTGCGTAAGCTTTTCCATCTATCCTATTATTCTGGGCTCGTTCCGAGCAGTTGGAAAACAGCATTTGTCCAGCCAATCCCAAAAAAAAGGCAAATCTTCTTCTCCCTCGTCCGATTGCACTACGCCCCTTCTTTCTAAGGTCACGGAAACGCTGATAAACTGCTATCAGCTCAAGAAATATTTCGAAGACCGAAGGCTTCTTAATGACCGGCAGTACGGCTTTCGCAGCAACAGGTCCACTGGTGATCTGATGGTCTATCTCACCGAACAGTGAAAATGAGATTGTTGCGCTTGATATTTCAAAGGTTTTTGATAAAGTTTGGTTTCTTGCGCTTTTATGGAAAATGCGTGCTTTCGGTATCGACGAATCCCTCCTTTGTTGGATTAGAAACTTTCTTTTGAACTGTTAAATACAAGTTGTATTGGACGGATTCAAGTCTGAAACCCACAACATAAATGCTGGTGTGCCCCAGGGCTCCGTTTTGTCTCCGACCCTCTTCCTCATTTTCATCAATGATCTCTTGTCTGTAACTTCTAATCCAATTAATTGTTTCGCTGACGATAGTACCCTTAGCTTTTCTTATTCGTTTCCAGACTCACATCCCTCCTCTTCGGATGTGGAACTCCCATGTCTGGCCTGGTGCTCCAGTTACATACTTAAGTCTTCTGGACAGTATCCAAAAAAGAGCATTCAAGATGATCGTTGAGTCATTTACATCTCTCGAACATCGCCGTAATGTCCCATGACTCACCCTATTCTACCGTTACTTCAATGGTATTCGCTCTAGTGAAATAGCCAGTTGCATTCCTCCCCTAAAGATATTCAACCTAAATACCCGCACCTCCAGAAATGCCCAACAGTTCACCCTTGAACCCAACTTCGGTCGTACCCTCAAGTATAGAAAATCGTTCTTTAGCCGTACTACGCGAATGTAGAACTACCTTCCACGTTCTGTCTTTCCAAATCATTGCAATGTTCAGGAATTTAAAACCAATGTACACCGGCACCTCCTCTCCAACCCCTTTCCTACAGCACTCACTGTGTCTCTGGCATAATAAGGGCATACAAAACCCCTTGGGTGTGTGCTAATTACAAAAAAAAAAAAAAAACTACAGACACAGGCACACAGATCACTGAAATATGAGGCCTTAAGAATAACGATAAAAACCTATGAAGCTCCGCCCCTGTCCATGGGACTTAGCTTTGACATCGTTCCTAATCGTATAAATGCTTATGATCTATGTAACTTTCTGTTCGACTATGACCCTAATTTTAATTAAACATAAGGATCAAGAGTTGATTACGCTCCATCCCACGAGCGCAGTCAAAGGCAGAGAGATTGGAAACACATGCTCCCGGATGGTATTATCAAGTAGAATCCACTTCAACTCACCGAGCATGCACTTACTGTTACAACTACTGGGTGGCATACAATAAATGCGCGTGTAAATGATAAGTTATGAATTTTTATTTTATTTTTATTGATTCGGGGGAGTTTATTGGGACTAAAAAAAAAAAACCCTTCTAGATGAAGTTTTAGTGGTGGCTTGGTTTGGCAGTTAAATGACCGATGTGTGGTCATAAACCTTTCTTATCAGTTTGGGTGTCTTTTTTTTCTCATTTTTTGGGTGTTGTTTGCTGATGATCTGGAAAAACATGGTTTTATTTATTACAAATGATAATTTTTGTTGGGGTGCTTCTGATTTGACGGGTAGAATTTATTTATTTTACCCAATTTACTGGCTATGCACGTGGAATAAAATGTCAAGCGATAAGCACAAGCAGATTTGATGTGAATGCGAGAGTTTAATTTGTAGTCAATAATAGGAATAAAAGGGACTGGCTTATCTTTGATTTATTTATGTTTTATTTTTTAGTCTTTTTTTCTATGGGAAAAAATTGACACTTTAAAGGATTACAAATGTTTTTTTTTTTTTGGAATTTAAATGTCTCTTTCAATTTTGTTCACATGAATGTGCTTCCAGTCAATTTACCATCATAGCCGCTGTCACAATTTATGTAACTTTTATCATTTTTAGAAAACGACAAAAAAGTTCCTGTCTAAAGTCTTTTGTTGTCTAAAATGTCTTCAACCTGCCAACTTATCATTGAATTTTTTTTTTTTTTCAGGATAAAAATTCACTTCCAACAATCAGAAATAGAATTGAGGAAAAAGAAAACCAAACATTTTCAAATCAGCATAACTCAACCAACCAAATAAAATGTTTTCCATTCTTATTTTCACTCTTCAAAAGTTCTTTTCATCAAAACACAAAAAAAAAACGGAAAAGAAAGAAAGAACTTACATTTGTTACAGAAAATTGTACATATCTTTCTGAATCGAGTGTTGCGTTATTTACACGTTAGGGGCAATGGAATGGAAACAAGACGAAGAAGTTTAACTCCCCAGACTCATATATTCATTTTATTTCCAACAATATCAATACCCATCTCTCCCCCTTCCTGAGCAAAAAAAAAAAAAGATTTTCTTTCCCATTTCCTTGTCGAAGAAGTCGAACAACTAGCTTTCTAGAGTCAGAGCCCTCGGTGTCTTCTCAAGACACACTCTTGTCTCTCATGGGAGTCGTAGATAAGAATTTCTTGACTTGATTATACACATTTTTACTTTTTTCTTTTCATCACTGCTTTTTGTTTTTGTTGCCTTCTTCTTCTGTTTTTGTTAAAGAAGAAGATGAAACAGGACGAGGTGTATCTCTGGAGGAATATGAGCAGGAATTTTTGGTATGCAAAAAGTCAATATTGAGGGTCTAAATTCCCTTTTTTGTTTTGTTTTTTCGGATCTAAAATATGTGCACACACTCATCATAATAAACTCTCCACTAAGAGCGATAGTCATACAGATCCTTTTATCCTTTAGGAGTTGATATTCAAAGAGAAACGAAATTGAAAGAAAAAAGAAATCAACATTCGACTGAATAACTTATTCAAATGTGATGTCAACCAAGAAGTCATCATACTACAGGAACAGCTACAGCATAAAGCCAGCAGGAGTAGCAGTAGCAGCAGTGGCAGCAGCCAGCAGTTAGAATGACAGAAAGGACAAATAAAGATTTAGAATTTTTCTTTATTTTTCGATTTAGGTCCTTTTTCTATTATTTCTAAATTTTTTTGGCTGTGTTTAAGAGTTTATGCAGTTGGAATGCATTTTTTGTTTGTCAGTTTTCTGTTTTCAAGTAGGAAAAAGTTTCTCTTGTTATCCCTAAAACGGTAGCTGAAGCCTGGAATATATTTTCAAGTTGTTGACATATTTCCAAAGTGAATGAATGGATTCGTATCCTGATTGAGTTTTGTTTGTTTAGCTTTGGGATATCCTTTTTGGTTTTGTTTTTCAGAGAAAATTGAACAGATAAGCAACAGAAATCAATTTTAAAGGGTATTAAACATGTTTTTCAACAGGAAATCACTTGAAAATGTTGAAATCGCTTCAAATTTGTATTAAAATTTGGTTAAAACCACTAATTTCTTGAATTCACTAAGTTCACATTTTAATTTAAAGCCTTTACGTTTCTATTGTACACCAAATGGATGAATTGATCCGGCTCGAACCCTCAGTTTTCTATATGTTTCTAGTTTTTCTTGTTTGAATTCCCAATGAGAAGGTTACTCATATTCAAATTCGTTCCAGTCCTTGGTTATCTTAAAGATTGCGATTTTTAAATTTCCAAGAATACCCACATCCCTATAATCCCGAAAATTGGTTCTTTCTTCTGTGTGACAACAATCTTGCATGGTTCCGCACGTATTTTTACAGCTTCATCGATTTCAACTCATGTCACCCTAGAAAAACAAATTTCATACCCCAAAGGAGAATGTTGCTTGACAAAAAAAAAATCACCTAAATTCATTGTTGATCGAAAACCTTTAAAATCTCATCAAATTCCAAATCCCAATCCATAATAGACTTATTTATTCATCCATGTTATTATGGTTTTATCATTTTATTAACTTTCCTATATCTCTATCTTGCACTCTCAAAGAAAACCTTGTATAAAATTTAAGGGACACACAAAAAATATTATTTAAAATCCTTCGAAGGAGGCAACCTTCCTGAGTTCTATGTAAGCTTGACAGTAATCAAGAGACGAAAAAAAAAAATCGATACGAGAAAATATGGAACCAACTAGATATATAAAAATATTTTATAAGTAGGTACTACAAAAGGATTTAAAACTAGGGGGAAAAGAGACAAGACCAGATTTATCACCTACACTCGTTTAAGCTCCCTCTGCAATCGCAGAACTCAAACCAAAATTCATTCAGTTTCAACAATGGACGAAACGATTTTCAATGGTTTTACCTTCGATGTGGAAAGATGATTGCGAACAAGGATTCTGAGAGTCTTTGTGTTTGTGTGTATCGATTGAGGGGTGGTTAAATTGAATTTGAATCTTGAATTAGTATTGAAATGGATGATTGTGCAAATGGTTTGGTGGGAATGGCGCCCAATGCGGGGCAACAGCAGCATGGAATCAAGAGTATCCTTATCATTCGTTCTTATTTTAGTCATTCAATGGTGGGTTAGGAAAGAAAAACTTTTTTTTTGGTTTTGAAAATCACGAATTGATCAGGAAGAAGTCTGGAGAGGGGGGAGGGAGGAAATCCAACGGAATAACAAGCTTGGCCGCTTTGTATTGTTGAACAGTCCTAAACATCCGTGTATATTTTGTGTAGCTCGAAGCTATTTACATAAAAAAAACCACTGAAAGTCTTTGATTTGATTTTGTGTATGTAATACATTATCCGGCTAGAACCCCTAAATTCAATTTTGTGCTGTTTTGTTAGTAATATTTGCGTAACATCTCGTAATCAGTTTATGGAGTTTTTTTTTACCAAGAACAGCTTCAGGGATATCAAAAATTCTGTTTCATAATTATTTGAAGTAAATCAAAAGGTCTTGGAAAGACCACTTTTCCAAGCTGTATAATGGCGATGACGAGCAAATATCCGTCAGCAATACAGAACCATTTAATTTGAGTGCAGAAGGCCACCAATTCCACCTACCCGACCTCGACGAAGTGAAGATAGCGATATCTAAACTTAAGTCGAACAAAGCCTCTGGTCAGAGGAAAGCATGCCCGATGAATGGAACTTCAGCATCGTATACCCGATCCTCAAGAAAGGAGATGCCATGAACTGCACCAACTACAGAGGTCTCCTTAACATCACCCATAAGATCTTGTCTGCCGTGCTGTGTGAACGTCTGAAGCTTTTCGTCAACAAACTGATAGGTCCTTATCAGTGTGGCTTCAGACCCGGAAAGTCCACCATCGATCAAATATTCACTCTACGGCAGATCTTGGAGAAGACCCAGGAACTTCAAATCGATACCTACCACCTTCTCATCGATTTCAAGGCCGCGTATGAGACCAATTATATAGAGCAATGTCTAGTTTTGGCATCCCAGACAAACTCGTCCGTCTGTGTTAGATGACAATGGAAAATTCACGCTGTTCCATCTTGGTCGGAAAAAAACTAACAGATTCTTTTGATGTCAAAAAAGGTTTTAGACAAGGCGATGCGTTGTCATGCGATTTCTTCTACATCATTCTTGAAAAGATTGTGCAAAGCTCCAACGTAAGCACCAGAATCACAATCTTTCAAAAGTCCGTCCAGCTACTAGGATACGCAAACGACATTGACATAATTGGAAGAACCCAGCGTGATGTCAGTGGAGCGTTTGTGAGCCTTGAGACGGAGGCCAGGAAGATGGGTCTAGCGGTTGGTGAGGGCAAGACCAAGATAATGCTGTCGACAAGAAAGGACAACCAATATCGACGTCTTGGAGCAAACGTCAACATAGACAGATTTAACTTCTAGGTAGTTAAGGACTTTGTCAACCTTGGATCCGCTATCAACTCAGACAACAACACCAGCTCTGAAATCAAACGAAGAATCACTCTTGCCAATCTCTGCTTCTTTGAACTTAGAAGGCAATTGAGTAGTAAAGACCTCTCCCGAGCAACTAAAGTGACACTCTACAAAACTCTCATCATCCCGGTCCTTGTATGGTGCAGAGACATGGACAACTTCTTATGAAAACTCTTTGGGCTGCTTCGAGAGAAAAATTCTTCTAGTGATTTTTGGTCCTGTCTGCGTTAATGGAGAATGGAGACAAAGATTCAACCAAGAACTGTACGAGCTGTAGAGCGATACTGACCTAGCCAGAAAAGTTAAGGTCCAACGACTTAGATGGTTGGGTCATGTTGAGTGAATAGAATATAATGCTCCGGCTCGTAGAGTCTTCGAATCCAACCCCGAAGGACGTCGCAGAAGAGGAAGACCGCGACTCCGGTGGAGCGCACAGGTGGTAAACGACCTGAACCAACTTGGCGTGCGAAACTGGAGACAGCTAGATAGGGACCGAACTGGCTGGAGAAGTTTGTTGGGTGAGACCTTGATCCGACCTGGACTGTAGCGCCACCATAAGTAAGCAAGTAAACCAAAAGGTCAAGTGTAAGCTGTTCTTATCTGAATATAGCCCACTTTTCCATTTGGCTTTCGCTAACCGTTTTACTGCGAAAAAAAAATGTATTTCTTAAAGGAAAACTGTAAATCCGGCTTGAACCCTCAGTTTACGTTTTTTTCTTGTTTTCTTCGATTTTGCTTCAATTTTGATGGATAATTGTTGGCGGCTTATTTTACGTAATACTCAAGCCGCATTGCGGGAATAACAGTAAACAAAAACTTGAAATCCTCTTAATCAAAAATAACAGTAATTCATTATTTGAAGTTCATATTTTCATTCTATCCCTGTACTCATTGATTAAGTGAACAAAATTCCCCAATGTCTAATTACTCACCAAATAGCTCTCCGCAAATAGACTCCGAAAGTTCGATTCGAATTTGGTGGATTAGATTCGATGACGCCCCCACACACTCACATTTTGTTTCTCGTATTTTGTCTTGCTTCATCGCCTCTTCAAACTTTACCACATCTCATTTTGTTTTGAGTATCTTCTTTTATTATTATTACTTATTATTGTTTTTTTCTTTTTTTGTCTTCCTCATTGGTGTCTCTCGAAAGACTGAAGAGTACTTAAGTGACCATGAATAAATTTTCATCATCTTTTTGAGATGGGAAGACATATAAATCTGTTGAGTGTTTTGCTTCATAGCTAAGCCACCCCTCAAGTGAAAGAACAAAAAAAGCAATGTTGAAACTATTCATCACTAGCATCGTGTCTTGAGCGAAAAACAGTTAAGAAGCTTTACTGCCGGAAAGTAGTTGTAATGAGATGATAAAACGAACAAGAAATCAAATAATCATAATTTTTATTTTGCACAGATTGCAATCCTATTAAAAAAATACATACAGACAACTTTTGCACGAAACAAGAAGAAAATATTAGATCATCATTCATCATCAGTCATTTTTGGGGTGTTGCGTTGTTGTATGTTGGTTTTATCAACCCTATGAGTGTTTTTTTTTTTTAACAAGCTAATAAGGGGATAAAGGGATGAAGAAATTTTTCAAGAAATAAAAATATTAGAAAAAGAAGAAAAAAAAAACTGCCATATGTTGTGTCACATTTTCTATTTTCATATATTTTTGTTTGTAGGTTGGTTGGGCCCGTTCACCCTCTGTTGCGTTTAAAGGTTTTTGGCTTTTTGAGAAAAATCCTTATTTTTGTAAGTTTCGGTGCGGCATCTGTGTGAGATGATGACTTTTGGATGTTTTCTTTTTTTTTTACTTTTTAAGGGGGGGTTGAAGGTAGAAGTTTCTCAGATGATAAATGACATCCAAATTGGAAAAGATTATACTCTCGATGTGAAGTGAATAATGTTGAGGGAAGAAAATTAACATAAAAGTTGAGTTAAAACATGTGAAGAATGAGTAAATATGACATTCATGAAGGCATGCCATTTGGATTTACATCGACCTTTGCCATTTTTTTTTTCTTCTTAGATTTCTGAAATGAAGTGCAATCAATTTTAAAGACATATTTCAAGACTTAAATCCGGCTCGAACCCTCAGATTTTTGAGGATTTCATTTAAAATTCATAATTAAAACAAATCCAAGGATGTTTCTATCATTCGATTTTTTTTATGGGTCAGGAACTTTAAAACGCTTCTCGCCACTTGAAAAAATTAATTCCCAAACACAACTTATTCAAATACTGACATCCCTCTTCATTTCCATATAGACCAAATAATTTGCATGTCATTGAACGACAAAACCAACAATTTATTTTTTGCTTTTTCATTATTTGAAGGGTGCAAAATATGTCACCATATGCAACAGCCATAATGATTTGGGTTGTGCCTACAGTTAACACCCCTAAAAATAGGATATGACATTCAAGAAAGGAATACAAAGAAGAAAGAATCTATACTTCTCACTTCTTGGTAATGAATAATGCAACCGAGAGTGATCAGGATGCCTTTGTGCAAAACTGCATCTAGCACACATGGTGTGTTTTGTAATTGAGATGATTCTCCGTTTTTCATCAACGCTGACAATTATGTGAAATTCAATTTTTTTTGACAATGATGGGTGTTGTAATGAATATTGATTGACGGAAGTTTATTGAATGGGATTTCCTCAGGACTAAGTTCTTGGACCAGTATATTTTCCAATTGAATCCTTAGATTAATGCGAATCAATAAAAATCGATGGAGTGCCATAGGGTTCAATCTTAGGACCTCTTCTTTTTTTTCTTATATAAAATTACAAAAAAAAAAATTAAAAAATCTGACTTACCGGTATTGCTTCACACATATCACTATCCCAGCTTTGCGCCGATGCAGCTGCTTTCAGCGCCATTTCTTCTTCATTACAATTTGTATTTATAATGCCATAATCCAATGATGGCGGTCTTGGGGGTGGTGGTATCATAAATTTTGGTGGGGGTCCTGGACCGCCGCACTCATCACATTCAATATGATCCTCGTACATTTCCCACATTTAAATTTTTTATTTTAAATTAAATTAACTCGTTCTTTTTTTTTTTTCTTTGAAAACTGATTTTTTTTAGATTGTCGCGTTTAAAAATCAAAAATTAAAAAAATAAATAAATAAAAATAAAAATTCATTGGGTAGACTTCGTGTCAAATTTTAGACATCTTTTTGATTTTGGTATTTTTTATTTTTCGTTTTCCACAATAACCGATGTATCCGAAACGGTATCTGAAATGAAGAATAAAAATTGGAAAAATTAGATTCAATTTAATTGCTTGCGTAATTTTGAAATTCTGTTCAAGGCAAATCGTCTGAATCACCATCAACAGGTGCCCTTCATTAACAATTATTGCCTCCTTATCGTCTATCCAATTAGTCTCGATCCAAAAAAAAAAAAAAAAAAACTGCCCACACACTATGAAAATCAATTACCCACTACCGACGACGAACATGTCCGCAAAAGTCCAGCAGCAAAGACTACCCCATGGATTAATCACATTCGAATTATCGCAAAGACTTATTTCATTGTCAATTTCATTGTCATTTTCGTTAGAAATAACATCGACCCCCGCGCGCCGACCGACCGCTGCCAATTGTCAATTAAATAACCAAAAGCTATAATACCCTCCATCAAGTCGTGACTCTATAAGGAAGAGAAGAAAATAGAATATTCTTCTTAAAGTATCAATGTCCATTGTGTATGCACTCACTTGACGAGACTATAACAAAAACTCAAATGATCTAAAAGTTAGATAAAGAATCATCAACTTTATTCCATAGAAAAAAAGAAAGAAGAAAAAAAAAATATAAAAACAGAATAAACCACAATGGAAAAGAATAGGAGAAAAAAAAAAGAGCAAAGATTTATACATTGAAGAGGAAATCCCAAGAGATTTTTGCTTGAAGTTTTTTGTTGGCGTTTTTGTCGTCAATTCGTTGTTAAGATAGAAAAATATCTCTTGAACAGTTTTATATGATAAAAATCTATCTCAATCCGAATCAAATCCACCCACCTTAACACGCGCTAAGTCAGACGATGATAATGATGATGATGATGACGATGACACTGTCAGAGACGATAGGAGACGACGGACGCACTATGTTAATTTAAAAGGTAGAATAGTAAGGATATCTAATAAGAGCGTATCTTTGTATCTTTTTTTATTCTGATTTTGATATTCCAAGAAGGTAAATTCTTCTTGCAAGGATAGCGTTTTATGTAATTTCTTATGTATAGCCTCTTGTCATGGTCCTTGAGATGTGATTTGAATAATTATGGATATTAGGTTTCTAGATACACAAATTGTCAAAAAGATGTCATGTGGAGATATTGATTTGTATCTCTGACAAAATAAATAGCTTGTTTGTCTTTAAATTTAACTTCAAGCTAAGAACTGATAAGCATAATAGCCAGAATAATAAATTAAGAAAAGTAAACAATAGCGGCCCTAAGAGGGTACCTTGAAGCACTCCATGAAAAACACAGACAGAAAGCATTTGTAGCAAAAATTGACGTCAATTCTTACAAAACAGCAAAAATGACAAGGGATTCATGTAAATATATTTTTGTTTTATCAATTTTGAAGGCAAAAGATATCTTTAATAGTTTAAACTAATATGTGCCAACCAAGAATTCAAAGGACAAAAGTAGAGGCCTTCACCCTTTCCCATTGATCTGTTTAATTCTCAAAGAATGTCTCTTAAAGAGACAAAGTATTCAAATCTATCGGTCTATCTTAGAGGATTCCACATCTTCTACAAAATCATTCAAAGCCTTCTCAATTGTATACCTTATTCTCCTCTCCTTTTAATCTTTTAACATCAGGTAAAATGAATTGTCATCAATTGAATTATCGTTTTGTGCTTTTTCAAATGAAAAGAGTCAATTAACTGCTACCGAAACGATAAAGAAAATTCAACAAAATCAAAACAACATAACATCACGTCGTTGTAGTTGTTGTCACTGTCGTCGTCGTTGTCGTTGTCGTCGATTGTTGAAGTTGAATTCATTGATGTCGCGCAAAATATCTATTCACACAAATCCTCTTTCACAGTAGACGAGACATTCTTCTTGACTTTTCGATCCGATTAACAAAAACACAAAAAAATAAAAAACGAAAAAGAAATAAAATAAAGGTAGCGCAACATCATCGAGCTTGGAAAAAGATACAAATAGAAAAAAACCATTCAATCGATTGAATGGCTGCGATTAGGATTCATTAAAGTGAAAAGAGATACAAAATACAAATCACATCGAACATGACACTGAATTGAAAAAGATACCTAGATTCAAAGCTCAAAAGAGCGACACGAATTCTTGACAAAAAAAAGGATTGAAGAGACACAATAATTTTAATTACAGATTTAGTAATTAGATGCTTGCTTTGTCTTACAATTCAGTCAGAAAACAAACAGATACAAATCTACCTATGAACATTAATATTGTATCTAGATATAAAATTTATTGTTTTAATGCAATCTAATTGTTTGAATAATCCATGTGACACAAACAGCAGGACATATGGCCGCATCAGTAAGAGGCCATAAAAATGTTATCTATTCGACATGGCAAAAGTCAGCAAAAATGGACAGAGAGAGGACAATAACAATGACAATGTCGACTGGGAGCAGTGCCGGGACGCAACGTATGTTATGCATTTTATATCCCAAAAACGCAATCACAAAAATGGACAGTAACAACAACAATTGGCAATGGCAATGTCAAATAGGATTTTCCGAAAGGAGGGTGCAGAAGTTAAGTCCTTTGAATTTATGTTATGGTTTTTTTTTTTTTTTGTGAACACATTTTTGAGGGGTGAAACGTAAGTTATACATATGGACTTCTTGGGTTTATATTACAGAATCATAAATTGAAATGAATATTCTTACACTGTCTCTTACATCCTTGAAACGGAATAATAAGAATATTTTTTCCAGTTGAATGGATGAGGGATTTAAATAAGGAGCCTCTTCTCTATCATCCTCATCACCTGATAAAGAAGCATGCGCTACTTATTATTGTACAGTTTTCTTTTTGTCATCCGTTGATAATCAAACTCACCAAACAATTTTGGGAAGTGTCCTGTCCTGTCCTGTCCTTATGCTGTAGCTATATCAAGAAAAAAGAATCTTCTTCTTCTTGCTCTTCTTCGCCGACAGCATCAGCGAGCAAAAATCGAACCAGAGCACCACTAGGCAAAAGAAAAAAAGAAAAAAAAACCAACGTGACAGGAATTTTAATTTTGAGATAATTACTTTGGCCACACTTTGTCAACATGTGTGTTTCGCTGCTAAGCTGAGTGCTGAACGCTGTGCATGCTTGAGAATACATAAAATTCTTACTTATTTTGTTCTGTTCGTTTTTGTTAAATCTTTATCTTTTGCGAGTAAATTTTTTTGTTGCAGTATAGAAAAGATATCATTATATGAGATTTGTCATGGAGATGTTTAGAAATTCTTAAATTCATTCAATTTGGCAGATGGTTTTTTTCGTCTTGTGGCAAATTTTCGACATAGATCCGATTTCATTCTACAAAAAGCGTGAAATTTTAGTTTTGAATGGGTGCAAAAATGAAGCACACTCTTTGAAATGATTGCAGTGATAAATGTTAAAGCAGATGTGGTCCATATATGGTCCCTTGTGGGATGCCATTTTAATTCGCTGTTTGCTTGTTTTCTAGAGGAGGGACATTATTTAGCACTCAAATATTTCTGGTCCAAAATACTTCCCTTGCGGTACTCCATCTAATATAATTTCCTTCATTAATTCTCACCCACAAGAAAAATCACAGACAATGACAACAAGCTAAAAATGCCATCTTAAGCCCTAAAATGCCTTTGCTGTTGTTTAATTTTTCAAGCAGATATCAAGAAGTAGTACATTCAGAGTAACAAACATCTTGAAAGAAAATGTGTGTTCCTTATAAATCCCTATTTTGATCCTCTCGAGATTATTTAAATGTTAAATGTAAATTTTACACTCCATCATTCGCGTGCAAAAAATTTCAATATCAACAGGATTTTCGTGGGGAAAAGGAGAGAGTTATTACAAGGACATTTGTTTGTGTTGCCTTGATGGAAATATATGAAACAAAAATCGAGTTGGCAAGATGATAAAAAGCATCCATCAAAAGATGATGAATCCATCAGAGTCCCTTTTTTTATTTTACTGAATTAAATTGACCTATAACACACATGCATACAAGAACTTGACTTTATTAAATGAAATGTTTACATTTAATTAATTTTCTATTCCAAATGACAAAACTCAGAACAGGAAGGGTCATATTTGTTTAATCCGCATAGATGGAAACCAAACATTTGGAGTTAATTAAGAGAACATTGAAGTAGTGAAAGATGATTAAGACGAAGATGAAGAAGCAGCAAAAAAGATGAAGAGAAAGAGTGAACTAATGGAGGGTTGACTGGTTGTGGAGAAATGAAGGGTAAAAGTGTCAGACTCGGTTCGTATTTGACACAAAATACAGTTTTGATTTAAAGGGATTTATAGTGAGAGGTTGCCAAAAATTCTTCATTATTTAAAGTCAAAACGACTTGTCGCACATTAAGACAAGTCGTCTGTCCAACTTAAAAATTCTAAAAACAAATTTTCCAATTTGTTTGTATGTCCAGCACCTTTCATTCTGAGCTCAAAATTTCCTCAAGCGATTTCAATTAAAAATTCATACCACAACCACTTATGGTGATGATATTTTATAACTCGGTGTCCAGACCAGAGTCAGTGCAGTATGTACCTACAAAAGAAACATAAATACTGCCCCCCCCCCCCTCCTGATTTGTACATGGAAATTCCATTTAATCTTAATGTTTAGTGTCCTTTTCTAAGTCCATTCCTGTGCTTCACATTTTTTTTATGTTGGCTCACATCCAACTAGGTGAGTGAAGGAATTCTTAACATACAGAGTCTCCTCTCTGGAGGCTATATTTGGTTATGCACACATGGCTCTATACCAACTCCTGCACTATATTAGACCCGCATCCTAGCAGGACATGCCAAACCGACCCAAAACCGAGTCAAAATAGCAAAAGAAAAAATAGACCTCCCAAGCCCTGACTTCCAAGAACATATTTGTGTTTTATAAAATATGCACTCTGGAGAAAGAAAAATGTTCATTTTTTCTCATACGACACGAAGTGAGAATAATGGAAAATTAAGGACACTATATATCTCCTTTCCTATCTCTCTCTCCCTGTCCTGAATTTTCTATGCAAGCTCTACTCTGATATATTGTCGTTTTAATAAATTGGCTGCAAGGAGAAAAAAAATGCCAACCCACAGAAAATATTTAAGTCACAAATATGTTTAAAAAAAAAAAACTACAACAACAACAATAATAATAATTATAATTGACAGTGACATGACATTTAAGTTAAAAACAAAAAGTCATATTTGTTTTGAAAGCAAACCTCAAAAACAATGTTTTGTCATGATTTAATCATAAAATTCATTAGAATATGAGTTATGGAAAGATGATGAATGACTGAAATCTTTGACTCCACACATACACTCAGTATTTTCCATGTAAATACCATTTCCTGTCACTTTACATACAGATTATGCTTTTGAATGTATACAATTTGGGAAAACTGTCTGTCTGTCAAGTCAAATTCAATCTCTATCGTGTCAGTGTCACTTTTTTGGGGTGACATTTTAGTTATGAATTTTTTCATCTTTCTTCTTGGGATGTAATACAAGAAATTTTGTGTCAAAGTTTTGTGAAAAATTGTGTCACAATTACTTTTATCTTCACAGCTCTGGTTTTATGTTGTTTTCCGTTGGCAGTCCAGAAGCATTCGGAAGAGTCCAGAAGGCTTCTGAAATCATTCCATTGGACTGACTTTGACCGACGGAACGCTTCTGAGAAGAGCAGAAATCTTCCATTTTGATAACAGAAGCGTCCGAAGAATGACATTTTCACTAAAACCCATTGGAGGTAGGAGAAGAAACGTCAAAAAACGACCAATGGAAAACGAAACTAGTTTTTTCTTATTTTTTAAGGAGTACCAGAGGGTTCATTACTTAGGCCACTATTGTACCTTCCATATTATATTAATTGCATTTAAAACTTACTTTCCTACTTATGGTGGCGCTACAGTCCAGGTCGGACCAGGGCCTCTTCTCCAGCCAGCTCGGTCACTGGCTTGCTGTCTCCAGTTTCGCATGCCAAGTTGGTTCAGGTCCTCTACCACCTGTGTGCTCTACCTGAGTCGCGGTCTTCCTCTTCTGCGACGTCCTTCCGGGTTGGATTCGAAGACTCTACGAGCCGGAGCATTATTTTCCATTCGCTCAACATGACCATCTAAGTCGTTGGACCTTTACTTTTCTGGCTAGGTCAGTGTCGCTGTACTCGTACCGTTCTTGGTTGAATTTTCGTTTCCATTTAATGGCAGAAAGGACCAAAAATCACTCGAAAAATTTTTCTCTCAAAGCAGCCCAAAGCGTTTTCATCAGATGTTGTCATGGTCCATGTCTCTGCACCATACATGAGGACCGGGATGATGATAGTTTTTTAGATGTCACTTTAGTTGCTTGGGAGAGGACTTTACTACTCAATTGCCTTCTAAGTCCAATAAAGCAGCGAGTGACAAGAGTGATTCTTCGTTTGATTTCAGCGCGCGTATTGTTGTCTGAGTTGATAGCGGATCCCAGGTAGACAAAGTCCTTAACTACCTCGAAGTTAAAGCTGTCTATGTTGACGTTTGCTCCAAGACGTCGATGTTGGTTGTCCTTTCTTGTTGACAGCATTAACTTGGTCTTGCCCTCGTTAACCACTAGCCATCTTCCTGGCCTCCGTCTGAAGGCTCACAAATGCTCCTGACATCATGCTGTGTTCTTCCAATTATGTTAATGTCGTCTGCGTATCCTAGTAGCTGGACGGACTTTTGAAAGATTGTGTCTCTGGTGTTGACATTGGAGCTTTGCACAATCTTTTCAAGAATGATGTTGAAGAAATCGCATGACAAGGCATCTAAAACCTTTTTTGACATCAAAAGCGTCCGTTAGGTTTTTTCCAACCATGGTGGAACAGCGTGAATTTTCCGTTGTCATCTTACACAGACGGATGAGTTTTTCTGGGATGCCAAAACTAGACATTGCTCTATATAGCTGGTCTCTATAGACACTGTCATACGCGGCCTTGAAATCGATGAAAAGGTGGTAGGTATCGATTTGAAGTTTATGGGTCTTCTCCAAGATCTGCTGTAGGGTGAATATTTGATCCATGGTGGACTTTCCGGGTCTAAAGCCACACTGATAAGGACCTACCAGGTTGTTGACGAAGGGCTTCAAACCTTAAACGCGATGTTAAGGAGACTTATATTTCTGTAGTTGGTGCAGTTCAGGGGATCTCCGTTTTTGAGGATCGGGCATACGATCCTGAGGTTCCATTCACCGGGCATGCTTTCCTCCCACCAAATTTTACAGCTGGTGCATGCTCCTAACCAAATCATCTCCAGCTGCTTTGTGCAGCAGATTTGAGGTCCCACAGGGCTGAAGAGTGGGACCGGTATTTTTTTCTTCAATTCAATACAGGAATACAAAAGACAAATTCGCGTACAAAATTTTGTTGCCAACAAGAACTTCCCTCTAAGAAAAGTTGTCCTTCTTCTAATTTGTGTAGATTTAAATTTCCTACGAAAATTGACAGTGAATAATGAAAAACTTCCAGTTGCGATACTTTTCTTTGGCTGCTCAAAAATTCCAAACTAAACAAACCTTAACTTTTCACATAGATTAAAAAGTTACAGCCAAATTATTTTTGAACTTTTTTTTCTTACTTTTCTAATTTATTTGGAGTTATCCTTTCATTTCTTTGCTCAAAGGATATTGTGAAATTAGTCCAAAGGGTCTATACCAGTACAAAGAAAAAAAAAAAAAAATAGAAATAACTTTTCCAACAATTTCTCACGCAAATCCTTATGAATGGCCAGTTTTAAATGTAAATTATGAAGGAAGACAGGCAGAAAAGAAAAAAAAAAGAAAAGTATGACAAAAGTTATGCATGTAATCCTTGGAAAAAGTAATCGTCACAAAAGTCATAGTTGGGAAAATTTTCATCGTCATCATAATCATCATCAAACATAAGCATCATCTGATGGGACAGGCAAACATAAGATAGAAAAAAGGATATTTTCAATTTTTTTGTTTTGCTGTTGTTGAATTTTAAAATGTCAAAAAATAACAAAAAAATCAATCTGTCACCATCTTTCATAACACAACAGCAGTGTGATGGTAAAGAAAACAAAAATCAACCAACGGACAAGAACGTATATTTTGACGTGGACAACTCTCTGCAAGGAATGAGGCAACAAACTTTAGTGACATTAAAAATAAAAGTAAGAAAACTTTTTCTGTTCGTCCTTTCACTATGATTTCTTCACTTTCTCTATTTAACTAGAAGCATGAAAATAAGGATGCTCGCAGTAAAAACCATAGCAAGTAAAAAGAATTGCGAAAAAAAATATATCCTTATCTCAAGGATTATCTTGATAGATACACGAAAAACTTTCAGCATAACTTCTATTAAAAAAAAAATAGAAAAAGTATAAAAGAAATTAAAGCAAAAAAGGATAAAGAGAAGAGAAATCCTTAAAAATTATTCACAAGTTAAATGGAAAAGTGCTTATTCTCCATCGCCTAGCTTTGCTTATAGTTATCCTTATCACCGCTGTTGGTTTGTTGGTTAGAGAAACCTGAGAACAAAAATTAAAAGGATGAAAGGATATTATGCAACGGACAGGATTCTCCATCCTGGTACAGCTATTGCTGCACGAAAAAAAAACCTACAACCTCACAAAAGACGCAGAGGAAGGAAACTAAGAAGCAAGAAGATGATGAAAAAAAAAGTCTATATAGTGGCTGAAACTAATTTTCGCGCTAGAACAATGTTCACAGGATAACTCGATCATTTAAGGCTATTCCTTTTTTCTGTTTTCTCTGCAACTTTTTTTTCCCGGTTTTTGTGATTTTGTTCATTTTGCACACGATTTTAAACGAGTTGCACCACAAAATACAGAAACACACTTAAGCCAAGCGAAAATGAAGAAAAATTAAGGAAATCCCCCAAAAAAAGGATAATGCATAGAATACCTCCTGTGGAAATGGTCGAGTGTTAAAGAATGTGTTAGAATAGCTAACCACCTCATTTCTTAGTACTTTTTTGCTTTTGTCTTCTTCACTTTCAATTTGTTCTTCGGCTTTGGGTGTAGAATAGGTAGGATGTTTTTTTTTTTAAGAGAGACTAATTAGTTGTGCAGGACCAAAGTTTAAGAATAAATTTTATGTTTGTAGAACAAAGTTATGGTGGCAAAGGATTTAATAATTATTTGAATGCATTTTCGATGGAATTGCGATAAAAAAAATTGATTTAAATGAGTTTTTGATGGAGTACCTCAAGGTTGAATCTAGAGGCCGGTATTGTTAAACGAATTAAAACAATTTAAATTCCTTAACCCACCCAGCTCTATATTCATACAGAAAAAAAAAAACAATTTGATTATAAAAAGGGTTTCAGACTAATATTGATTTGTCAAATCTCAATTTGTATTCATTTAAAATTCCAATTGGGTAGGATACCCAACGAATAAATTAAGCAACTATTTACATCTGTCCCTCTTGTCCTGTCTAAAATTCAAAATTATTGTAACCACTTTATTTTGAATTTCTATTTTCTTTTTTAAGTGTTGAGTCAATTAAAAATGTAAGAAACGTTCTTTTTGGAAACAGAAAAAAAAAAGGATATCAATTTAAATTGTTTGACATGAGGCAAGGGAGCAAAAATATGACCAAAAAAAAATTGAGGGAACATATCCCTCGACAGATCCCTTTAAATTATATCAACGGAAATATTTTCTCTTCTTCATCGAAGGTTAAAGGTAAGACAAAACGGAAATTGATGAAAGTATATCTACGATTTTTCGAGTTTATGTCTGTCTGCCTATTGCTGTTTCAGAGAGGTAGAAATACACTTAAATTGATAAAAGGTAAACGTTCCTAAACCTAAAATGGTTTTTGCTGTGGGAATGTTTTTACATTTTTTTTTTGTCTTGGGTTGATTTTTATTTTATTTTGTCTGTTTGAGTCTTCAAGGACTTTATTGAAATATAAATTGTTTGGTTAGAAACAAACGAGACAAAGCGAGAGAGGAGTATCTATAGAGAGAACATTAGGAAGGTGCCGAGGCTGAAGAACTTCAAGATGATGATTAATTTATTTTAATTTATTACGCAAGATCATTTTAAACAACAATAAGATTGAGGCTATATTTCGACGAACAATGGATGTAAATGAAGATGTGAGAAAATTTAATAACCACAAGAGATAATTCAATTTTAAAATAGAATTGGAAAACAGAAGAGATTGTGATGCTAGTTGGAATTAAATGAAGTCCGAGTGGTGTTTGTTTCATTAATTCATAATTTTTAATGGCAAACTAGAGCATACGATGGGTGCGATGTGATTAATTCAAGACACAAATTTTATCAAATAAAATGCCTTAGTAGGTTAGGTTAGGTTAAAGTGGCTGCGGATACAGAATCCGCACACTAAGGCCAAAACAAAAGGCCCATTGTGATACCACATTAATCTTGTTGAGCCATTTTGAGCTTTTTATAAGTCGAAGAAGATATTTGATATCCTTATTAGCTAATTCACTGGGATTATCATAAAAGTATTCTCCCAGATGAAGTTTGCGTCTTAGTGAAAGAGCAGGGCATGTGCAGAGAAGGAAAGATAGATAGAAAATCCAAAATAAATTGCCATACCCACAGTGAACAGCAGGTATGTTTTGTTAAAACAAAAATTAAGAGTACGAAAAAAGCAAGGGCCTAACAGTTCAACCTTCTGGCACTTCATTTTTTATTGTTTGGTTTTTCAACAAAATTTATTAACACCACAGAGAAAGTTATTGTAATGGGTCCGATTTTGTGAATCTGCAGTTTTTGCATATATCCATGTCACTAGAATCCGAATCTAGAGTTTTTATGATGATGTCTGTGTGTGTATATGTGTGTTTGTATGTGCGTTAAGTTTTTTCAGCTCGATTATCTCGCGAACTACTCATCGTATTGTCATAAAATTGGTCTCATTCGACGTGGTATTTTGTTGTTAAGAGCTGATTAGGTTTTGAACGAAATCGGCTTAGCGGTTTTTTAATGGCAATCAAAAATCTAAGACAACCCTAATGTAATGAAAATTATGATAATTTCTGCAATAAATTCAACAATAGTGCAGAAAATCTTATAGTTAGTGTGAAAAAACAATATTCAGGAGTATCATAGACTATATTTGATTACTAGCTGACCCACCAAACACTGTTTTGCCATACAAATGTTAATCTTCGGATATACTATTCCGATTAGAAAAATTCTATCACAAATAGAGTTAAGCTTTGAAACCAACGTGCGTGTACCATCAATACAATGGAATGCATTGGCTGGAAATTTTGCAAAACAACTAATGTTTTTACTTATTTTTCTACTCTGGGAAGTTAGTCGTGTGGACCACATGGGTCGCACTTATATTTACCTACACTTTTGACCTTACAATGACGAATTCACAGGACACACTTCAAAAATGAAAACAAACAAAATATTGGTAAAATAGTTATCGAACTTTTCTCAGGCTACTCAAAAACAAAGATAGGAAAAATAGGAAAAAAATATCAAAATTCCAATAAATCACTAAGCCCTACTAGATGCAATGCATGACATTTTCTTTTTGAAAAATCTAAGGTCACCGAAAAAATAGGACCATCGACTAATTTATTCATTTCACACAGTCCCGAGAGATCTTTCAAAAAAAAAAAAAAATTAAATCAATTCAAATCTCATATCACTAAACCCTCAACATTAAAAACAAATGGACAACTTAATCCAATCCGATTATTGCTTCAAGTAAAGATGAAAAAAGGGGAAAATCCTCTGTCACTCTGCCCGAAAACAACTATCTCCCGATCAATTAGTATCTTTCAAAGAAAAAAATATAAATATCTCCTACAAAACACGACAAAATACCCCTAGCCTACAGCAGCATCTCCTGATTTCGAACTCTTGTGTATAGTTTTGTGTTTTTTGTTAATGGTCCAAATCGTCGTCGTTTCTCCAAAGGCATGATAAGGAACCAAGCAAAGCAAGAACCAAGAGAGAGATTATTATTATTATTATGCCCAGAGAAATGGACTACATTATTATATTGAGAGCTATAAATCATTTTGATTTTCAAAAAAAAAAAAAAAACACCAAATCTGACCGATTTTTCATCTCGGAAGAGATAAGAAAAAAAAAACTTGCTGTGGACCGAGGGATTTACTCTATTTATCATACTTTTCGTTAAACATCTCATTTGTAAGATGTGTTCACCTTAAAAATGGGCTTGGAAGGAATTCATCCTGATGACAAAAAAAAAAAAAACGACAAAGATACTTTTTCAATTCTTATGCAAACAAAATTATTTCTGTTGTCTTTCCACTTGTTTGCTGGGTCTGGATGATAATTACGACAAACTTAAAACCGAGAACTCTAAAACAACAACTCGAACGAGACAACGACAACAATGACGAACAAGTAGTAGGTACATGATGAATGCACCAAAGACTCATCCCTATAATAATTTTGTTTGTATCTTTTAATATGTTAAGTAAATTTACCATTTAGTCACAAGGACAAACAAAACATAAAACGAGTTGTTCTCGCAGTACTGACTGCTGACTGCTGAGTGCGTGTTAAAAGGGCGGCGAAAGCTTGAAGCCATAGAAAGAAGACCCTTGTGTCTTTAATTTTATCTCCTATTCCCCCTTTCCGCTTACCACACAACATCACACACCGCCAAGCGCCAAGAAACAAAAAAAAACCATAATCAGACAGAGAAGCTTGTCTTCGAGATACTTTGCGTATCTTTCGTATATTTTATTTAAACGAAACGACTCGACTTAAGTGTACAATTTTTTTTTCGGGGTTAAGTACACAATAATGAGTGTGAGGATGTTTGCACATTGTTTTAGTCTTAATGATGAAAGTTTAAATAGTGATTCAAGATAATATAAACTTAGAGTGGAGTTATGGTACACAAAAACTTGGCTGAGGGCGGGCGAGGCGATGCCGATGGTAAGGTAACATCAGCAATGGAATATGGTGGTTATTTAAATATTAATTGCGGCATCAGCAGTGAAATAGAGAGAGAGAGAGAGTGAGTGTGTATTAAGTTTCGTGTGGGTAATTTGTAAATTTTTAATTTTATGTAGGAACGTACGACCGAGTGAATTGGTGAAAAGGCAAGCAAAAGGTACTCTACTCACATAAATTATCCATAGACCGGTTAGAAGTTGTCGAATGTGAATTTTAATCCATAATGTATTTTTTCACTTTATTCATTTATTTATTTATTTCTTATTTTTTTTTTGTTTTATCAAACTTCACTTTTTCACTTTTGATAATTTTCGGATTTCTTATCTCGAATATTTTGCACTGATACCAGAGATACTTTTCCACGCACTCGTAGATACTATTTTTTTCTTCTCACGAAAATTTGTTTTCAACTTTAAAATTTTAATCCCGATTTATCATTTTTTGTTATTCTTCTCGAGATACTTTAACAAAAACTTCTTCTACATCTGATTTCCAAAAAGAAGTAATGAAAAAAGGCAAACCAACAAAAAAAAAACAGCAAAATTCCCGACGTTAAGGATGCACATGAACACACCTTTCTTCGGCGACTTTCAGTCAGATACTATTCGTTGTTTTGCCAGGGAGAATGTATCTCTGGAAAATTGTTCATACAGAAACAGAAAACCAGATCCGGTGCGGCATTGGTTGTATTTGTGTGTTTTTCATTTCAATTCGGGCATACGGCTTTCAAATAAGAGCGTATCTATGTGAGATGAAGAGGTTTTGTTTCAAATGTGTGTGCCGTGCCGTGTGTTGGTTGAGGCCTGGCAACATTTCCATTTACCGAACGAAATGCCTTTTGGGTTTGTTGTGTTTCTGAAAATACCTTGTTTTGTATACACAGGTAGCATTTGGGCATAGAAGAATGTCCTTTGATTTGGGTTGGTTTTCGGTTTTTGTTTGTTTTTTTCTTTTTTTTTTTTGTTTAATTCCAACAAAATTTGGAGATACATTTTGTAGCAACATTCTTGTGAGGAAGGAATTATAAACGAGACGACGATGACACATAAACCTGCGCTTTGGTGAGGGAAAAATGCCGGGTAGATTAAAGGTAATTTTAGAGAATTTTGGGCGAATTCGATTAGAGAGTCTAAGCGAGGATTTGGTACATGTAGCTTTTTTTTTGTGTAGAGCTGTTAATCTCAGTGATTTTTGAAAACTAGATTCCACTGTCAATTTCTCATATGTTTCTGAGTCAAACAAAAATTTCGATTGTGGTCAAAATTTAAAAATAATTTAGTTTGAAGAAGTTATAAATATTTTGAAAAAAAAAAAATTAAATCAGTAAGGCCATAAAAAATTCTCGGCAACATTTTAAATCTAGACATCATGTTGCTGAAATCGAAAGTAATAAAAACCAAACGATTACGTTCCACAATGTTGCTTAAGTGTTGCAACTAGAAACAACGTTGTGCAATATTTTCAATTGCAATTAGAAATTCTTATTATCATGTGCAGGTTGCGGAAAATATTAACTCAAATTTGTCCATGTATTATGACTCTATCATAAGGGGTTTATCTACAGAGACTGCTCTCCATGAGGTAGTAAGAACGATAGAAAACACGATTCATATCAAGGAATATATACCCTAAAGCTACCTTCTTAGATGTAGAAAGTGCTTTCAATAATGTCCTAACTGAATCCATTGCAGAATGACTTGCAGACTTCGGTGTTGAGAACTACGTTAGAAGATGGATAATATACATGCTTAGTAATAGGAGGATTCAATCAAAGTTAGGATATTCAACGTGTACCAAATATGCCAGCAGAGGAACACCCCAAGGAGGTGTATTGTCTCCTCTTTTATGGCTTTTGGTAATGAACAGCATTCTTGTGAAACTCGAGAGTAGTGGAGTGAAAGATTTGGTCATAGTTTCAGGAAAATTTCCAAGCGTGATTAGCGAAATCACTAAAATGGCTTTGAAGAAAGTAAGCACCTGGGGTTGCGAGCTGTGGACTAGGTGTTAACAGTAACAAAACCGAGTTGATGCTTTTCACCACCAAAACCAAGGTACCACCTTTCACTCTACCTCGGTTAAACGGACAAACACTATCATTGTCTTCCAGTGCTAAATATCTGGGCGTAGTACTAGACACCAAATTAAACTAGAAGCTTAACATTGAAGAACGGGTGAGGAAGGCGTCTGTCGCCTACTACGCCTGCAACAAAAACTTCGGCAACAAGTGGGGCCTCCAGTCAAAAATGATAAAATGGAAATACACAGCGGTTGTTAGACCGATGCTTGTTTATGGTTCCTTCTTCAGATTGACCTCTATACTAAATATAAAGAAATAGGTTGCTGGAAAACTAGATCCTACGGGCACTGCAACCAAACCTGCCTGATACCATCAGACATCCTATCCACAACCACCGATTACTGCACCTTACCCTGCCTAAACACCTTAAAGAAGTTCAAGGTCTTGTTCCCATCAAGAATCGACTGGGAGGAAGGTAATGTGACGAAAGACTTCGACACAACCATCTTCATGGATGGCTCGAAGATGGAATGCGGTTTTGGTGCAGGTGTCTTCTGTGAACCTCTTAAGATTTCAAAATCCTACAGACTTAACGATTTTTCCAGTGTATTCCAGTCAGGATTGTTAGCGATAAGAGAAGCTTGTATAGCCCTTAAAGAAATCCCAGAACCAAAATGTAGCTATATTGACAGACAGTCAGGCAGCTATTAAAGCCATTGATTCAGCTCAAGCCCTCAAGGAACTTGATATGAGCGCCACTCTAATCTGGATACCGGGCCATAGAGGCTATGAGTGAAATGAGAAGGCAAATGAGCTAGCTAGGCAAGGATCAGCCCTTCACAACTTACTGGCAGTGAGAGTATATGCTCCTCTTGGAGTTGTAAAGGGCTATGTCCTGACCAAATACACATCAGAAGCAAATCATAGGTGGAATAGTTTAACGAGTTGCGTTATATCTAGGAAAATCTGGCCCACCTGAAACAAACCAAAATCATCAATTTAATTTCCAAACCAAGGCATGACATTGCCAGGATTGTTGCTACGTGCACAGGGCATTGTCCCATAAGGGAGCATGCGGCAAAATTGGGTATACCACATATATTGCCGTAGCTGTTAGTACCAGGACGAAAAAGAAACGGTCCAACACTTTCTTTGCCTTTGTCTGGCCTAGGCTAGGAAAAGAGCACTCTACTTAGGTAAAGATTTCTTCAACGGTATTGAGGAACTCCAGAATTCAAGAATATCAAAAATTTGATATCATACCTCAATAACACAAAGTGGCAGGATTGTACGTGCGGAACATACATCATCCATAACCCATTTTTAAAGCTATTTAGAATCTCATGAGGTGTTATATCAAAACGGCGCACTCAGCGCTAATTGTGTCCTACGCGTAAGTAGGACAGCCATTCCTGCCTACCTACCTAAATATGACTCTATCAGCAAGAGCATCCCATAAAATATGGAATACAATCTCCGTTTTGCAGTAATGCATTGTGTCACTCTATCAGATTCGGGCTGTAGTTCACGAATTGTTGTTGGCATCAAGCGCCGATTCCGATTCTCCACAATCAAAGGTCAGAAGTCGGTGTTCAGAGGTGGCATTTGGACATTTAATGACAGGAATATTTGTGCAAAACCCAGAATCTGGTGGCTCACCGTAAAACTTAACCCTTATGCAACAGAAAACCTAGTATTCACTTAGAACAACTTCAGACTTAGTGAACCAGTTCCAATCGACTTTCTAGCCACTTTCGTACGTTACAACCATACAATGTCACATGTAACTGGTGTTCGAAAATTATATTAAAAGACCATTAATAAAATTACCCAGCCAAATCCTTCTTTGACAATAATATGCAGATGTACCTACCTACTGCCAACAAACAACCTCATTATTTCTGAAAAATACAACTCCTTGGGCCAATATCCCATTATCATAAGCTCTTATCGATATCATAATTTGAATCATCATAAATCGATAAAGTTTATAATAGCCTTTTCTCCCTTCGAAGATGAATATCAAGGTCAACGTCTTTTCAAGATGCAAACTAATCTCATGTTTCTAAACATTTTTTCAGTGCATTCTCTTAGAGAAACAAAATTTGATTAGAATGTCCCAGATTACTGCCTAAGCAAATGTCCCTCTTAGGTGAATTTCGCCATAAGTTTCCCATATTTGTTTAACGTCGATTATCCAGCGCAGACTATGAATCAAGTTCCATGTAATGCCTCTTTGTATTTCGATAGATTTGTTTCACAATATGCATCGAGACACATGTTGCAAGCTGCCAAGAACACTTATGCACTAATCGGCTCTCATGCAACATTAGAATTCTCTGAGAGCCTCACTCAAAAACTCCAGAGAAAATTCGAAACATCTGTTACTGTGACTGTGTCTGTTTGCATCTTGCATCAACTGAATTCAGTCAGATTCATGTTTACAATATAACCAGAGCTCTTTCAACACTCAATGTCACTCTCGTCTCTCGTGGTTCAACGTACACGTACAGTCATCAGCGATCAGCTTCAGCATCATAAATAAAATAATAAAACAGAAACACTGGATGAAATGCGTGCGTGTTTGTTTATTTTTCCAAAATTTCTTTTTTATCTAGATTTGTTTTAAGAACCAGCAACATTGTTTACATTTCTGGTTTTCTTCTTACTTCAGGGAATATTGAAACAAAAAATTCTTGTTTATTTTCAAATTGAAGACTGATGGCCGCAGCTCAGTGCACGGCAGCGGGCGGCGCGCGGCAGTAAACCCGGGAGTTTCCGCACTTGTGTCTAAATGTGTTTTCTGTGGGGCCCCCTTAATAAACGAGGGCGATAATTGAGAAACAATGTCATCAATGTAATTAGGCGCATTCTTTGTTTATTGCACCAAGCAAAGTGTAGCTGTAGCTATTGGTAGGTATAGGTGCATTCATATTCCAAAATGTTGCGTTTGTTTGAAATCTAATTATAAAGTCGTTAAGTAGTTTTTGGGTGTCGATTCTTTCCGTTTACTTCCTTCCCACCAAACGCACTTTATTTGAATGCATTTTAATTTCGGTTAAATGAACGCAATTTGGTTTGGAATTTTGAATTGAAGAAATCATAATAATAATGCAATTAAATGCCTATTCATGGCTATGAATATTTAATGAAGTAATTTACATTCCTAGTATTGCATGTGTAGAAAAAATTAAATTGTTTCAAGTTAAATTTTAACAAATGATTGAAAACTGTCGACACAGCTTTCCTGGATTGCGGGTAAAGGTATTAGGGTCTTCCACAAGTACATAAGCCCTAAGCCCTCCTTCAGAACTGCAAATTCTATCAAACTTCAATACAAGACCCTCTATGCAAATAACTCTGGCCAAGCAACGCCAACAGACGCTCAATCTTACCCCCACCCGTTGTTGCTCGATAATTATTCGATAAGCTATTCTAAATGCACACTTTAGTCCAATATCTTATTCACACTTGAAATGTAGATACAAACAAGAACTTTCTCCCCTTTTTTCTCGTTTAGAACCATCTATCCCCCTGGCAGTAAAAACTCAACTGTCCAAACAAAAACCCAACCCAACAAATGACCTCTGCTTCCTATTTATCACTCCATGGTCCAACCACACCAGTGCACCGTTCGCCGTTTGCCACCACCACCACCACCACCGTGCCAGTGTGTGCAATAAATTTCAATTCAACCTCAAATAATTGCACAAATGGCTTTTCGTAGTTATCACTTTGTCCATATAGAGGTTGTACAAACCGGACGTCGAGCCATATCAAGGATGAAACAAGCTTTCGAAAAATATACGTAGTTTGGGCTTCCAGATCGAAAGTCGGTTGTAAAAACGATTTTCCACAAGAGGCGAGTGTATGTTGTTCTTCGTTTAGTCAATTGCGATACAAACGAATTCAGCCTCTCCCTCAAGACTAACAACCAACTCAGGATGGTCCAAACAACAACAAAGATTAGAAGCAGCCCCTTTATTCATTGATTCCACCACATATACGAAACATCCATTAAATTAACCATCCTCCTTGGCAATTACACAAACACTATTATCGCGTATCCTTGAGAGTACAAGCAGCATCACAGGACTTTTTTTCCGGTAAAGCCCAACAGACCACCAGCGACCAACAACGACGACAACGACGACGACGGTTTTCTAGAGAATTGGCCAAAACAACATCAGAAATAGCAAAACAAAATAAAATTGAAACCCAAATCCATTTCGTTTGTTGAAACTTTTGCATTGCTCGCTCGCTCATCTTCCCCTCCCATCTCGAGCCATATCGCTTCAGCTTTCTATAGGCAAGAAGCGATGTTGTGTGGTGAGTGAATGTGTGAAAGGCCATAAGGATATTGAATTGTTTCGAATCGTTGATGATTTTTTTTTTCTTTCCTCCGAACCACAAGGCGCGGAGGCGTCATCGCGAATGGAATGGAAAACAAAATTCTTCCACCCCATGTGTTAAAACCGCTCAGCGGCCGACCACACTGTTTCTAGAATATTTGGGATGTTGGATTTTCGATTTCATTTTTTTTTTTTTTTTCATTGAAAACAACACTGTCCTACGGCGCTGTTCTGTATTCATGTTTCTATGCAAAGGCCCCAAGAGATTTCGGTTGTAGTTTGGATTTCCGGAAAAAAAAAGAAGTCCAAAGGGTCTGCTTCCTTGTATAAGTCAGACAATTGCCCGCCACCCCTAGACCAAAGCAAAACCCTGATTAAGTATTTGGGTGCTGTTTTGGTGAAGGTGGCAATGTTGTTTTCATTAATTTCTACGATTTGGCTTCGACTTTTGTATAGAAACCCCAATCAATTTTACTTTGTGGAAGTGATGGTCACCAAATATTGCCTCAAGGATGAATTGGAAAATTATGTTGGGGTTCTGGAGGTGTAACCGTGTCTGAGCTAGGGAAATGAATGAAAGGTGTTGAGTCATAGTTAAACGTTAGTGAGTCATTATTATTTTTGAAGAACCTTGATTTGAAGGTGCAAGCCCGGAGGAAATTCGTATCGTCTCGGTATTTTCCCCAAATAGTCATTTTAGGGAGATTCTCTAAACTGCGCCAACTATAGAGGAATAAGTCTTCTAAACATCGCCTACAAGATCCTCTCTGCCGTAATATGTAAACGGTTGAAGCCTTTCGTCAAAAATCTGATTGGTCCTTATCAATGTGGCTTCAGGCCAGGAAAATCAACCATACACCAAATTTTCACGTTGCGGCAGATCCTGGAAAAGACCTATGAACTCCAAATCGATATCAACCACCTTTTCATCGATTTTTGGGCCGCGTATGACAGCATCTACAGAGACGAGCAACGAGCTTACGGAATCTTTCGACGTCAAAAAAGGATTCAGACAAGGCGATGCACTGTCATGCGATATCTTTAACATCGTTCTTGAGAAGATAGTGCAGAACTCCAACGTCAACACCAAAGGCATTATCTTCCAAACATCTGTTCAACTTCTCGCGTACGCCGATGATATTGATATAATGGGAAGAACACCGCGTGATGTCAATGACGCCTTTGTGAGAATTGAGACAGAAGCGGCAAAAATGGGTTTAGCGGTAAATGAGGAAAAAACGAAGAATATGCTGTCTTCGAGGATGGACACCCATCACCGACGGCTCGGACAGAACGTCACAATAGACGCATATAACTTCGTGGCTGTAGAGGAGTTTGTCTACCTAGGGTCCGCTATAAACACAGGCAATGACACCAGCGCCGAGATCAGACGAAGAATAACTCTTGCTAATCGCTGTTTCTTTGGGCTAAGAAAGCAATTGAGTGGAAAAGCCCTTTCTCGAGCAACTAAGGTAAGACTTGACAACACACTCATCATCGCAGTCCTGCTGTATGGTGCGAAAGCATGGACCCTGACAAAATCGGATGAAAGTGCCTTAGGCTGTTTCGAGAGGAAAGTTCTTCGGGTTATCTTTGGCCCCGTGTGCATTGAAGGGGTATGGCGAAGAAGATATAACAGCGAACTTTACGGGTTGTACAACGACATGGACCTAGCCAGAAGGGTCAAGGTCCAGAGACTCAGATGGCTCGGTCATTTAGAGCGGATTGACACCAATGCTCCGACCCGGAAAGCCTTCGACACTATTCCCGAGGAACGTAGGAGGAGAGGAAGACCGCGACTCAGGTGGCGCATTCAAGTGGAAGAGGACCTTAATCAACTTGGAAAGCAAAACTGGAGACGACTAGCTAAGGACCGAGCTAGCTGACGGAGACTGTTGATTCAGGTCCAAGTCCACAACGGACTGTAGCGCCACCTTAAGTAAGTAATTAAGTCATTTAACTATTCTGTGTGCCCCT
This sequence comes from Sphaerophoria rueppellii, assembly GCA_920937365.1. Lineage (NCBI taxonomy): Eukaryota > Metazoa > Arthropoda > Insecta > Diptera > Syrphidae > Sphaerophoria > Sphaerophoria rueppellii. The sequence goes on along the minus strand of CAKKXW010000004.1, from coordinate 70,705,971 downwards.
GTCGGTTTCAAAAAAATGTTCGGCCCTTTAAACCTTATATTTCACCAAGTTAACTCAGTTGTTCAAACTTTCAAGGCTTCAGGGTCCAACAGAATGGATGTGGACAAGCAAAAGTTTTGAGTTTAATTGATTTTTTCAAACAAATTTGTTAAATTCACCAAAGCACATAAAAAAGAACTACATTTTCCCCAGTGCCAAAAACTTTACTAACCTAAACCCAAATGTTCGTTCAGTATGCCACTAGATTATGCCACAAACACACGCTTCAACTTTTCAAGTTTTTACAGAAAAAATAATACCTAAATTTTCAATTTTCATATAGCCCTGCAACTGCATAGATAATAACTGCAAATAGATACTCGAACATGGCTTCCTTCCTTCCTTTCTTCTATTTTTCCTGTGCATGTGTCATTTGCCACAGTATTTGCATTCGAATTCCTGAAATTGTAGGTACATGAAAATAGAATAAGAAAAAAAAAACATCCTTGCCGTGCCACAAAACTACCTCGAAACTAGGTCAATTGAATGTTGTAGTAAGCTTTCTCGGTCGTCCTATAGTCGTCAGCATCGTCGTTGTATCTAGTAGAAGAGGAAACGATTTAACTTGCACTTATTCTAAGGCTAATCCCAATGCTCAGCCATAAAAATTATCCTATTTCTGCGCTCAACCGTGCACCAACAAAAACAGCAATAACTACACCAGTAGGTCTAGGTACTCTCTATATTTCCATGTGGAATCATGTGCATTGTTATGAGTGTAGGTTTTATATCCTTGTAATAGTCTCTCTCTCTGCCTCTCTAATTGTAGGTGTTAATGTTGTGATAATTATTGCGGTATACCGTTCGCCTATTATGTTTGCTTGGATCCTTATGCAAATTGCATCCTCTCCTAAGCACCATCATTATATCAAAGAGGATGTGTACCCTATACCAAACCATAACTATGGTGCAATGTGGGTTTAACATGTGGGTCCTTTGTGTTTTGTGTAACGTTTTATTGCATTATTATTGCCGTCATATTCGTGATTTTAATTTCAAGTATTCAAAACGCAACTAAATCGAAAAATATAATCCATACACAAAACAGGATCAGGTACACCCACACAAAGCGATGTACAAGGATGTTTTATGTAAATCTGTTTAATGATGATATTTTAAGGATGATCTTTAATTCAATCGGCTTTCCATCATCCCTCTCCTCGCCATGAATTTAGTGATAGAAATGAGAACAATGTCCTTCAAAAAATAATAAGCAGAACCAACCAAGGATGCATCATGCAATCGAGACCATGGATTTGTGATTTTTTTCTGTTTGAATTTTAAGTTTGTTCCAATTTTTTGTTTGCCATTGTTATTCGTGATGAAAATTCGCATGAATAGTGATAAGAATTTAATTCCTCCTGCCCCTTACCGCTCCGCCAATGCATCTCTCATCAACTTCCTGTTTCGTGCTGCGAAAGTTTCTTTTGTTCTCTTTGAAAAATAATGATATTTGCATATCCCGGTTGATGATTGTTGTTTGTTTACTTACACACACTTCGAATTGTTTTTTTTTCATATGTGCATTAGTGTATGTGTGTGTGTTCAAAGGATTTTCAGGATGACGATGATGATTTGCATGCATTTTCGAAGTCTTATTTGGCAAGGTTTACAATCAGGAAATGGAACAGGAGGATTTCTTTGAATTTCTTTACGCAGCACGTATTTGCGAATCCGGAAGTGGAAATTAAGGATTGTCAAGACGACACGCGACATGCGTGACAACATTCTTAGCTGTAGAATGAGAGAAAATTATAAGGATATTCGGGAACATCTAATTAAAGATGCATGCAAAATCGTATTTGCAAAATTCCTAGAACTAGGAATCAAGAGGAGTGAAGTCGGCATACCTCAGGGGTATGATCTAGGGCCCAATCCGCATTCTAGGAATTTTGCAAATAAAGGGTTTTTCAATAGGGACGCTACAAAAGTTTTCTTAAATAAAACAAAAACGGTTTTGGATATCAATGAAATTCTTTATTTCTGTGGAAGTATCTACATTTGATGCCATTATGTATGGAACTCAATTTCTTTTGCCTGGCCATCACGGGCACGCTGCAGAAGTCTAGACGCTGAACCCAATTTTCGGCGGTTTTCAAGCATAAATCGGCCGATACTGGTGCAATTTCACGTTCGATATTCGTACGAAGTTCATCAATCGTCGCTTGCTTGTTGGCATAAACCATTGATTTGACGTAGCCCCACAGGAAATAGTCTAACGGCGTTAAATCGCATGAACGAGGCGGCCAATTCACAGGTCCATTTCTGGAGATAATGAGCTCATCGAACTTGGTTCTCAAAAATTCGATTGTTTGGCCCGCTGTGTGACATGTTGCACCGTCCTGTTGAAACCAGATATCGTCCAAGTCCATATTATCCAATTCATTCCAAAAATAATCGATTAGCATTGAGCGGTAGCGATTCCCATTCACAGTAACGTGCCGGTCTTGATCATCACATAAGAAGTACGGCCCAGTGACACCTCCAGCATGTAAACCGCACCAAACAGTGATTTTTTCGGGATGTAATGGTGGCTCGTGAAGCACATGCGAATTGCTGCCTGACCAATAACGCATATTTTGCTTATTGACGAAGCCATCCAGCCAGAAATGAGCCTCATCTCTGAAGATGATTTTTCGATGAAAATACGGATCATTTTGAAGTTGATGCTCAGCCCAATTTACGAACATACGACGCTTCTGGTGATCAAGCGGCTTCAGTTCTTGTGTCAATTTGATCTTGTTAGGATGTAGGCCAAGATCTTTTCGCGAAATTCGCAACAACGACGTCACAGAGATGCCCAACGCTTGAGAACGACGTGTGAGAGACTGATTTGGGTCTTCCGCAATTGATGCGCTAGCGGCAGCAATATTCTCGACACTACGGGCACTTCCTTGTCTCACTGGCACGGGAACATTTTGTAATGAGCTTGTGGATTCAAATTTTTCCACTAGACGCTCATTAGTTGATCTGGCAGGACGATTATGACGACTATAAATTGTACGTAGCGCTCTTAAAGTGTTGAAAACTGACTCTGAATTTCGGTAGTAATATTTAATAATTTCACTCGTTGTTGGATCGTATACCTTTCCATGATGAAATGGCAAACCTTATTGAAGAGAAATGTCAAGAGAGCGGGAGAAAATATGGCGTCGTTTGCTGTCCCTATCGGTCTACTTTTGTAGCGTCCCTATTGAAAAACCCTTTATTTGCAAAATTCCTAGAACTGGGAATGAAGAGAAGTGAAGTCGGCATACCTCAGGGCTATGATCTAGGGCCAAATATTTTTATTTTTATTATTTTTATCGAAAAGTGAAATAATCTTGACTGCTAGAAATTTATTCGAGCTATGTGATTGAAGTTCAACTTAAAAGATTTCAAAGACATTTTCACTTACTCTCTCATATTGGAGTACCGCAGGGTAATGTTTTGTGGCCTATACTTTTAACTTGACTAAACGAAGATTGGTTGAAGTTATTTGGTTCTCAAGACCTTTCGGAAAGGTGTATGACTTCTTAAAAACTGGTTCAACTGATCTTGCTGAAAAAAGGATATTCTTGACTAAACCTTTTTATTCCTGTAAGGATTATTGGTGTCATCAAATGGCAAAGAAATAAGAAAGGATCAAAATTTCACACCAAGACATTCCCACACATCACTGAAATGTCGTAAATTGTCAATTTCTCGACGTTTTGTTAATAAGTCACTTTGCGGTGCCGAATTCAATTGATTAGAAAACAGAAATCAATGTCGGTGTATCACACTCAATAGAATCAATTCAGGTGTCAATCCCGTGGCTAAGTCGAAGAGACCAAATTCGGTTGAACCAAGCCGACATTCAATTCAAAAATTTGACAGGTATATCATCGGCTTAATGATCCTTTCTATATCAAATGTTTCAAAAATGTAACTCAGCGTATTACAATTTTTACACACAAAGAACTGGAAAACATTAGAATCCTTGGGGAGTAAACAGAAGATCAAAGGGATTCTCGCTCTTTCTGTCTGTCATTGTCGAAAAAGACGAAAAGAGATTCGGCAACAATTAGGTGACATCTCATTGTTGTCCTGTTGGCTTTGTCCTGTCTCTGTTTGATATCAGTTTGTCGGTTGGTCTTGTGTAGAAAACAAAAATGTCCTTTTGCGGAATGGTTTTGATCTTGGATGAGAATAAAAACAAGTTCTTGCGGTACATTGATTTCGCATTTTTTCTTTCGCAAAACAACAGAACAATCATTGTAATGATATTATTAATGTTATTATCCTTGAATTGAAGTCATCGAGTTTTATTGTGTTGGCAAAATGTTGCGCCTTCTTTGATTTCTTGCCTGTTTTTGTATTTCACCGACACACCAAAGGACACAATTTTTTGTATCCTTTTGAATAACAACATTTAATTTTTTTTTTCTTCTTTTGTAATTGAAGAAAAAAATATATCCTGTGGGAGGATTTCGACATTGACTTTGAATAATTCCCAAATGTACATATTTCTCTGTCCGTTCCGCCCAACTCAACAGCTCCGTTTTTGTATCTGAGATATCCCTGAAGGGATGATGATGATGACGATGATAATGATGCCATGGCGTGAAAAAGGACACCCAAATTACAATTGACAGAGAAAAGGGCGCATAGAAAAACGCGAAGCGATTTGATTTCGTTCTAGATTTATAAAAAAAATTATTTACGGAATAGGTTTATCCTTGGAGGTTGAACAGGAAATCAGATGAAAATTTAATTAAACCAACAAACACGGAAAAGTGTAGCAAATTTTTCATTTCAAATTTTCCACTCGTCCGTCTGCCCTATAGTGTTGAAGATTTTGTAATTAAATTTTCGTTTTCTTAATTTCAAGTCGTTTCTTTCGGGTTGTTCTGAAAGGTTCGTTTGGCTACTTGACAACAAAAGGGGATGAGAGGGTGAAAAGTGAAAAATATTTCTTCTTTTAGGGCGTACAATGCGTAGTCAACACCTTCCCTTACTTTTTCCCATTTGAATCTTGTGTGTGTACTGTGGGAAATTCTTCCTTTTTGTTTCCGTATATCCTGAAAGTGGAAGTGTTTGCGGGGATTCAGGATAAAGCAACTTAACTCATACGGTCTACTTTGGACACATGCCAGGAGCAAAGTGGCGTAAACTTAGGGTATCGCAGCTGACTGTGTTTGAGATATGCCTCCCATATTCTAGAAACATTTTTGCCAATTGCTCGTCTACCAGCTTTTAAATGCGTTTGCTAAGGAATAACAAATGTTTGGGTCAAGCTTAAATTGTTTCCTCATCTAATGTTGGCTTAGGGGACTCATAACCTCAATTTTTTTAATAGATTCAAAAAATGATGATGGCGCTTCTTTCTTTGTCTCTGCGTCTTCAAGGGCTCTTGAACACAAATTTCCACTTTTCATTTTCAAGATAAATGCCCCATTTCCTAGCTTACTAATTTTTCTACACAGTTTTACAAAGAAGAAGACTCTAAATTAATAGGGGAACCCATATCAGCTAGTTTCCTCTGTTTTTTTTTAGTCACAATTTTACATTAACCGTGTGTCGCCATCAGTACGCATTACCATAATTGCCAATTATGTCATAATTAGTCCGCATTCCTTTCTTGAGTGCACTCTACAGAACGCGCTCAACAAAAAAAGGGTTGCCATCAACATAGACAAAGTTATCAAAGTGTCATCTTTTTTACTTACAACAGCAGATTAGACTTGTCCCCCTTTCAATGTTTCCGCAGCAGGCAGCACCTGCAGGTTGAATTATCTCCATATGGGAACATATACGCACTGTGCGCCCTTCAAAGTCTAAATATTGATCTCTTAACTGAGTTCTATTCAAATCCAGTTGTGGCAATTTATTTTTGTATCTCTATGTCGCAAAGGAAGACTAATTGAACTATCATCATGTTCTGGTCTTTTGTCTCACTCTTTCTTCTGCTATCGATCTTCCTAAATACCGATCTCGAAGAGAATACAATTGAAATCGCTCCTCTGAATTACTACATGTCTGTCCTCAAGTGACACCACTCATAAATTCCATCGTCCCCGATTTTGGACGCCTTGGTTGCCGTTTGGATCTTTTTTTTTTTTTTTTTTGGGCTAATCTTATCGATCGATCGCGTTTAATGTTTTCAAAACATTTCTCAATTTAGAGCTGTAGCCAGTCCACTAGCTCCTTGTCACACATTTTGTCAGCTTAGGACAATTGTGTGCACTTGACAAACTTGAGTTTTCTTCGAGATCGAGAGTCACATATCCGATTGCATCATCATCATCATCATCCTACCATCAGCAGGATCAGTTGAGCAAGCACACGAGGGACCAGAGGATCATTGATCGCAATCTTGCACTTGGCTCCTATAAAACGATAAAACCAATCGTCAGACTGAGCCACTGGCAAAGATGCAGGTCAAGACAGACAGAGACAGAGAAATAAAATTTATGATCCTCCGATCCCGATCAGTGATCTTGATCATCGTTCTCTGCTCTCTTGATTTTTTTTCCTTGGAATCGATTTAATTGGATACCTTCATGGCTGCTTGAGTAGTTGATTACACTCGACGACCTTTCTTTTCAAGGAACACTAAAATCCATCGCGTAGTCCTTTGCAGCCTTCACCATGCTGATCAAGATTCGAAGAGTGGACATTTGACGCAAAATGTCATTCATTCGACATCTTTTTTTCGAAGAATAAATGCTTGACATTGACATTCGAATGGCGCGACACAACACATTCAGAATACACAATCGCGCATCATCATCGTTTTGGTTATGTCGAAAAAGACATAGCGAGAAGGGCCAATTTATAGCCCAACATTGGGTAATTTATTGAGAGTTTGACGTTTGGGGCTTAGATCACATCACAATGACCCACATCTTGTGTCAATTTTTTACATTTTTTCATCGGAAGAAGTGACCTTTATTTTTATGGTTCTGTTAGTTTTTGTTTCTGGAAAAAAATACACATATCAAGGGGCCAATTAGATTGAGTGAGTGTTCTTTTTTCGTATATTTTTGTTTTAATCATTTAGAACGGTTGGCATCACACGTTAATTGCTGCCGATGACAGACACAGAAATTCTGGATGAAAACATCGAAAACAGAATGAAAAAAGGAACAGAAGTGCAAATTAAAGTTAATTGAGACATTTGCTTAATTTTGAACTGAAAAAAAAATAAGAACTTCTGAGAAGGATGACAATATTTTCGGCATTTACCAATTCTGTATACCTATGTGTGTTCGCTCTGTTGGTTCAAATAATTTGTCATTTAATGCATCTGACGTTTTGTTTTGGTTTTTTTTTTTGCAATGGAAAAATCAAATGAGGCTGAAATGGTACTGTCATCCGAGCAAAAGAAGAAGAAGATATACAGTTTAATTTGACAAATGAGTTTTGACAGCTTCCGTTTGGCGGCATTTAACTTTGAATTGATTTTAATGATGCATGTAGTCGCAAGAGACATATGGTTGCTTTAGTATAGCAATGTGCTTTGGGAGTTTTCTTTTACTTCTTGAAGATGAGGCAAATGATGAATGACGGTGGAGTCTTAATTAAGTCATAAAATTAAGTATAGGATCAATCATTTTTTCAAATATATTGCTCAAAGAGATTTTCAGGCATGTTTAAAACACATTGAGGCATTTTCGACGAGGAAGCTTGAATATTCATTGATGGGGAACCCGGACCTTGGAGATTTTCCGGTTTCGCAGTTTTAATTGGCAGAGGTCTTAGCTTTGCTTGAGCATCAAGCCCAGCGCTTTGCCCACTTTAGGTTGAATTTCTGATTGGCTGTCGGCTTCATAAGTTAATTTAGTTAGTAGATGGATGCATTTTCGAAGAGTGGGCTTAAATATTGATCGATGTGGGACACGGACTTTGGAGATTTTCCGGTTTCGCAGTTTTAATTGGCAGAGGTCTAAGCTTTGCTTGAGCATCAAGCCCAGCTCTTTGCACACTTAAGGTTGAATTTCTGAACGACTATCGGCTTCAGAAGCTAGTTTAGCAATCAGATGGATGCATTTTCGAAGACGAAGCTTAAATATTGATCATTGGGGGACCTGGACTTTGCAGATTTTCCGGTTTCGCAGTTTTAATTGGCAGAGGTCTTAGCTTTGCTTTAGCATCAAGCCCAGCTCTTTGCACACTTAAGGTTGAATTTCTGAACGGCTTCAGAAGTTAGTTTAGTAAGCAGATAGATGCATTTTCGAAGACGAAGCTTAAATATTGATCGATGGGGGACCTGGACTTTGAAGATTTTCCGGTTTTGCAGTTTCAACTGGCAGATGTCTTAGCTTTGCTTGATAATCTAGCTATTGGCTCAGCCCAGCTCTTTGCCTACTTAAGGTTGAATTTCTGATCGGCTGTCGGCTTCATAAGTTAGTTTAGTTAGTAGATGGATGCAAAAGCGCACGTCAGTCATTCTTGTTTTTGAAAGACGCCGGATAGCCGAAACCGTTTTCCAGAGCAACTTACTTACTTACTTATGGTGGCGCTACAGTCCAGGTCGGATCAGGGCTTTAACCAACAAACTTCTCCAGCCAGTTAGGTCCCTAACTTGCTGTCTCCAGTTTCACACTCCAAGTTGGTTCAGGTCCTCTACCACCTGTGTGCTCCTCTTATGCGACGTCCTTCCGGGTTTGATTCGAAGAATCTTCGAGCCGGAGCATTATTTTCTATTCGCTCAACATAACCCAACCATCTAAGTCGTTGGACCTTTACTTATCTAGCTAGGTAAGTGTCGCTGAACAGCTCGTACAGTTCTTTGTTGAATCTTTGTCTCCATTCTCCATTAACGCAGAGAAGACCAAAAATAACTCGAAGAATTTGTATCTCAAAGCAGCCCAAAGCGTTTTCATCAGATGTTGTCATGGTCCATGTCTCTGCACGATACATGACACATGACACATGAGAGTGTCACTTTAGTTGCTCGGGAGAGGACTTTACTACTCAGTTGCCTTCTAAGTCCAAAGAAGCAGCGATTGGCAAGTGTGATTCTTCGTTTGATTTCAGCGCTGGTATTGTTGTCTGAGTGGATAGCGGATCCCAGGTAGACAAAGTCCTTAACTACCTCGAAGTTAAATCTGTCTATGTTGACGTTTGCTCCAAGACGTTAATGTTGGTAGTCCTTTCTATTCGACAGCATTAACTTGGTGTTGCCCTGGTTAACCGGTAGACCCTAATGGCCTCCGTCTCAAGACTCACAAACGCTCCAATGACATCACACTGTGTCCTTCCAATTCTGTCAATGTCGTCAGGTATCCCAGTAGCTGGACGGACTTTTGGATGTTTGTGCCTCTCGTGTTGACATTGGAGTTTTGCACTATCTTCTCAAGAATGATGTTGAAGAAATCGCATGACAACGCATCGCATTGTCTAAAACCTTTTTTGACATGAAAAGCGTCCGTTATGTTTTTTTCCGACCAAGATGAAACAGCGTGAGTTTTCCATTGTCATCTTACACAGACGGACGAGTTTCTCTGGGATTGCAAAACAAGACATTGCTCTATATAATTGGTCTCTATAGACGCTGTCATACGTGGCCTTGAAGTCGATGAAAAGGTGGTAGGTATCGATTTGAAGTTCCTGGGTCTTCTCCAAGATCTGCCGTAGGGCGAATATTTGATCGATGGTGGACTTTCCGCAGCAACAGCTGCCTAAAATAGAAGAATCTAAATGTAGAGATATGCTAAGGAACTAAACGTAGAAATATAGATCGTGTCTCACCCAAACTATTCGACTTGCTGGTGGCCGCCTATCCAAACTTTTACTCCTTTGAAAATAAGCCTCGAATGGGTTTCTGCTTCAAGCTCCGGAGTGTAACAAATTCCTTAAAAAATGGTTGCATCAAATTAAAGAATCCAAAATCACTTTATCAAACGATGTAAGTAGTCACAACTGTTACGCTTAAGAACTTGTAATTGGATCAAATGATAAACCAGCCATTCTCTATTGTTGCCTCGAAAATTCAACCATGACATTCCCAAGAATTTTCTCTCCAATTTTTTCTTGTCGTATCTTCTTATCCGATTAGAACTTACACCGCATCAGATCACAAAAAAGCAACTATAGATAGCATAGAAGAAAGTATACGTCAAAGCCAAACACAAAGTGGACAACTATAGCCATGTTCGATTTATTGTTTACACTGGCATTCATCGTGTCCCCCCTTATCTCAAATAATATCCAGTAGCACAATTGACAGTTATCCATTGTTAAAGCACCAGCCAGGGCTAATGTCTAAGTCAATAATAAAAAATTATTATTATTAGATGGCATTGCACACAACATCCAATTCTCGTTGGAAAGTTGGTGCCACAAGAGCGAGAAGAGTTGTTGAATATTGAATTTGTTGACGTCGTCGATTGTCGATGACATTTACATTTTGTGCGCGCCATGTTGATGCCAATGCCACCCTGCGGCAAAAATAAAAAAAAAAACTGTTGCCGCCATCACCATTCCCAATCGAACAAAATCAAATTCATGTCAAAACTGTCATTCGAAGTATGGTAATCGTGATTGGGAGCATGGAATTAGACATCCATCGATTGAAAAGGGTTTGTTTGATTTGGTGTTTTTCTCGTTGTCTAGCTGTTTGTGTCGGGGGATTGGTAATTCGAGTAGTAAAAGGAGTGAATTTGTGTGGGGGGAGTTGAATGGGCATAACATAACGGTAGCTGATTGTTAAACCTACAATAAAGTGATATTTTGTTTTGTCAAAATTGACAGATTGACATGGTATATCCGGTGTTAAACAATTTTGGTGTTATTCTTTTGTTTTCGCTGACATTCCTCAAGGTTTAGGATTTTGATTCACCGATTTGATTCATCCAAAAACAAATCCATTAGTTTCACCCAACTGTTATCTCTCCAAAAACAGCGTTGACGCCAAGAACAAGAGAAAACAAATTTCTGGCGAATGCTCTCCACAAAAACAAAAAAAGACATTTTCTTTAATGCACTCACTGCAGGCACTGTCACCATCAACATTGTCCTGTTAGTTGTTCCCAGAGTATTTTTAGAGGTAGTTCAACAAATTTTCACTTGGCACCCTATGGCACTGATAGTTATTTTTTCACTTCATCCAAAACCCAATGCGGATAGCCATAAATAATATTCTCTAGAGCAGAAGAGAGAGCAAGAAAAATCCAGCAAAGAGGGCATTTCGCACAAAAACTAAAAATTCGTCGCGTTAATATAATTACTGCATTAAAGAACCCAGTAGAGTCCTCTGGTTGGAATTTTTGTCTCTTATGATATTAACCAGAAAAACTCCGGTTAAGAGCTGCTACAAGGACAAACCAGGACATTGGGAAAAAAGTGTCAAGAACTTCATTGCTTGATTTATGAACCTCTACGGGAAATCTACCTCTTTAGAATCTGGGCAGGAACACCTACACATGTGCGAATTTGTTCATCTAACTACTGGCGAAAAGTCCCATTCCGGACAAATGGTAATTGGTACCTACGTCAAACGAACAAAAAACTAACCCAAACCAAAGAGAAAAGAATACCAGAGATAAGGAAAGATTCCAATAGAGCAAGTGACCGCCTTAGCCACAGGTGGTGCTTATGGTTGAAATCTGTCAAAAAGAAACAAACCCGATGATAATTTCGTTAACTGTGGCCTCATTGTTTCACACACTGTTTCAAGGACATTTTACAATTTTTCTATCAATCAACCCATCAATCCTCAGATTTGTGTGTAGAAAATAATTTACAATAACCGCATTTTGTTGGAGGATGATTTTATGACAGGATATTATAGCATGACATTTGTCCTCTAATGTCCTTGCATTAACCGTCAATAATCACACAAATTTAACTGCAAAATACAAACAGAGTTCTTTCATTGTAATTCCTCCTTTCAAACTCAGCTTGGGATTCTTTTGGTTCTGGGCTGTTGAATTCTCGGTATAGAAGGACCAAAGCAGGGCAATAAATTTGTTACGGTCATCCGAGAGTTTTCGGTTTACGATGTAACCATATAGCTGTCATGTTGGACAATAGAGCACATTAGTGATGCAGCTAACAGCAGCCATATAATCATTTGAATGCATTTCCATGGAATTTTTGATTGACAGTTGTTGATCTCTCTCTCTCTCTCTCTCTCACTCTGTCTGCCCAGTTTGCTTTTGGGGTTTTTCTGTTCGTCCCGGGAGACCTAAAGGATTTTCTATAGCTGCTATGGACGGGGGAGAAAATTTCCATTTTAACGAGATAAATTTCAAAATAAGCATTAAAATAATGTTTAGGTTGAATTTTTCATTTTTATTGCTTGTTTGTGTGCAAGTGTCAGAGTCGTCATCTCGTCATGTCATGTGAGTATAGAAAAGAGTGTTGTTATGACATTCAAATGAAACGAAAGAGAAGAGATCTCAAGGAGGCTCTGACGCCACCACTTACTTAATATGAGCTGGGCACTCAAAAAAACACACATTTTGTGATTGTTTCAAGACAATCCTTTAATATGACGAGTGTTCGTCTTTTGAACTCACTTGGGGATGTATACAAAAGCGTTTGATCCATAAACATTTTTTTAGGGTTTGAATATTTGTTTTTATTATTTTCGTTTCATTTTAATGTCATTTCTAGAAACTGTGGTTTTTTGGGGTGAGGACTGAGGATGTGTTTACATTATTGGGGAGAGAGATAAACGATGACAGATGATCTGTTTGACAGTTTTGGATTTTTATTTTGATAAACAAAAATTGTGTTGGATATAAAAGAATTTTGTTTTTATTGCAGCAAAAGGTTAAAAGAAATTTGGGGCAAATAATGCCACTAATATTCGGTTAAAAGTGGGGCCTTCAGTCAAATATGATCAAGTGGACGTACACAGCGATTGTTAGGCCGATACTTGTTTACGGATCCATTGACCCATAAAAATCCGCTCTCAGCAAAGCTTACATAGTAAATAAGCTTAGAAAGGTGCAGAGAAATGCGTTCGTAGGGATATCAGGGGAAATCAGGTCCTGTCCAACAGATGCACTTAACGTAATCCTGTACCTTCTTCCCAATGACCTCTTTATTAAATATCAGGTGCCCTGCAGTATCTTGAGACTCAAAGAAATAGGCTGCTGGAAAACCCGATCCTACTGGCACTGCAACCAAACCAGCCTGATACCATCAGACATCCTTCTACAATCACCGATTACTGCATCCCTATCCTAAACACCTCAAAGAAGTTGAGAGTCTTGTTCCCGTCAAGCATCGACTGGGAGGAAGGCGATGTGACGAAAGACTTCGACTCAACTATCTTCACGAATGGTTCGAAGATGGAATGCGGTGTTGGTGCAGGTGAGCCTCTTAAGATTTCAAAATCCTATAGACTTCCCGATTTTGCCAGTGTATTCCAGGCAGAATTGTTAGCGATAAGAGAAGCTTGTATAGCTCTTAAAGATATCCGACAGAACCAAAATGTAGCTATATTAACAGACAGTCAGGCAGCTATTAAAGCCATTAATTCAGCTTTATCTTCCTCGAAACTGGTCCAGCAATGAAAAGAAGCCTTCAAGGAACTCTATTTGAGCGTCACTCTAATCTGGATACCGGGCCATAGGGACTATGAGGGAAATGAGAAGGCAGATGAGCTAGCTAGGCAAGGATCAGCACAGGGCTGTGCAGGTAGCCTTGTCTAGAACCCTTTTTTGACATCAAAAGCGTCCGTTAGGTTTTTTCCGACCATGATGGAACAGCGTGAGTTTTCCATTGTCATCTTACACAGACGGATGTGTTTTTTTGGGATACCAAAACTAGACAGTGCTCTATATAATTGGTCTCTATAGGCGCTGTCATACGCGGCTTTGAAATCGATGAAAAGATGGTACGCATCGATTTGAAGTTCCTGGGTCTTCTCCAAGATCTGCCGTAGGGTGAATATTTGATCGATGGTGGTCTTTCCGGATCTGAAGCCACACTGATATGAAGCTATGAGATTATTGACGAAAGGCTTCAACTGTTCACACACCAAAGCAGACAAGATCTTGTAGGCGATGTTCTTAAGACCTATACGTCTGTAGTTGGTGCAGTTCAGGGGATATCCTTTCTTGAGGATCGTTCATACCATGCTGAGGTTCCATTCGTCGGGCATGCTTTCCTCCGACCAAATTTTGCAGATGAGCTGGGGCATGCTCCTAACCAAATCATCTCAAGCAGTTTTGAACAGTTCGGCGGCTAGCCCATCTGCTCCAGCGGCTTTGTTCGACTTTTGTTTAGATATCGCTATCTTCACTTCGTCATGGTGGCGTGGGTGGAATGGTTGGCCTTCCGCACCCAAATTTAATGGTTCTGTATTGCTGACGGAGTTTTGGTCATCATCACCATTATACAGCTTGGAAAAGTGGTCTTTCCATATCCTCAGCACTGACTGCGGTTCTACTACGATGTTCCCATGATGGTCTCTACAGGCTTCAGTTCGGGGTGTATAAGCCTTGGAGGTTTGTTTCACCTTTTTGTAGAACTTTCGAACCTCGTTCTTGTTGTGACATCCCTCTATCTCCCCGATCGCGCGCTTCTAATGCTCCCTTGTTTTCTTTCTGAGAAGTTTATGCCCCTCTCTCCTTTTCTGCTATAGTAGAGCTCACGATCTGTTCGTGTCCTTCTTTGCAGCGCCGCTTTGTATGCTACTTGTTTAGCTGCATGTGCTTGCCGGCATTCATCGTCAAACCAGGGGTTTCGTTGTGATGGCCGTGTATACCCTAGCACTTCAGAGGCGGCATCTCTGATGGCTGCTTGGCAGTGTTGCCACTGGTTCTCTATATTTTATGCTGGCAGTAATGGACTTCTGAGTAGATTTTCGGAGACACGATCGGAAAAGAATCTAGCAATCTAGCAATCTTTTGCGATTGTAGCCTTTTGATGTCGAATTTCCTCCTAGCATTTTCGCGTGTTGGCCTTGATCGGGATATCCGCATAGTATTTGGCTACAACAAGGAAGTGGTCCGAGTCGATGTTAGGTTAGTAGGTATAGGATTGTACCTGGGAAATATACATCCTTCTAACCCATCCACATGTTTTTAAAATCTCATGAGGTATGGTATCGAAACGGCACACTCAGCGCTAATTGTGTCCTTTACGGAAGTGGGACAGCCATTTCTACCTACCTACCTTGTGTCATCTGACGGATAGAACAAGAACTAGTTGATCGCTTTCCTTTAAAAATAAAATGTCAGAAATGACATACATGGACAAAAAAAACTAAATATGAACTTATGTTAGGGACACTATTTGCCTCCAGCTGTTTGAAGCGCTGGTTTCGACACAGTACAAATTAAAGGAGAGAAGAGGAATATTTCTGCCACTTTCTGATTGAATGCCTAAATAAAATTTGTTTTCTTGTAAATTTCTATTTGATATTAATTAAATATTCCCCAAATGAATTCATCACAATTTCTGTCAATGATTGAAAAAAATTAGCCAGCATGATTTTTCTCGTGTCATCATTACCATCATCAGCCTCCTTACTGACTGACAAGACCGACACTATTTTATTTATAATTCGCTCATCCCATCCCTCATATTCGTAACTTAAGGTACCCAAGGCCAAGTGTAGTTTCAAGTTCGTCGAGAGTTCCATATGTCATTTGCTATAGTTTCTGTTTTTGAAATGAATTATTTGATATTCTCACACATCATCGTAGTCTATCGACTTGACATTGAAAAAACACTCTCTCTACCCGTAGAACGCAGATTATCCCAATCCAACTCCAAATCCACAGAAATAAAAAAGAAATGTTCAAGTCTAGTAGTGCTCACACGTAGCCTCATCATCATCCATCAGAGCGAGGTGAGGGTGATGTATGCATGTCGGACTTTCGATTTCGATCGCTTAATTGCCACACAGCACAGCAATTAAACTCTCGTCGTGTATACTCACATTTATATATCAGCTTCGAGGCATCCTTGATACTTCTTGCTCTGAATCTGGGGGTGTTTATTGTGCGTTGGCTGGTGCCACACATGTTTCGCCTTATGGGATCTTGACAAACGGCTGACATCCATCAGCGTCATCAGCAGCAGCAGCAGAGAGTAGAACTTTACGCCAAACTCCTTCGTGCCATATGTTGTGTCGTCGTCGGTCCGTCGGTCGGTTGTCTGATAATAATATTCTCCAGATGTTTTTTTTTTTTTAGGGTGCTGTCTTCCCTCTATTAGTAGGTTTCTCTCTAGACTGCATTCTGCATCTATCAACAGGAGCTGGCTCCATTGATTCTCTTATTCGTTGGAGTCCAAACAATTTTTGCTTCAACCATACCGTCTCTACTGCTCCTTGCCCATTGAAACGGATTATTCCTTTGGTGCTTTGGTCAATTGCAGGTTAGAAGCGATGAGATGCTGTCGGGCTAAAGCTGTTGCTATGAAATGCCCCGGACTTGTGCGGTAGATGGCGGTGCAGTGGCTTTGGCCAAATGGTTGTTAATGATGGCTATGATGATAATGCCTGCTGTAGGCAGTCTGTAGAAACAGACCCAACGGGGCTACTGGATTATTCGGATTCAGAGAGTTTATTTGTTGGGGATTTGTTTTGCGAGATGCCACCTACCGACCAATGTCGATGGACGTTTCAATCGCACGCTGGTGATTCATTTCTGCTTTGATGATGCTGATGGATAAACATAGATTGAATGCACATTTTGCTCAGATAAAAGAGAGGGGAGATAGCAGCGACGTCGATTTGAAGCTATGAACGGCTTTGGGGTGTAAATATTTCGTTTTGTTTATAATTGAAGATAAACATCAATTCTGGAGAAAGAATGTTTATCTTCGTGGATGGTTTTGAGGAATTGAAAGTTTTTTTACACTTTGAGCCCATTAAGTGGTGCCCAAACAGATGTCTACATGCGTTGCAGATTGCATGAGTGAATGAACTCGGAGTTGTCCTTGATATCCTTAGCATCACGATTTGTTGGCTAGACCATATGTTTCCAATCCCATCGCAGGAAATCTTAAGCGGTCTTGATGGACATGCAGCGAACCTAACAAAATGTCACCCTTTTTTAATTCAATCTGTCTCTCTGACATCTATCAATCTGGAATCCATCAGTAAACAACAAATATAGCTTCCCAAACGCACTCTACCCACCGCAAACAACATTTCACATAGTTTTGTTGAAGGACACTCGTCTTTATTCGAAAAATGTTGCTGTTGATGTACAACCGATTCGAATCAATTTCCTCCTCCAATTACATAGAAACCACTCACACACATGCCACTAGCTCTCTGCGGCTGTCATTCTCATCCGCAGAAACGTCAACAAACATTCAATTCTCTTTTTTTGTCTCCTCCGGTTTCACACAGGACTCTCGAAATCAAACACAAAACTAAATTGAATACAACCAAAAATCCGAATCAAATTAATTTTCACGTTAGATTCTTCACGCGCAATGGAAATTAGTGGAAAGGACGAAAACAAAACAAAAATGTTTCTGTGAAATACCAAAAATATCAATCTGTCATGGTAAACAGTTGCTGGGTCAGGTCTGACATCTTCATAGAATTTTTGTTCAATTGTAAAGACTGATCCTGATTTCTCTCAACAAGGTCGTCCATCGATCATAGAGAATACAAATATCCTTGGCTACCGCAATCCCTGGAAAAACAACAACAGGTAGTCAAGTCCTCTATGCTGTCTCTGTATATGAATGATCTCGAGTACCTGTCAACGTTTTGTGTCTTCTTCAAGGATCAAGGATGATAATTATATTTTTGCAATTTGTTTCTTTTCTTGGGTCCTGTCGTTTTTTTGTGTGTGTCTTGTTTATTGGAAATTCTACGATTTCTCTTGAGACTCCATCAAACCGTGTCCTTGCGATCTGTCTTCTTCAATTTTGTTTGGTTGTTGTTTTTGTTTTTCTGAAGTGGCAGCATATGGCTTGAAATTATTGTTGAGGTTCACATATTAAATTCTCATAAAAGGATCAAATTCTGGCAGGATTTTCTCTCATTAGAAATGAATATATCTCAATTTTTGTTGTTGCATGGTTGGTTTTTGAAGTGGAGAGATCCTTTTTTCGATTTCTCGGTCCAGATGCAACCACATGTTGCTGTTGAAAGATTTCTTTTTGTCGCTGAAGATTTTTTTAAAGGAAATATTTTCTTCTAGTTGAAGGATGCAAGGATTCTTGACAATTTCAAATCAGTCCACATCTGATTGAAATTTGTATGTTAAATGTAAAGCCCACCGCTTACAAATCTCCAAACCTCTGTTTTTCAAAAACTCTACAAGGCTTTTGCGGTAGAAAACCATTGTCCGAACATAGCGGTTTCCTGCATCTTCCAGGAAAAAAAAAGTGAAGGAAAAATAAGCCAAGTTTGGTATTCCAGCTTATAGTGGAGAAAATATGCATGTTTTGCGTATTAAAATTCATTTGCCTTAGCATTGGTCAGGGCTCAGCACGGTCCGACTGACTGACTTGGCGCTAATACCATTCTCATGGCTCATGGCTTTCCACAAATATTTATTTTTTGCTTTTTCCCGACTCCCACGGCCCATCTGGAACTCCAGGTTTGGAGTTATACTCCGTCCATTTCTTCGGTCTTCGTTGTATTTCATTTTTCTCGCGCAACCACACTCGAAATATCAAAAGTCCTTATTTCTTGTTGTTTTTTTTTTTCTCCAAACCATTTTTCTCATCCTTTTTTATCCTGATGGGTATTTGGAAGCGAATCCATTTCGGCCGTCCACATTCCGGCTCTGTGTGGTCTGACATTTGGTTTTATAGTCCAGATAACCTCAGCCCTGTGGCCCCCTTAAAGCTTCACCCCACAACATATGTGCGGTGAGATTGTTGTATAAATATAAGTTGGCTCCTGACCTGTTAAAAGTTTTTCAAGTCGCTATGTTGCCACTGCTGGAGCTGAGCTGGAGCGACGACGACGAGTGTTGAATAAATTTTCACAATACAACTCCATATCCTGCTTATAGCTGTAACTTAGGAAATTGTTAGTTTTTAGAAGAAGAAAACACACAACAAGCAAAAACACCTAAGGAACCTTTGGTTAAATAAATTTTCAGTTGTTTGGTGTTTTTTTTTTCTTCTTCACTTTTTTCGTTTTCCCACAGAGATTATCATTTTGTTTTCTTATAATTTTTTGATATAATTTTTGTTTTTTTCTTTTTTTTTCTCGGCAAGGCTTCAGCAAATTCGCTGGAAGTGGTGCTTCTAGAGAAAAATGCCACAGGACTTAAGTTGTTTTTATTTTGTTTTATTGGTGAGGATTGGATTGTAAGTTAGATGTTTCCAACTCGAGGAAAACACTTCGAGGTGATAGGTTAGGTACGTCATGAAAAGTTACGTTATCAGCAAGTTTATCCCCACGAATCGAAAGATCGTTAAAGTTTTGACTAACTCTTCGAGGCCCATTACAATTTCTTGAGCTATGAGACCCCTTAGACTAATAAGTTCCAACTATCATAACCCCTTTAAAAGTCATAGACCCATATCGTGTAGAGTTTTTTGAAATGTGTTAGGTTTGCTCCTAGTCCAACCCTCGTCCAGTCAAGCCGATTGAGCCCAGTTTTTCAACAACCTGATAGGTAACTCGCTTTTCCATCATGGTCGGAAAAAACCTAACGGATGCTTTTGATGTCGAAAACGCTTTTAGACAAGGCGATGCGTTGTCATGCGATTTCTTCAACACCATTCTTGAAAAGATTGTGCAAAGCTCCAACGTCAAATCCAAGGGAACAATCTTTCAAAATTCCGTCCAGCTACTAGGATACGCAGGCGACATTGACATAAGGAAGAACACAGCGTGATGTCAGTGGAGCATTTGTGAGTCTTGAGACGGGGGGCAGGAAAATAGGTCTAGCGGTGAACGAGGGCAAGACCAAGGTAATGCTGTCGACCAGAAAGGACTACCAACATCGACGTCTTGGAGCAATCGTCAACATAGACAGATTTTACTTCGAGGTAGTTAAGGACTTTGTCTACCTGGGATCCGCTGTCAACTCAGAAAAAAACACCAGCGCTGAAATCAAACGAAGAATCACTCTTTCCAATCGCTGCTTCTTTGGACTTAGAGGGCAATTGAGTAGTAAAGTCCTCTCCCGATTCCCGAGCAACTTAAGTGACACTCTACAAAACCCTCATCATCTCGGTCCTCAATTATGGTGCAAAGACATGGACCATGACAACATCTGATGAAAACGCTTTGGGCTTCGAGTGATTTTTGGTCCTGTCTGTATTTATGGAGAATGGAGACGAAGATTCAACTAAGAACAGTTCGAGCTGTACAGCGACACTGACCTAGCCAGAAAAGTTGAGGTCCAACGACTTAGATGGTTGGGTCATGTTGAGCGAATGAAAAACAATGCTCCGGCTAGTAGAGTCTTCGAATCCAACCCGGAAGGACGTCGCAGAAGGAGCCTGTTCGGGAGAAAAGTTCTGCAAAAGGTCTTTGATCCTGTCTGCATCAATGGTGAATGATGGAGGAGATCTAACAGCGAATTAAACGGGCTGTATGGCGAAACTGACCCTCAGGTGGTTTGAAGATGGACACAAACACTCCGGCCCGTAAAGTGTATAAACCCACTTGATTAGGATGATGCAGTAGGGGAAGACCAAGCTCGGGTGGCTCGCGCAAGTTGAAGATGGCCTCAACCAACTCGGCGTATGAAACTGGAGACAGCTAGCTGGAAAGGTTTGTTGGTTGAGGCTTCAGTCCACTGTCTACCCCGGACTGTAGTGCCACCTTTAGTAAGTAAGTTAGGTGAGCAGTGGTTCAACGCAATGCCGTAAAGTAATGATGTGATCGATTGATAGGGACCTAGTACGGAAAGCGGCACCATCAAGTGGAGCTCCATGGTAAACCAGCTGAGATTCTCTTAAAGTCACTGGCGGAGCTTGTTTAAAACCTTGCGTGCAAGTCAGTAGTAGTCAACCTAGCAGAATTCATCTAACGGAACACAATACATAACATCATTAGCCGTGTTTTTTTTCACTACTCAGTAGCCAGCACAGTAGTCAAGTGCGAATAAAACGCTCCAACTCACTTTATCTGTCAAATTCAACTTGTATGACAATTGTTCCATACAACAAACCGTCGCAAAATGGACCTGAGGGTTGCGCCTCGGGTTACACAAAATTAGCAAGTACTTCAACCTAAGCGAGTGCTTAACTCAGATAAGCTCAGATCATTAGATTTGCATAGCAAAATAATTCTTCTTAACGCCAACAGCACTGTCTTCATTTCAATGATTGAAAGTTCTATCGCCGACACAACTGTCATTTTTCCAAATTGTTGTTGTTTGCCAAGGGTAATTTTGCTGTGCTGGCTACTGAGTAGTGAAAAAAAAGCGACTATTGTTTTTTATACTTTGAAATGTCTGACCCTATCTGACAACTCAGAGTGTAGATTTGAATTTACTCCCTGCTGCACACATAACTAATTAGGATAATGCATTTTTTTAAATATACTTTTTTGGCCCATCAACCTTTTATTTACTTAAGGATATCGAGATGGAACCAAGTCCTCAACCAGCACGGTTTTCCTGTTGGGATATTCCGGTGAAGGTTCCTTGCAGTGGTTTGCCTCCCCGTTCTAAACTTTTATTTTTGTGCGGTATATAGCGATAGTAGATCTAATTGAAAAGTGTAACAAATAGGGAGCCGGAAAGTGGGTAACAAAAAAAGTAAAAAAAAAGTAAAAAAAAAGTCTGCGGAAGCTCGGTTTTAACTTCTAATTTATTTAAATGGGCGAAAAGTGTTTACGCCTGGTAGCAATTATTTCCAATGAAGTTGCGGCGAGACGCGTCCTTTTTTCTGTTTTAAGATGGTATTAGAGGGCTTTTAGTTTCCTTTCGGAGGGTTAGGTTTTGCTTTATGAGAAGAGGTTACCAGTTTTGTGCTAAATGCTTTGTGGTTTCTGCCAAAATAAATGGATAAGAACCAACTCAGGTTTAACCTAATGAAATTGATTTTTTTTTCTAACCTTCGCTTCAATGTTGTTAAGGATACGTAAATTTCAATAAAAAATGTAAAAGGAAATTACGGTGTTGTTAAGGATTTTTCGTTGAAAAAGTTTGATTTATTTAAAGGCAATATAAATACTGATTATGATCAAAAGGAGGGTTCCTGTGTTTCATTTTCAACAGATTAAGGATCTAATTTTGATGCTAAACAAACCACAATCTGTTTCACTCACAAGATGTAGATTTAGATGCCTTTTGAAGTTATGAAATCTCAGGGTTGCCTTTTTTGAAGGGCACTTAAAAATCCTAATTTTTCTAAAATTTGTCGCAGTCATCAAAGAAGAAGAAGGAGAGCACACTTGAAAGCAATTTGTGTCTCATTTAGTTCAACCTTTTGCACATTAGAATCTCTTCTCTTTATTGTGCAAGAGGATACGTGTGCTTGAGCATGTCTAAAATCCTTGAAAATTACTAAATTAACAGCTCGAAGGGCAAAACAAAACTTCCAGACTTCTTATCTCGGTATTCTTCTTCAAGATGTCTTCATTAGTAACATTTACCACGATCTGATAAATTCCATATTAGTTTCTTTCTCTCTTTTTGTATATCCTGAAAAATTATAACGAAACCGTGTGCTCTGGCTATTCGAATTTGGCCTGAATTTGGGCGGAACTCTGTTGATGATGTTTGATAGTCTTATCACGATCTCAAGATGTCTTCTTTTTTTGTTGGAACTCAAGCAAAGTTGAGTGGAACAAATGGCCTGGAATTCAAAATTCACCTCATGTTGAAAAATACAAAAAAAAAATAGGTTTCTTTTAAAAATTAGACAACTCAAAGATTACGCAAAGGAAAAGTAAAAAGGAACAGGCTCTTCTGAAAGAGATATACAAGCAACGTGTCGGCATTATGGTTTGAGGATAAAAGGATCACAATAGAAACGTTACGATTGCCCTAAAAGAATATAGGTGCAACTATATCCAGAGCGCCGCGCCGTCACTGCCGCCGCCACAATCAGAAAGGACCCCTGTGGCAATTGATGATCGGCTTCTAGCAGCACCCAGCACCAGCTTCGAATACACTAATAAATTAATTTGTTTTCCTTTTGTCTGTTGCTGTTAAAAGGGAACAACAAAGCAAAAGAAGAAACATCGAATATCGCCACATGCTGTGTCCAGAATCTAAATTTCAGTCTGCCTGTGCCTACCTAGAGACGAAATTATTGCACAAGATCGAATTTATAGACGAAGAAGCTGGACAGGATATGGAATTATGTATTGTGTTACGAGTTAGGATGTTTTAATCCAAGTAATTATAGGGAAGACATTGTTTCGTTCGTTTTTTTGGAACACAGGATAGGTGGATACGTGCGTGGAACATATACTGCAGTCTATACCTGGATTGGATTAAGAATACAGATTTATGATCAGCGCAAGCAGGTTGCTTGGAATCGAGAGGTCTTCTATTGGGATACAACCTGTTATTATCAGAAAGGTCTCAGAAGATAAAAATGTTAAGGTGAGATACGATCATTAGTTTTGCTTTGATTGAGATGGCTGTAGTTTTACACAAATTGGCAAGATCACCTGTTTTTATGGGTTGACAGTTGTGAGAGCTGATTTATGATTGCGTGATGTCGTCGGAAATTGCATCGGTAACGTCAGAACTGACAGTTACAACTAGATCACCTGCCAAGGATCTCCTTTTCTGGAATGTGTTCCCTCAATGATTTCTCGAGTATAAATCATATTCATTAACTTACTTACCTACTTAAGGTGGCGCTACAGTCCGTTATGGACATGGGCCTCAATCAAACAGTTACCGCCAGCCAGCTCGATCCCTAGCTAGCTGTCTACAGTTTTGAACTCCAAGTTGGTCCTCTTCCACTTGAGTGCACCACCTGAGTCGCGGTCTTCCTTTCCTCCTACGTTCCTCGCGAAGAGTGTCGAAGGCTTTCCAGGCCGGATCATTGGTGCGTCCATCCGCTCTAAATGACCGAGCCATCTGAGTCTCTGGGCCTTGACCCTTCTGGCTATATAGATGTCGTTGTACAACCCTTAAAGTTCGCTGTTATATCTTCTTCGCCATTCCCTTTCAATGCACACGGGACCGAAGATCACCCGAAGAACTTTCCTATTGAAACAGCCTAAGGCACTTTCATCCGATTTTGTCAAGGTCCATGGTTCTGCACTTCTGCAGGACTGGGATGATGAGGGTGTTGTACAATTTTACCATTTACCGCTAAAGCCGCAAAGGCTTTCACAAAGGCGCCATTGACATCACGCTGTGTTCTTCGCATCATATCAATATCTTCGGCGTACGTGAGAAGTTGAACAGATTTTTTGAAGATAGTGCCTCTGATGTTGACATTGAAGTTCTCCACTATCTTCTCAAGAACGATTTTAAAGAAATCGCATGACAGTGCATCGCCTTGTCTGAATCCTTTTTTGACGTCGAAAGATTCCGTAAGCTCGTTGCAAACCTTGATGGAGCAGCGTTAGTTCTCTTTTCCAGGATCTGCCGCAACGTGAAAATTTGGTCGATGGTTGACTTTGCTGGCCTGCAGCCACATTGATAAGGATCAATCAGATTGTTAACGAAAGGCTTCAGATGTTCACATATTACGGCAGAGAGGATCTTGTAGGCGATGTTAAGTAGACTGATTCCTCTGAAGTTGGCGTGGTTTAGAACATCCTTTTTCAGGAAAATGCACCGGCGCGAAAAAAGAGCAACATCGAAAAGCTTAGTGCGAAATCAGAGCGCCACAGAGCGACCCAAAGCGCACATCGAACAAACCTATTATGTCATAGTTTGGCAGTTTACACGCAACGATGAAAATTAACATGAGAGTTGCAGAATTTTATGTTTTTTTCGAAAGTTGAAACTAAAACAACTTTCTCGTTTTTCCCTTTCTCTTTGAACACAAAAATATCAAAGGAATAAAAAACAGGGAAAGAAAAAAAAAATACAATAATCCCCAAAAGGACTCAAGACCCCAACCATTGTAAACACATTGTTATCCCTTCTCGAAATCTCATGAAAGTCAAGCGCGCCAAAAAAAAAAAAAAAAAAAAAATGAACTCATGCCCAGAAAGAGCACAAAGAGTATCCAAACAGATTGAAATCTTTGACGAGCCAAGTTGAGAGATGTTAAACGTTTGTCAAGTTTTACATAATTCCATGCAATTCCAGTACCATTGGCAGTGCCATCAGAAAGAGTATCCAAGAAGTATCGATTTACACGAAGATACCGTCAATCTACATGACGACGACAAACGACGACGAGGACGATGATGATGATGATGGTGCAGTCAGATACACAGATTCAAAAATTTCCGATGTTAAGGAAGATGACATTGGATGTCATGAAAGGGTTGCACTAGGGGCGACATAGAGCGGCAGGTGGGAGAAGAGCAAACCCAAAGGAATGCACTTTGAATTCAGGTGAATGATGAATACGCCAAGATTGGCTGTACACAGATTTGTTTTTTTTTTTTTTTTGTGAATAACTGAAAGGGCACCTTAAGCCACACGGATCATATCGATGATGCATTATGATCTATCTTGCATGTATTCGATTGAGAGCTCGATTTGGATTTTGAAAGCGAAAACGCGATGCACGTCCTCAGATATAGAATTGATTCAATTGTTCATTATGTAGATATTTTCCCCCTCTATAGAGCGATTTTTTCTTTGCAGCTTAAAAAGAAGTATAAGACCTTATTCCTGGAAGTAACGTTCAAAAGTGAAGCCTTGCCTTTGATTACTGTAAGACTCCGACGGGATGGATGGTCGATCAATGGTGGGACTTGCTTTTCAGAGGAATGATTCGTGTCATTTGAAATGGAAATATAGCAGCAACACAATTGTTTGCCTTCTGACAGAAAGCGATGTGATGTGGATTTGGATTTGGAAATGGAAGGCGATATGGCAGTCCATATCGAAATCGATGCAATCGGGGATTGATGTGGAAAAATGAATCTATTATGAAGCGAAACTGAAATTTGAATAGAATGCATCTGAATAAGAAGTTTAAAAGGAAGTTTGACTGAATCAAGCGGAGCCAATTTTTCTGACATTTTTTTTTAGAAGAGTGGGGGAGGGTTTGATTTGGGTGATTTGATCTGATTGTTGGTTGGTTATTGCTCTGTGCGGCTTCTATACAATTGTTTGACCGTTTAGCCTGGAAAGTGGCATGTTGAATTGATAGATTAAATGTTTTTTTGATAAAGATTTGTTCAAGATTTCCAAAAGATTTAATATATACCACGACTGAAGTCCAACAAAGCCGCTGGAACAGATGGGCTAGCTGCTGAGTTGTTCAAAGCAGCAAGCGACGAGCTAGATAGGAGCATGCACCAAATCATCTGTTAGATATGGTCAAAGAAATGAAGCATTGTGTGGCCGATCCTGAAAAAGGGAGATCCTCTTAACTGCGCCAACTACAGAGGAATCAGTCTACTTAACATCGCCTACAAGATCCTCCCTGCCGTAATATGTGAACGTCTGAAGCCTTTCGTCAACAATCTGATTGGTCCTTATTAATGTGGCTTCAGGCCAGGAAAGTCAACCATTGACCAAATTTTCACGTTGCGGCAGATCCTGGGAAAGACCTATGAACTCCAAATCGATACCCACCACCTTTTCATCGATTTTAAGGCCACGTATGACAGAATCTACAGAGACGAACTGTATAAAGCTATGTCTAGTTTTGGCATCCCTTTCGAACTCGTTCGCTTGTGCAAAATGACGATGGAGAACTCTCGCTGCTCTATCAAGGTTGGCAACGTGCTTACGGAATCTTTCGACGTCAAAACAGGATTCAGACAAGGCGATGCACTGTCGTGCAATTTCCTTAACATCGTTCTTGATAAGATTGTGCAGAACTCCATCGTCAACACCACAGGAACTATCTTCCAAAAATCTGTTCAACTTCTCGCGTACGCCGATGATATTGATATAAATGGGAAGAACACAGAGTGATGATTGAGGCAGAAGCGGCAAAAATGGGTTTATCGGTAAATTAGGGGAAAACGATGTATATGTTCCCTTCGAGGAAGGACACCGACCGACGGCTCGGACAGAACGTCACAATAGACGCATATAACTTCGGGCTAGAAGAGGAGTTTGTCTTCCTAGGCTCCGCTGTTAACACGGGCAATAACACCAGCGCCGAGATCAGACGAAGAATAACTCTTGCTAATCGCTGTTTCTTTGGGTTAAGAAAGCAATTGAGTGGAAAAGCCCTTTCTTGAGCAACTAAGGTAAGACTTGACAACACACTCATCATCGCAGTCCTGCTGTATGGTGCGGAAGCATGGACCCTGACAAAATCGGACGGAAGTGCCTAAGGCTATTTCGAGAGGAAAGTTCTTCGGGTCATCTTTGGCCCCGTGTGCATTGAAGGGGTATGGCGAAGAAGATATAACAGCGAACTTTACGGGTTGTGCAACGACATTGAGCTAGCCAGAAGGGTCAAGGTCCAGACACTCAGTTATTTAGAGTGGATGGACACCAATGCTCCTTCCCGGAAAGCCTTCGACACTCTTCGCGAGAAACGTAGGAGGAGAGGTAGACCGCGACTCAGGTGGCGCACTCAAGTGGAAGAGGACCTCAATCATTTTGAAGTGCAAGACTGGAGACAGCTAGCTAGAGACCGAGCTGGCTGGCGGAGACTGTTGATTGAGGCCCAAGTCCACAACGGACTTGTAAGTAAGTAAGCATTTCCACCGTGTTCGATGTGTATTCAGTGTTCGCGCCGGGAGCGCTCTGAAACACCCTAAGTTATTTTCGGGGCGAGAATTTCGGAGCTGTTCGAATCAGCTTTTGCTATACAACAAAGAGAAAAAAATAGAGCACTAAAAACGCGTTCGATGTGAAACCAACCCCAGGGAGATGTTTCAGTTTTTTGACAGTTCCGATCCCAGTATAATATAACAAGCTCCGGGGCTGGTTACATCGAACAAACCTAATATAAATCTTATTCAAGTTGTGTGGATTTTACATTCATCCGGAAATCATTGATTACATTTAAACCTAGCCAAGACCGATCCAAAGTACAAAATCAAATAACCCGCCAAGGAAATGAAATCTATTAACACCTTTTTGACTTCCAATTATATCATGCGCCATCCTCACTTAGATCTCCAGACACAAAGCATAATTATGATTACACTTCATGTCTGGCCATGAACATTTTTCTCACACCCTGATGCACCACATCGTCAAGTCCGTTCGTCCAATGATTCAACTATTTAAACATCTCCAAAAACGAAAACGAAAAATACATCAAACGCAACAAAGTGTGAACATATGGCGCAGTCACTGTCGGTCGGATGGAAATATTTCACAGATTCACTGCAATAAAATATATCAAAAATACAAGAAATCTTGTTTCCAATTAACCATTAAAAATCTGTGTCTGTCTGTGCACTGCTCGATTGCTCTTCGAGAGTTTGTCGAAGAAGCTAAGGTTGTGCGGGTGGAGATAGTACAACGAAAGACGACCGCCACGGTCTGGTAGAACTTTGTGTTGTATATTTGCCCTTGGTTTTTCGTTGTAATTCTTTTTGTATTTAATTACTTTCGTCCCTTGAGTTTGCTGAGTATTCCAGAGAGCTCCTGAAATAAATCACATTCTGTGGAGTTGGAAGACAACAACGGATTCACCCAAACAAAAGGAGAAGAAGGGGAGTTGTCTTTCGTTTTTTTTTTTCTGTTGTTTCCTAAAACACTGACATTGTGGTTGAACATCTTCCGCCTATGGAAACAAGATGACAGTCCTGTCAGAATAATTAAGGGATATTCTTTTTCCTGTCTAACTCCCTCAATTTTTCATATTTTCTTTTCATGGAAAAGTTCTTCTTTTGAATTTCTATTCTTTTTTTTAAACCAAAATTAAAGTAAGAACTTGAAATTTCATTTCTGTGTTTGAAAAGGAAGCAATCGATTTAGGCTTGGAACATTTCTCATAATGAACACTACTCTACTGATATTGCAAAGGTCCTTGATGTAGGGGCTGTTGATGATGATTTCTCCTTTTTCTCCATTGATAACAAATATACAAAATTTGAAGATGAAAGAAACAACAAAAAAAAATCGTTCTTTGATTTGTTTTGGGATCTAGGGAAATTGTATTCTGATTCGTATGGTTTCGTGCAATTTCAAAGGCAATTTATTGCTAACGTGCTGGAGAACTAGGCACACAACTTCAGTTAGCATCACACAACTTTTTTCCATTAATTTTCTTTAGTATAATCGTTTGGTGGTGCTGCACCAAAGACCAAAGTGACCAATGAGGCTGAAAGATTATATTTGTAATCTGTTTGTGGATTGGTTTGGAGAATCTGATTTAGGAGAGAATGATGATACCCAATTCCCTTTGTTAATTTTCAAGGACTGAGAGGGCATGTGGGAAATTGTTTGTTCTCTAATGTGTTATTATCTTCGAAGAAAGAATAAATTCAAACTCTAACGATTTAGAGAGGTGATAGAGAGGCTCTGTGGCGCTTTGATTTCGCACTAAGCTGTTCGATGTCGCTCTTTTTTCGTCCCGGTGCATTTCCATTTCCACCGCGTTCGATGTGTATTCAGTGCTCGCACTGGGAGCGCTCTGAAACGACTCAAGTTTTTTTGGGGGCGAGAATTACGGAGCTGTTCGAATCAACTGTTTCTATAAACTTACTTGCTTGAGGTGGCACTTCAATCCGTTATGGACTTGGGCCTCAATCAACAGTTCCCGCCAGACATCTCGGTCCCTAGCTAGCTGTATCCAGTTTTGCACTCCAAGTTGATTAAGGTCCTCTTCCACTTGAGTGCGCCACCTGAGTCGCGGTCTTCCTCTCCTCCTACGTCCCTCGGGAATTGTGTCGAAGCTTTTCCGGGCCGGAGCTTTGGTGTCTATCCGCTCTTAATGACCGAGCCATCTGTTCCATGTCGTTGTACAACCTATAAAGTTCGCTGTTATATATTCTTCGCAATTCCCCCGGGGCCTTAGATAACCCGAAGAACTTTCCTCTCGAAACAGCCTAAGGCACATTCATCCGATTTTGTCAAGGTCCACCATGCTTTTGCACCATACAGCAGGACTGCGATGATGAGTGTGTTGTCAAGTCTTACCTTAGTTGCTCGAGAAAGGGCTTTTCCACTCAATTGCTTACTTAGCCCAAAGAAACAGCGATTAGCAAGAGTTATTCTTCGTCTGATCTCGGCGCTGGTGTCATTGCCCGTGTTTATAGCGGAGCCTAGGTAGACAAACTCCTCTATATTACCTCGAACTTGTATGCGTCTATTGTGACGTTCTGTCCGAGCCGTCGGTGTTGGGTTGCCTTCCTCGAAGAATGAAGTAAGCCGGACATTTTGTGTCGATCGTTGCCAGTTCATTGGTGTTATCGAAGAAATTATTACCGAGATAGTTATTCCTTCTATTGGAGAGCGCCGGACATGTAGGTACACAGAAGGTGTTGACTGTTTCCCTTTTCTTTCTCGTCCATGCAGCTTCTACATAAGTCATTTGCGTAGACCCCTAGCCTCAAAGCATGTCAATTGTAGATCTTATATTTTGTCTGCTCTGGGAAATCAAGCCTTTTGACCCTGTGACCATCTATCATTTGTTGATTCTAGAGCATACTGTTTGAGAAGATATTTGCATGTAGCAAATGGTGTTCCTATGTTATGTCTTTGTTTAACGGTAGGCAGAAGTGTTCCTTTTTTGGCGAGCTCATCGGCTTTGCAATTTCCCGGGATGTCTCTGTGGCCCAAGAAGATCTTGAAGGGATTGAAACTTGGAAGCTATTATCGAGTATCATTTTTGGGGTTTTATAGTCTAAGCGATCTGGGATAGATCTGAAGTTGTCTAAGATAGTAGTGTGTCCAGTGTTGTTGATCCATTGAGAAGTGGCTCTTAGCCTTACGCATGAGTTAGCTGCCACCATTTTGGAGAAGATGTCAAGAGGTGTTAGGTTTAAAAACACTTCCAAGGCTGCCGTTGATGTTGAGAAAAGTGCTCCTGTGATGCACGTCCACATACCTGCTGACCGCTGGACTTTGATAAGTTTATTTAGATTAACCATCTTGTCCAGTGCGGTCCACCATTCGACAACTCCATAAATGAGTATCGGTCTGAAAACCAAAGTGTGTAGCCAGTGGGTTATTTTTGGGAAGAAGCCCTATTTTGATGCTATGGCTGTTTTACAAGTAAAAAGCGCTACGGTAGCCTTTTTCACTCTTTCATCAATACTTGCCTTCCAATTTAGTTTTTTGTCTAACATGAGGTCTAAATATTTGGCATGGTCGGAAAAGCTTAAGGGTATTCCTTTAGTTGTGGGTGGGTTAATCTGAGGAATTTTGTACCTTGTAAAGAGCAGTAGTTCTGTTTTATGTGGATTGACGTCTAAGCCACACTGTTTAGCCCAATTTGTCAGGCTGTTTAAGGCATTTTGTAGGAGTTCTGAGAGAACTTAAGGTAGTTTCCAAGATACAGATATTGCAACGTGCGTCGTCAGCAAAGGCAATCACCCTCTGCTTCCATTGAAGTTAGAAGGTCGTTTACTACCATGTTCCATAAAAAAGAGGTGAAAGGACCCCGCCTTGGAGGGTACCTCGGATTCAACATTCTGGTGGTAGTTAAACTTCTCATGCTGGAAGTTATTGTCCTCCTTTTAAGCATGAGACTTATTAGGGCTATGAGTAATTTCTCTTATTTCAGAACCGCTTTGCTATACAACAAAGGGGGAAAAAACGAGCATTAGTAACGAGTTCGATGTGAAACCAAACCCAGAGACATTTTTTCAGCTTTTTGACAGCTCCGTTTAGGGCAGTGACAAGCACCGGAGCGCCCCGGGGCTGGGTAAATCGAACAAACATTGTTATATCAACTCCACCTTCACGTTTACTTTTTCTCTAAATCAGTTGAGGGTTAGCTTTGAACCTGTTTGAAGTTTATGCAAACAAAGAAAAGCCCAAGATTTCTCTCACTTTTTCTTATTTATTTGATCACTTTTCTTGTTTTATTTTATTTAAAATGGAAATTCTGTTCGAGTACCTATTGTAATTTTCCCCAATTACACTCTTTCAATATTTTCAGAATTGTTTCAAGATTTCCAATAAATTCTATTCTCACGTATTCCTCCTTCTTATTAATGCAAAATAAATTATTTATTAAATCCTCCAATGAATCAAAACAATAAAAATCAAAATTATTTGCATTTCATATCTCCATTGCCATGTCTTAATAAACAACATAACATAACTCATTACAAATTGCAAAAACCAAAATATCCCTTAGCTTTTCCTCCCAATTTCTTTATTGAACGCACTCATAAAAAAAATATCCCCAACCATACTGTCTCTTTCTATCGAATGGCAAGCAAAATGGATTAAACTTCTTAATCTCATTACATTTGTTGAAAGTTTGTGGCTTGGCTTTGGATTTGGACTTTAATTTTTTCGAAAAAATGTTTGCGTACGAAAAGTAATATTTTTAATGCGTTTTTTAATTAATTGTTTTTAATAAGTGTTTATGAAAGTGTGTAGATCAGTTTTTGTATAGATTTAGTGGGAAATGTCGCGATCGCGAGTGATAAAAGTGCATGAAAATTTCATCTAGCTTGGCCGCCATTTTGATTTTCACAGATAGTGTTTGAACTTGATTTTAAAATCGTTTTTGTTGACTCTATTATGAAAAATAACTGTTTTTAAAAGGTAGAATTAACATCTTTTCTAACAGATTACAGATTTTGAATATTTTTCTGTTTTTTTCTGCAGATAATTTGGTGCAGTTGTTCTATCCTGATTGTTTCCAGTTACGCTGTTCGAAACCATCAATTAAAAGCCAAGGTAAGCCTCTTTATGTACATATACTCTTGTTAACAACTTTCTTATATTTTATTTCAAGCTATTAGTTGATTTGGTATTTTTAATTTTTCTATCCTAAGTTGGTTCAACTTTGATCTGACTATGTAATTTCCTTGTTCAACTCCCTTTTATTCTTCGCTTCTTTGTTCCCAATCATAAATCGAATCACAATCAACCACGATCATTCGGTGAAGCACAAAACAAATTCAATTGTTTGTTTATTTATGAAATGGGCTACATCCCGAAATGGGCGATTATTTTGCCATTGCATGTTGAAAGGGGGCGAGTTCTGAACCAAAAGAACATCTCACACTTCAGCAACACCATCTGTACGTACCTACTCGCTATCTGTTTCTGTACTCATCCCCTCATTGCGATGTAACGATAACAATCGCATAACATTCCACATTCTATCCTCACTGCATTGCGATGCAAAATAATTTAAAATCCACACATAAATTTTCTTCCTGGTTGTTGGAAGCAGCGCCAGGCAACAAACAACAAAGAAACACCCAAATTAAAGGGTTTTTCAATTGAAATTTATGTAAATATTTCCTTCTCTTTACTCGGAAGAGTTTCCATTTGCACAAACGAATTGGCTTCGAGGAAGTAGGCGTTCACTTTTGCTTTGTGAATCGACAATGTAAGCAACGCAACAGAAATCGCGTGCTTGGCTGCACTCCATTTTGTTGAGCTGTCAATGGAACTAAGGGCTCCGTTGATGGCGGCGACCACACCACACCAACAAAAAAGAGCTGACAGTCGAACATGAGAACTCCATGTAACACACTCGACGATAAAACGCCCCCCAAAATGAAAACCTTTTACACCTGTTCTATTTTCAAGTTAAAAGGGTCTTTCTTATTCGGACCAATGTCGAGCGACCGGTATCAGTTGACAACGATCGCTACGAAAAGGGAACAAAGAAACCATCAATCTTCGAGCTAACTCGAAGTGACCCCTCGATGAAAGGTGCACTCAAACTAAAACACTTGCACTTGCTGCAATGCGGCTGACTTGGCTAGGATTGAAGTTGTCGGAAGAGTCATGAGTCTATTTTAAACATGACAATTGGCAAATTTCATTGAAAACAAGAAAAATAGGAGAACAACAAACAATTTTTCGTGTCTCATCAATTAAAAACAATTCAAATAACTTAATTTAATTGGAATATTTACGAGGCTCATCTGTCAAGTTGACGTGGCTTTGGCTCGTGTACAATTTCTCTACAACTTAAAAATAGAAAGAGTCGACATTTTTCTAAACAATCGCTTTATGCTTTGCATATTCCGGCGTCGGCGGCGGGCGCAGTGGATTTAGCGTGCGTCGATGAATGACAATGGCACGGCGCGGCATTGTCGACAAAGTAGAATTTTCAAATACTATCGGTTGGTTTGTCGTTCAGTGTATTCGATTTGGTGAGGATGAGCATTCGAAAACTCGAACGCTTTACTGTCGACAGTTGCCAGTGAGTTATAATGACAAGTTCAAGAAGGCCAGCAAATACTAGAAATATTTTCTGTGACAATCGGAGCTATTGAGCCATGATTAAGGGAATTAGGGGAACGTAATGGGTTGCTGGAAATTTAAAATTTGTTTAAAGATGCTTAGTGCTTATGCTTATCCAACAGTTGAGACGTTAGCTCGAACAGTTCTGTTCTGTTCTCTTGCAAAGTCTGTTAATTGGTTAGCTCAAACTTGACTGAGCATCTTCTTATTGAGGTATGAGATCAAATCTTTGATCTTGAATTCTGAGAGTTCCTCAATACCGTTGAAGAAATCTTTACCTAAGTAGAGTGCTCTTTTCCTAGCCAAGGCCGAACAAAGGCAAAGAAGGTGTGGGTCCGTTTCTTTTCCGTCCTGGTTCTCACAGCTACGGCAGAAAGAGTGATGTGGTATACCCAATTTTGCCGCATGCTCCCCTATGGGCTAATGCACTGTACAGGTAGCAACAATCCTGGCTATGTCATGCCTTGGTTTGGAAATTAAATTGATTGATTTTGGTTTGTTATAGGCGGGCTAGAATTTCCTAGATATAACGCAACTCGTTGAACTATTCCAACCTATGATTTGCTTCTGATGTGTATTTGGTCAGGATATAGCCCTTCACAACTCCAAGAGGAGCATATACTCTCACTGCCAGTGAGTTGTGAAGGGCTGATCCTTGCCTAGCAAGCTCATCTGCCTTCTCATTTCCCTCATAGCTTCTATGGCCCGGTATCCAGATTAGAGTGACGCTCAAATCGAGTTCCTTGAGGGCTAGACCAATTTAGAGGATGATAAAGCTGAATCCATGGCTTTAATAGTTGTCTGACTGTTAGTATAAGCTACATTTTGGTTCTGTCGGATTTCTTTAAGGGCTATACAAGCTTCCCTAATCGCTAACAATTCTGCCTGGAATACACTGGCAAAATCGGGAAGTCTATAGGATTTTGATACCTTAATCATCGCCTTCCTCTCAGTAGATTCTTGACGGGAGCAAGACTCTTAACTTCTTTGAGATGTTTAGAGTAGGGATGCAGTAATCGGTGGTTGTGGATAGGATGTTTGATGGTATCAGGCTGGTTTGGTTGCAGTGCCCGTAGGATCTAGTTTTCCAGCAGCCTATTTCTTTGAGTCTCAAGATACTGCAGGACACCTGATATTTAATAAAGAGGTCCATCAGAAGAAGGTCCAGGATGACGTTAAGTGCAACTAATGGGCAGGACCTGATTGCCCCTGATATCCCTACGCAAGCATTTCTCTGCACTTTTCTAAGCTTTTTTACTATGTAAGCTTTGCTGAGAGCGGGCCACCACACAATGGATCCGTAAACAAGTATCGGTCTTACAACCGCTGTGTATGTGCATTTTATCGTTTTTGACTGGAGGCCCTACTTTTTGTTGCAGGCGTAGAAAGCGACACACGCCTTCCTCACCCGTTCTTCAATGTTAAGCTTCCAGTTTTGGTGGTGAAAAGCATCAACTTGGTTGTGTTGTTGTCCACAGCTCGCGGCCCAGGTGCTTACATTCTTCAAGGCTGTAATAGTGATTTCGCTAATCCTAATCCTTATGTGATATTCTACGATTCTTTCCAGGGTTTTAAGAAGAAAGGAAGTAAGGCTTATAGGTTGGTAATCTTTGGCAGATTCATGCTCTCTTTTATCAATTTTTGGTAAGGAAACCTTTCTTACCTGTCTCCAAGACAATGGGACTCAGTAAGAGGCAACCTTTAAAGATACTCTCAAGCCGTGGTACTACTAGTTCAAGCTGATTCTGCACTTCTGCAGCATTATAGGAAGTATTCCATCAGTGCCTGGAGATTTGTATGGCTAGAAGGTATTAATAGCACAGACTATATTTTCTCTTGTTATAAGAGAACCCTAAGCTTCATTAACTTTGTTCTATTCTCAGCAAGAACATGCGACTTGAGATTCTTCTTCTATTTTAAAATAGAGTTGTTTTAATTCTCAAAAATTACACAACCGTTTTCTTTCGTCTTGGTTCCTTGGACTCAATTGGATTTTTATGGGATTTTGATTAACCACTTAATAAGGTAAAACTAATTCGGGGGAATTTTCTGGGCATTAAAGAGTCTCTTATCCTATTTTTGCAGAAAAGAAACATTTTAATTATTAAGAAAAGAAAATTGAGTGCTTTTCAAATATGATAACGAGCATCCTAATACTCATTGCCCAGTGGATTTTACATCCAACAAGTTGATAAGCTGAAAATCACTTAAAGGCCAAGAAAAAGTCTTGTGTTTAATTTTTAATTTAATGATTATTGTGGACAATGTTTGAACTGAAGACTAAACCCAATCGTTATCACTATCGGTTTTAATTAAATTGAAAAGTTATAGCTTCTCAATTTGTCTTGAAACGAGCGTTTGATGGTTTTTAGTGGCAGGCGAGGTAATAAAGATTGCTCTTTCGAGTGAACTGATCTTTTTCGATTTTGACAGCGCGACGGCGGCGCTTAGTTTCTTTATTCTTTTTGAACATTTTGTTGGAGTCGTAAATTAAATTTTGGATTACTTTCGATTGGAAATTAGTTGGGGATAAAGATAGATACTGACGATGTCGGGAGGGAAGAATTTTGTGGGAAATTCTCGGGGGCATTTGTTTAATCTCAGATTAAGAGCGATTTGAAGAATTTTTGAGTTTTATTTTTGTGTTGATATTTTATTGAGTAAACAAAAATGCAGAAGTTAATTTATTGAAGCAACTGTTTGTCGTCCTTTCAATAAAATTGTCAAAGCCGAATTTTTTATTCGAAAATGGAAATTCATATCGTTGTGAGTTTTAATTTCTTGGCGTCTCTATTGATAACGTATCGTAATTTAAGGCTTGTTTTAGTGAATATGTCCTCAAAATTTGTGGTGCAAACACAAACTTACCCAGAGATTGGAATGAACATGAAGCATAAGTATCCTGGGCTTACTTACTTACTTATCCGACTCCTAATCCATGAAGGATCTCAGCCTCAGCAACGTTCCTTCGCATGCACTCTCCAGTCGCCAAAACAACGTGATTGGTCACTTGTCCTCGTACCGTAGGTTCGATCTTCCTTGTAGTCTCGAAGCTGAGGGTTGCGAAGAGAAGACTTTCTTGTTTCTTGCTTTGCTCGATATGACCAACACAATGAAGTCGTCTTTTCTTGGCTTTCTGGACTACATCAACATTTTGGTACAGCTCCTAAGTTCTTCTTCTCCGTTTGCCATCGTCGCTTACAGGATCGAAAAACCGTCGACGAATTTTTCTTTCGAAAGTGCCCAGTATCATTTCCTTATTTTTTACTTATCGTCCAGCACTCGGAGTGGTACAGTACGACTAGTAGAATCAAGAGGAGTTTTGAACACAGATGTTGGGCCAAACCGCAGTACCCAGCACAGCGGTTCGCTAGGGTAATTCTTCGTCGGATCTCTACTAAGGTGTCGTTTGTGAGATTGATGTTTGTTGCAAGTTAGGTGAACTCCTTAACAACCTCGAAATTGCTGCTATCAACAGTGACGTTTTGTCCTAGAACAGTATTTCTAGCATGTACTTTGTTTTGTCCTCATTCACTTCAAGTCAAGACCAACGTGTTTCGCCTGTTCTTCAATCGCTGTGAAGGCCTCAAGCACAGCTCTCTTGGATGATGTCTATTTTATCCGCATAGCCTAGGAGCTGGATGGATTTGTTATAGATAGTGTTTTCCGTGCTCATACCTGCCCTGCGCACTATCTGTTCCAGGACTAGGAGTCACATGACACCGCATCTCTTTTTCTAAACCCTGTGCATGTTTGAAACAACTCGGAAGAGCATATTTGCACACTGCACTGCGCATTGTTAAGCATCAGGCGGCACAGCTGGATCAGTTTGCTGGGGATTTCAAATTCAGACATCGCC
This sequence comes from Sphaerophoria rueppellii, assembly GCA_920937365.1. Lineage (NCBI taxonomy): Eukaryota > Metazoa > Arthropoda > Insecta > Diptera > Syrphidae > Sphaerophoria > Sphaerophoria rueppellii. Next base: position 70,667,805 of record CAKKXW010000004.1, on the reverse strand, counting down.
ATCATAAGCTCTTGGCAGCATTGAAGTCGAATTCGTTGGTCTTTTCCAGGTTTTGCCTTGCCTTGCTGCGAATATTTGGTTTATCGTTGCTCTGCCTGGTCTAAAGCCACAATGGTACGTGCCGATGACAGTGTTGCAGAAACGTTTCAGATGCTCATACAGCACGTTGTATAGGATTTTATATGCGACCTTCAACAGTGATATGCCTCAATAGTTTTTGCTTAATATAGGATCGACTTTTTTGTAGGTGAAGCTTATATGCCAGTCAGCGGGCATGCGTCCTTCCTTCCACACTTTGTTTATGACATCGTGTATGCGGTTCGCCAAAACACCTCCTTCATATTTAACGAGTGCCCCAGATATACCATCCGAACCGTCGGACTTATTTTTTAGCTTTTGGATGGCTCTTTCTAACTCTTTTGAGCTGGAGGCTGGCTGGGACTGGTCTCGTTTCTCTTTCTCTGCTGGATGAAGAACATCTACAATTCCCTGAGCTTTGGTGACTAGGTTTTCCTCAATGTTTCTGTGTCGCGGTTCTTGAACCAGAAGCTTATTGTTTCGACCTCTTAAAGAAGCGTCGTCTTGTATTGTTCTTGGCATGACTTTTCGAGATCTTTGAGCTGAGAAACTGCGGATGCTTTTTTGTTTCTTCGCAGATTCTTCCTCATTTTTGGTCGGTACTCTTCTCTTGCTGCTCTTGTTTTCCATTGCAGCAGCAACGCATACGTGCATTCTCAGTCTTTCTTTTCAATAAATCGGGTATCATCATTCCACGGGTTCTTTTTCCGGGGTGCTTGGTAACCTATGGCGGTCTCTATTTTGCAATACTGGTTTCAAGAGGTGTTGATGTCTGTGGCATTTGGGAGTGTCATGTTAAGAGACGAAAACAAGAAAAGAGGTGGTTTCCATACCAAAAAATGTGACGAATATCACATTATGAAGTCATTGATGTTCTGGTAAATGACTGAACCTTCGTCAAAGGGAAACCCCATCCGACAACTGAGCAAAACGCAGTTTGTTCGCTATATTCTATTTATTACTATTCCTTTGTTATTTTTGTCTAATTATCTTCAACAACTGTCCCGTTTCTTATAAAAAAAAGAACTTCAAAACATATAAATCTCGACGACTCCACGGATGTTAAAAGGAGAGTTATTGTCATCCACAAGTTCCCATCAAATTATAGCGACATTAAAAAGAGACGTTCTCAAAGCTTTACATAGAAAATGTGTACGTAATCTGGAAACTTCCATAGCCTAGTTCGACATTTTGCATAGTAGTTTCTCTCCAAAAGAGAAACCATGTCAAAACATCATGATCATTTAACAAAAGAAAATCAAAGACTTAAATTATGATGTCTTCTGACGACACATTAAAAAAAATAATTGTATTTAATTTGAAGGGAAAATTCAGTTTTTTTTTTTATATAATAAAAAGTTTACCTTCTCACACGTTTGACTGAAGCTCTCTAATCGCATGTTTGTCATGCAAACAAAGCGATAACACAGCTTCAAACGTCTCAGACTGCGTGTTTGAAGAAGAAAACTTCAAAAACGAAGTTGAAAAGTCTAGCATAAAAGGTTCTTCCCCTTCTCTTTGCTCTTTGAAAGCATCTTGCTCAGAAAGTCAAATTGATTCCGGTGTAAATTAATAACCTAATCAGAAACGCACTCAATTCGTGCTGCCGGATTAGATATTTGACTGGCTTTGGGACTGACCTACAACTGCTTCGACAGCATTATCACTTTTCTCACATCCATCCCGCATTGATGTGTTAATTTCCTTCGTCATTATCTTCTTTTTTTTCATCAAATTAAAGAAAAAGAGGAAGAACAAATGGAATTGTGGTAAAAATGCGTCGGAGTTGCTTTTGAAGTGATTTTTTTTGTAAGTCCCTTCTTCTGTCTTTTCAAAAATGACGCCAAATAACTGATAATGATCCAATTAGGGTCTGAAGTAGCACGTTCAAAGATGAAATAAAGAAATTAGAGACGATGATGAAGCAAACGCCGCCACCGCGCGCCGCTGCCAAACCGTTGGAAGTGCACTGTCTAAATTATAGACCAAATTTTCCGATTATCACTTTCTACCTTTAAGACTTTGATTTTGAATCAAGAAAAAGGATGACACGACAGTATAGTTATCTTCGTTATTAGTTCTGGTCTAATTTGGTTCATTTCGGGTGCAGGAATGCAAGAGTGTCGTGTTTTATGTCTCAATTAGGTGTTGACGGAGTACCTGAGGTCCTGTCGGAAATATTTGAAAAATGTTTACAACTTACTCAGTTGACTCATGACTTAAGATTCTATATTCTGAAATATTTCGCGACAGACTTAAAGTCCCCTTTAAAATCATTTTCCAAACAAACCATCAATCAATCTTCGAAATGCTTTTTAAATGTTAAAAATCTGCTGTCAAACAGAACAGCCGCAAATCCATCAATCGCATAAATGTAGCCAGTGACTTTTTCACCCCGCTCAATCATGCGTTCAGCGAATTTTCCGAAATGACAATTTACAGGGCAATAATAAAACTTTAATAGATTTTCCTGTCAAATTGTCTCGAGACGAGTTGGCTCCATTTTCGAAGCGCAGGAAGTTGCGGGGAGCACCTCACACAATAATGTGACAAAAATAAACAAATTTATCTCAAAAAAAGTCTTACATTCACATTTTTGTGGAGAAAAATTGAAAACACGAGAATAATTGAAGCAGAATGAGAAAAAATGATTTTTCACCTAAAACGGCTGTGGGTTTGTGTGGTGACGACGACCGACACAATGACAGATTTCCTTTGAGAATGTTTTCTTTGTTTTGTAAGAGTTAAATGCAGTTCTACAGGGTCTTCCAAAGAAAATTGGTCATGATTGTTTTCGAAAAATGGATTTAAGTTCTTCAGCCTGCAGCTCAGTTATTCCTCCGTTTTCTTTAATTTTTAGCCGCACTTCACGAATGTTGTTAAAATAAAACTTTCTGTTTTCGTTGAAAACCTCGGGAAAATTCTGTAGGCATCTGTTTTATCAGAGAAACTAATACAAGGTAAACCTTAAAAACCAGCAATCACATAAAAGAGTTTCATTGTAATGACGTACTTCACGAATGCAGTTTGTATTTCGTTTTTTCCTTTTTTTATCGGTGCCCGAACTTTCAAACACCCTCCAAAGTTTCAACATTTCTTCACGTTCTAGCTGCCCGTTTTTACACGCTTTTCGTAATGCATCTGTCATAGCAAATAGGATGATTACTTTTCGTTAATTATTTTCGCTTCATTTCTCTTCGTGTGAAAATTTGGGTGGTGGTCTTAAATTGTTGTTCCCGTCAGCTAATGTAGAATGTGCAGAATACGAACGTGTACTGAACTCGAGGTTAAAATGAACAGAAAACTGTCAGTTCTAGTAGAGTGGCTATCATTTCTTTCAGGTCGTTTTGCTGCCACACTCATATGAGAGACAGCAGCGTTCTTGTTTTTCTAGTGGTATTTCACTTTCCTTGATTTAGATTGTTTTTATTTTTTCGTTTGAACGCGTTGTGTACACCACCTTCTTTTCCTCGACGCTCTATATACCATACATTCGTGAAAATATCTTTCAACTCCCTCGTCCTCTCCTAGAGAAAAAAAACGTGTGCAAAATGTACACACTGCCGTTGTTGTTGAAAGTGGAAAACTGCGACGAACAGAAACTAATGTGCAATGAAGTATGACCACAAAAATGCACATGACAGTCTAGTGCCAAAGAAAAATTACAAACATGCAACTACCATTTCAGTTTACTTTTCTTTCTACCCTCACCCCAAACTTTTTTCCGTCGTCATTATTTGTTTTCAGAGCTCTGACATTTATCATCATACAAAGCTCGTGTGCTAATAGTGGGTATATTTGTTTTACTCAATGGGGTTTTGGCGACATACATTTTAGCAAAACATCTTACTTCTGGAGAAGAACAAGTTCAGTGGGGGAGAAGTCTGATTCTAGAATTTGAAATGAGGTAAGTTAAGCTTCGGTCGACTGACCTTAACCGTGCATTAGATAAGACTACACATCTTCCAAGACTAGACCCGACAACAAGGAATAGACTTTGTGAAAACTTTGTCAAAGAACATTTTTTTTTTTTGTTTTGCTATAAAACTGATAATAGTGTTGTTCATAAAATCATGAACGAATTTATCAAATCAAATATTGTTTCGTTGGCCCAACGAAAATTTCGTTATCTCAACGTATGATTTCTTAGATTATATGAATATCTTTTCTTCCTCGAAAACTACTTTCTCGCTTCCAATTTTTCACTATACTGGTTTTTACCTTATTAATGTTTGTTTGAAAATCCTTTTGTATTCTGCTACAACGTTGTTTCTAGGAAAATTCACCCATCCCAGACAACTCCTGAGAATCCTTATTTTTTTGTACGTCTTGATGTACACCTCGCATCATTTCTCCAACTGGAAAACTCCTTCTTCATGTTTATTTTAAATTCAAGAAATTAATTACCTCAAACGGTATTATTGCTCTTCTAATGGCTTCTTTTGCTGTTTCCTGTATGCCTAGGTCTACCTTTCTCTCTTCATTGTTAGGGGACAAGTGCAGTAGGGTGTAGCTAAGTGTTGAGTTCTTCAACTCCTCCTTCTCTCTCTACGTCTCTTCAAAGTCTAGTTCGGAAGACTAGAAGAAACAATTATTCTACACTCTTAAAAGTACTTTGATAGTGAAATTAATTGTGGCAACCATAAATCAAGTTAAACGTTTCGAATTGTTTTTCCACGAAACAGCAATAGCACTCCATGGCCCTACTCTCATTAAGATACAAATTTTTATGGTGGCAGCTCACAATTTGCATTTCACAGATACGCTTCGTATGGTGCAACTCATGCGAACTCCTTTTACGCCACATTTGATCGAAGAAGTTGCGAAAAACCATTTCAACATCAACATTCGTTATTGCTTTTGTTGGCTCTCTCTAAATGCGGGACAATTAGGCCATCATTAAATTGACATGATGTCGCATTTGACTGCAGCCGATCTCGATATCTAAGGGCGGATGCGTTGCCTTCGATATCCTGCGTCCAGCATAAATATCTGAAGAGTTAAACATCCATCATCGCTGTTTAATTATGTTGTCATAATTTAATTTGATGTGACGCAACTTCCACCAGACCTTTAGAGTTGATTAGTTGTGCTCTGCAACTCGTCGAAGGCGCTTTGGTTCAGGATTCCATTTCACATCGAGGCCAATTAAATTATGTGACGTATCATCGCGCTGGCTGGTAATGAATGAGGGCTCTTTGAAGTTGCCATACCGATATGATGATATGACTTTTGAAAAGAGAACGAGGACTTTGATGATGCGACAGCTATGGCAAATAAATTTGACTAAATTGTCGCCAAATCAAATTTGACATTGACAGAGACGTTGTGATTTACTTGGCTATGCTACTATTCTTCTGGGATCCTGATGAGAGATGGGAAGAAAGAAATTCGATCTCATCTGATGAGTGGCAAACAAACCGCTCCAGCAGTCGAAAACGATCAAAGGAACAAAATGGCACGAGGTACGCGGGGGTATTGTGACAAGCTCCCTATTTAAAGTATACCCAACTGAAGGCGACCAACCCAAGGAGCTTACTCACGACTCTCGTGACATCATAATTATGAAAGCGATGCTGACGACGACGACACATTCTCATTGAGATGGAATTTTCGCTTTCGTTTTTCGGTCTGCGTGTCCATGAATCTCACCAAAGTAATTGGATCCCGATGTGTATTCGCTGTATTTTTCCTTGGTGCCGCTGGTGGTGAGTGCGACCGACGTTAGTGGCTGAAAGGAAAGAAGCTGGGTTAATGAATTTATTGCACCTTTTTGATCTACTTTAGCCCAAGCTAATTATGGGTTATTTAGAGATTTTGAAGAAACTGGGAGGGGTAGGATTTTCCTTACACAAAGTCTTAGATGTTCATAATTCATGGGGTTCCGTTTTGGTTCCTTTGAAAATTTCGCACTTTGTTTTGCCGCTTCGAGGAAGGGACCGTATCGTTGTTGTTTGAATGTTTGTTGTATTTCGTAAAAGACAGAGGAGAAAGGGAGGTTGAAGAAAGCAATTTGAGTGCAATAAATAACAATCATCAAAAGAACAACATCGGGTGGTCGGTGTTCCATTTGTGAAAATGTTCCACAGGAGGAGATGCCTTCTTCTTGTTAGGTTCTGGCTTTTGATTTAAGGGGGACTTGCCAGTTTGTTTTCCAAATTTTGACCATGGTTTTGAGTTAGACGTCTTACAAAAAGTCCTCAAATTATAAATCTATACGTCTTCGACAATTTCTTCAAACGTGTGGACGTATTGCAAAGTGCTAGAATTGATTGACCAATTCCCCTTTTTCAATTCTATTTTTAAAGTGAACGCCTGTCCCATTTGACTGTCATCAATCTCTTTCACAAGACACAGAGTGTTTAAAATGCTTCCTACACAAATTTCTTGAGTCTTGTCGACCTCAAAACAACAATTTTACATTCCCATTATTGTCAATTAAAATACGGGACAATATACACTCGTAATTCTGTTGTTCCTGTCCTGAGTCACCCCACAAGTGTACTACCAGACTACCACCTATAAGCATTACTGATGGTAATTTCTCAACACACCAAATAACGAAAAATAAAAACATTCCCCCATTTCAATCAACCCAACAACTGCTCGGATATCCCCCTTCCCCCCCATCATTTATTCTCTGCTAGCTGATCCAGCAGATAAATAGATGTGCGTTCTCTAAAATAGATACGCACTTTTTCAAAATGCCACACAGTAAGAAACAATAAATTCACATCAAATGAAGAATTAAATTTTCATTAAATTCATTATGGGGCAATTGAAGAGGGGGCACAACACTTTTTGGAGGGCATGGAAAGCAACTGGAATGCTCTAAGTGGCGATGTTAATGAAAGTGCGAGTTGGTTCCTGCAAAATGTGGTGAAAGGGGGGTAGTTTGTTCTGAAGACATATCTTTTGATATTTTATGGACCAGAGGGCCTATCAAAATATTTTAACAAACGAACCGTTATTTTATTATTCTTTTTCGTCGTCATTGTTTCTGTTTGTTGGCCCCAAGGGACATAAAGAAGAAAAAAAACACAATCTATGGATTTCAAATGATTCGTATAGCACCATCCCATGCTCTTGCCTCTGAATAAGAAAAAACTGGAACCCCAAAAAAAGCACTCTTCCATTGTCATGATCCAAATGCAATTGGGAGAGATATTAGAGATAGGAGCAGCTATGGCTGTGGTTGTGGTTTTTCGGAGACACCAAAGACATCGCCGACCATAGATATTCATAGGAGCTAAATGATTTAAATCTGGCGCGCAGATCATCGTTCCTGTGGTTATTGCAATGAGCCGTGTCATTCATCTTACGCGGCGAGCGTCGCGTCGTCGTCGTCGTCGACCGACAACCGCAAGAACAAGCGGAATTCTGTGGTTGTGACGACGGTGGTGCGACGCTGACGGACGATATGAATAGAAATGTATCGTGTGCCAGCATCATAGACAAAGTTTGATTATGATTTCTCTTCTATAGAAATTTTCTGATGATGATGTTTCGGTTTGGTTTGAGATTGGGACATATTTTGTGATGATTGCTAAATTTAGATTCAGACACCCAGCTAGACGCTACAATTTAGCATGCTATGCACGGTTTAATTTTTTTGTTGTTGCCTTGAGAACATTGCTGTGGAAAAAATTGCTACGTGTTGGACTTTACGAAAAAGGGGGGACTTAGTTTCTTGTCGCCATATCTGAGCTACTTCTACTTAAAATAGCTCTACAGTCCGTTGTGAACTTGAACCTGAACCAACAGTCTCAGCCAGCCAGCTCATCCCCTAGCTAGCTGTCTCCAGTTTTAAATTCCAAATTGATTGAGGTCCTCTTCCACTTTTGTGCGCTACCTGAGTCGCGGTCTTCCTCTGCTTCGTCCGTGGGCAGTGTCGAAGGCTTTCCGGGCCGGAGGATTGGTGTCGCTCCGCTCTATATGGCTGAGTTTCTCAACCTTGACCCTTCTGGCTAGGTGCATGTAGTTTTCCAACCCGTATAGCACACGGGGCCGTAGATATTCCGAAGAACTTTTCTCCCGGAACAGCTTAAGCCAATTTAATCCGATTTTGTCAGGGTCCTTGCTTCTGCATCCTACAGCAGAAACTTGGATAATGAGAGTGTTATATAGATTTACCTCAATTGCTGTCTTAGCCCAGAGAAACAGCGATTAGCAAGAGTTATTCTTATTCTTCGTCTGATCTCGACGCTGGTCTTGTTGACTTATTGCCAAGCCATTTTACCATTTTGGGTCGCGCCAGGCGACATTTGGTCGATGGTTGACTTTCCTGGCCTGAGGCCACATTGATAAGGACCAATCAGATTGTTGACGAAAAGTATCAGACGTTCATATATTACGGCAGAGAAGATCTTGTAGGCTGATTCCTCTGTAGTTGGCGTAGTGTAAAGAATCTCCGTTCTTCAGGTGGGGCAAACAATGCTGAGGTTTCATTCATCGGGTATGCTTTCTTCCGACCATATCATACAGAGGATTTGGTGCATACTCCTATCTAGATCGTCGCCTGCTGTGATGAAAAGCTCGGCAGCTGCTCCAGCGGCCGTGATATTGCCATTTTCACTTCTTCTAGGTCGGGTTCCAGGAATTGTTGCCAATTATCGTGTCCAAGGAATGGCTTCTGCTTGACGGCGGGATTTTGTTCGACATCCCAGTTATGCAGTCTACAGGAGTGGTGTTTCCGAATCCCCAGCATCGACTGCGATTCTACTATATCTGACCAATCCGATCAATTTTTCACAGATGATTCTTCTCTCTCTTTCCGTCAAGACTTAAGGTTTTTTTTTATTTTTGGGGATTGTTATCATCCGTAGGCACTGGTTTTCATTATCCTTTTTGCTTTTGAGGGGAGAGGGTTATACAAAAATGAAGACAATTTGCTTGTGTAGTTCTTGAACGCCGCCTTTTCACAAAAAAAAAAAAAAACATACATTTCCTGCACAGCACTGTACTATTACTTTGAAACTTGTGATTGATGATTTGTTGATGATAGAACACTCTTGGTTGTTATTTTGTCTCCTCGTGAATCGTGCTACAAAATGTAGGCGGACCTCCGTTGAATGTCACTCCACTTGTTCCTGTTAAACCTAATGGCTTTTCGGGGCTTCTAGCAGTACCTATTTATTCAAGACGTAACATATTTCATTTTCTGTGTTTGTGGAATATTAAAATGTTCATAATTGTCACGGATAATTGCGGTTGGATTTTACGCTCGTGAAAATCCTTCATGCAGTTTTTGCAGGAGACAGGCGAATGACCCATTTCTCGGGGAATTTTCGATTTTTCAAAAATAAATATAAAAAGGTCTAGACTTGGAGTGTTGCTGTGTTTGAACTCTCTAGCCGCCGCCAAAACAAGCGAGAATCCCGCATACCTACTCTGCCAACTTCGTTACGTTTCTATTTTAATTAAGTTTTGTTTTTAATTTATGTCTGCTCCTGACAGCCGGGATAATTGCGTTTGTAATTGCAAACAAAAAGCCTATAAGTGTAGTTCAGGATTCACCCTTAAAACCGCCGCATTAAGCTCACCGCTTTCTTCCCAACTTGTGTGTGTTTGGCTCGCACTTAAAATCTCCAGTCCCATTCTGAGCGATTTTCGCACTCCCATACAACCAACACGTCAGTCTACATTTGAAAAATCATTTAAATCTAATTGCTGACCATATGCTCGAGCAGGGTTCTGTTTTTGTGTGTCGTCATGTCATGTCATTTGGTTTGTCCCTGCCTGCGACGAACGGGCGGCCATTAAAAAGCTTTGTCTAACCGGTTGCACGTTTTAAAACCGAGCTGTACAGTAGCCCTCCCTTTCCCAATTTTTTTCCTTTATCCCTCTCCATCTTTAAAAACGATGCTTTGTTTTTGTAATATCCATGTCAGTGTCCCTTATCCTTAAAATTCCTTAAATTCAATTCATTTCGTCCATAACGACCTTGCTGCTTCTCATTTTTCGTTAGTTGCGGCGAGTATACACAATATATATTTTTGTACACCAGTTTCTGTGGCATTTAATTGCGTTTTTCAACCCTATATCCATTTCATGCCGCATCCTTGGCTATCCATGCGATACAAACTCATCCCCACTCTCGCACTGATCAATGGATGTTCGCATATTTGTAAAACGACCACGCAAACAAACCTCTGGAAACGCATTAGGACCATCGTCAGAATCCTCGTAGTCGTCGTCGTCGTCGTCCGTCAGTCTGGATTGATGAGTGTACTGCGGCAACCAGGACGATGACTATGACTACGCTTTCCGGCCTGTTACTGCCGGAACGAATCTTTGCTAAAGGGAACACGTGCAACTTTACAATATTGAACCACCAAACCTCGTAACCCAACCCACCTATTGCTGTCTACCCATCACGACGGCGGCGTGCAGTAAGTACAGCAACATCGACGGCAACCCCATTAAAACTCCTTGTACCGCAACGAATGCCATTTCAGGTTTTAATTTCAGGAATGAGATACCTTTGCCAACACAAGCCACCGGCAAGCTTAGTGGCCAGAACAAGCGGGTTGCCAATGTTGCTTCTGCCCAACAACCAAACGAAACGCATCGATTGCAAAACTTTCAGCAATTAACGCACCCATTTCTGAAGCGAAGTAATTCGCTGTACTCTACTCTAGTGGAATCGGTTCGATTTCCAACCCATCTCTACGAATTCTCGAGCTTGAGTGTAAGTTCACTCGCTCGTTTGTCCCTCATGGTGAAGGGTTCAAGCTAGTTCCAATTATTTATCATTTTCCCGAGGTTTGGAAGTGTAGGACTGTGGATCTCTAGAGAGATTTGAAGGAGGTGTTCATTGGACCAAATAGACGCAACTGGCCAATATGCAAACTAACAGACGGACAGCCAAACAAAAACAAACCTAGTTGTTGGTTACTCTTGCTATTGGGTCGTCGGTCGGGTGCCGGCCTTGGTGTATTCCATTTTCCATAAAACAAACAACGGGGGGTCTATTGCTTCCTTTTGGCTAATTTTAATGCATTTGTTAATGAGTCCTGAATTTTGGGATGCCATTTTTGGCACACATTTTTTTCAAATCAAGCCTTCCCCAGTTGAACTTTTGGTTTTACCGGGTGTTTTTAGAAGTTGAAAGGCCTATCAAGGTGGTATGTGGGAGGTGGTGGTGTAGAATTCGTTAATGAACGAATAGACTTGAAATTCAAGTAGTTTCGATTACATAGCATTTTCGACAAAAGGGGCTGCCTGGAATTCAGTTTATAAGGAGCTGGTTTGACTAGACGCTGATATCCAAACAATTTTCGGTAATGGAATTGAAGAGAACAAGAAAGTTCATTAAAAACCGAACCCGTGAGATTGACCTTTCATAAACGGATTGAAATGTAAATTATTAGTTGGAGGTGGTGGTCGTAGGCTCTGAACCCTGAGTTGATAATTTAAATGCTGGCATACCACAGGGCAGGGCTGCCGTTTCAAAGTTTCACAGAGGAGTAATTTCAAGTTCTAGAGGGGAGTATTTTGCTATTTAAGGGACTATTCGTGCCTTCGGAATAGATGAATCCCTTCTTCGTTGGATTAGAAACATTCTTTCCAACCGTTCAATACAAGTTTTACTGGACGGATTCAAGTCCCACAACATAAATGCTGGTGTGCCCCAGGGCTCCGTTTTGTCTCCAACCCTCTTTCTCATTTCATATTTCGCTGACCCTAAGCTCCTCATATTCGTTTGCCTTCCCTTCCTTCGTATGTGCAACTGGAACGGCAAAATATGATAAGCTCATTAAACTCTCACTTAAACAGCATTGTACAATGGGGAATAAGAAACCGCATAGAGTTTAATGCTTCGAAATCTCAATTCTGTCTTGTATCGTTGAACCCCCTGATAACCCCGTTGCCACTGTCCATGAGTGGCATCAATCAGACCGAACATCTCGAGATTCCCGGTATATGGATCACTGACCACCTCTTGTAGACACATATGCGATGTCGCCATAAATGCCTCAAGATGTTTGGGTCCCTTATCATCTGCATATGCTACAATTTTTATGCCCTGATCTTTAAACTTTTTGAGAATTTCGTTTACTACGAGGATCCAGAGTAGGGGTGAGATGACCCCTCCCTGTGGTGTGCCTCTGGTAACTG